>OZ014443.1:16370571-16852947 GCA_963966035.1 Acleris laterana
CGCCGCGCCGCGGGCATGGCGCGCTCGTCGCTCGGTACACTGGTTCCTCTTTCACGAGCACGCCGCTGCCACTCGCTCCTCCGTTAAACATTTCATGAGCTTGTCTCGCACATGCGGCTTTCTCCGCAACCTCAAGCGCCGTTGATATTGTAAGGGTTGATGCGTCCTGCTCAAAAAGTTTATCGCGCTCGGGACCCGAGCCTAAACCGAGGACGAAGCGGTCCCTGAGTACCGTCTCTAGAGCTGCGCCGAATTCGCAATAGCTTGCCAACCCACGTAATCGCGCAGCCCAATCTCCCAAGGATTCGCCTAGACTCCTAGTCGCCCCGTAAAACTTCGCTTTATCCGCGAAAGAACACTTTTTACTATCGAAATGTTTGTCCAACACAGTAATTATTTCGTCATACTTTAATTCCTCCAATACGCGCGGGTACACGAGATTACGTGCCAGGCGGTACGAGTCGTCCGAAAAATGCGTTATTAACACTGCACTTTTGTTTTCCACTTTGATGTTATCATTCACTTTGAAAAATTGTTGCAACCTGCCCTTAAAAATTGACCATTCTCCGGATTTATAGTCAAAATTAGGCACACTTCCGAGATAAGACATATTATTTTTTTCTGAATTGCGTGGGTACTTTCGCGTCGTCGCCAGATGATGTGGCAATGAAACAACCGTTCGGACCAATGACAGGTTTATTACTAACTTAAGCTAAGGCACCTTACAAACACCTCAATATGTCATCCATTTTTTACATAAGTAAAATGCAAAAATGACGTTTAACACAATTAAGTTAATGTTGTTTCAATAATGATATATTAGTTGGGAACAACAATGACTTAATTGCTACAAACGTCAATATTGCAGTTAATATTTAATCTTAATTTGATTTAACAACACGCTAAAATGACGTTTAACACATTTAAGTCAATGTTGTTTCTTAAATCTCAAAAAAAGTATGGCCTAATTGCCTTTGCGTCAATGTACATTTACGATGCGACCGGCTAACTTCACACCACAGGGGCAACTGACCAATCAGTCGTTGTTGATTTCAATGGCGGCTTCAAAAGTATAATGACACAACGCCCTCTGGCCAAACTTTACGGGAAATACTTAAAGGTCAATATTGCACTAGATAGTTTGATCGATTTGGAACCGTTTCCTATAATTAAGTCATTTTTTGAAAAATTTGCATTTACGTCGTTGTTGTAATAGAGGTGCGATTTGCTACGTACAAAATATGTCAAATTTTAACGAGACGTAATAAGGAAAACGATTCGATGCTTGAATATAGGAACCGGGCATGAATGACACCAATTCATCTGACCAATGGGTAGGTAATTAACAAACCTCGAAGTCGCGGTGGCACGAATAAAATTTTGCTAGGGACTTCTACGCGATATTATTTCATCGATAAATTGGACTTTCTTATGACAATAGTTATGTTATGACTATGACATGACGTATGTTATTAATGAGCATTTCTAAAAAAGTTTGTACATTTCATTTACGACTCCGATTTGCGAAAAAAATTGCAGGTAGGTAGGGTAAATGATACTGAGCCTAAATAACATAGTATCCCAAAATGTCCCAATTAATTTGTATGGAAACTTCCTTTTTTGTTACCAAAATTCTTCTGTTCGTGATAACAAAAAAGGTAACTTGCAATACCTATTAAACTGTATCATTTATACCTACAGTATGAAGATTGAAGTCCGTAAAGGTCGATTGAGAAAGATAACGGTTTTCATACTTTACGGATGTACTTCTAGGTTTTAGTTTACTTTGCATGGAAATTGATGAAAATAAAAATTTAGTTGAAATGGTTGATATTTATTTGAATTTTAAAATTCCTAAAAATGTCCTAAAAACTCCTATATATGTAACATTGATGGGTAGTAATCATCACATTTTAGTTAATTTTCAATTATTCTGTATTCTTTACAACTAATATGAAGTGTCACTTCCAAATAAGCATTAAGTTATCGGAAGGAAGTCCCTAGTTAATTGACGTTATTGCCACCGCGACTTCGAGGTTTGGTAATTAATATTGCACGTGTATTTTCCTTAACACTGTGTTAAAAACTGTGTTAATCGGCGTTTAAATATGGTTTACTGTTTTGTGACCAAAAGTAGGCCAATTCCCTAGACACGCATTCTTAGTCACAAATGTGTTTTTACAAGCGTTAAGTCCATGGTTTCGTTTATGTCACCAACTGAGTCATTACTATATGACGGTGTCCTGTGAGGACTGGATTTTAATATATCTAGTTCAGGGATCAGGAGTTGAAATACACGGATGGAACACGTGACCATGGGCGGAAACTATCTTCTGATATAGGGCAGGAGTGAATGGGGTCGGCGTGAGGCGCCGTGACGGGAAGAAAGAGGTTTCTTTAATAACGGATGGAGTTAAGCTCCTAAATAGAGGGTGGCGTGATGCGCCGGGACAAGGAGAAGGAGGTTTCTCAAATCGCGGATGGAATGAGGCTCCTTAATAGTATCTGACACTGCTGGCCTGAGCGCCCTCAGTCACAGTGCCGACGGGACGGTAATCCCCCAGCTGCCAGACGCACAGGACCTAGGGAGGTCAAGGGTTTGGTACAAATACTCCAACAAGTACGGTAAGGTTTCAACGCTGACGAGACAGTAGTCCCCAAGCCCCCAGACGCGTTGAACCTTGTTAGGAAACAGAGTTTTGGTATGGGTAAAACCCAGACGCACACGGGACGGTAAACCCCGAGCCGCCAGGCACGATTGGATCATTATGAATGGAGTAGGAGAGGGAAGACACTTCGATAGATGTCCTCTAGGTAAGGATGCAGCGAGACGGTAATCCCCAAGCCGCCAACAATCCGTACACCTTGCGAGCACACCGCGAAGTGTGTCTAGCACAGATTATAGGATATGTCTATTAAAGACAGATAGGAATCAAACTTGGAACTGACATAACATTAGTAGTAGTTGAGTCCCGCACCGCAGCGTAAAGCAGAGGCGCTAGTATGCAAAAAAAAAAAAAAAAAAATGGAGGAATGGCGGCAAATGAATTCTGAGAGCAGTTCATTTTCGTATTGAACGAAGTAAACTTCTTCGCACTTTTGGTTGATAAACACGAATAAGTTAACTTCGTTCAATTCGAGAACGAACTTTTAATTTCTGCAGTTTGTGCATTATAGGAACTCATGTTTTTTTTCCCGTGTGAATAAGATTGTTTCACTGATTTTAAACGAGTTAAGTATTAATACATTTTCGACAATAAACTGATGCAGTGAAACAAACTATACAAAATAGGAAAGTATACATCCGTGCCTGGCGTGAATACGTTGATATGTCTAAAACGGCAATTTTACAGGGCGCCAATTTTAAGGTTTGACATTTTCTGGTAAATCGCTGTTTGATTGTAACTTTGATGTAAAACTTGATTTATCCATCATTTTCTGCATACTTTTGAATGATTAGAAGATTTTTGTGAGATTCCTCTTAGTTTGATTAATATTAGACTTATCAACTTACGTCTCATCGAGTTATCAACGTATTCACCATACAAAGAGGGGAAAATTGACGTTTCGAGAAAGAAAAAAAATCGTGAAAAATCCATTTCATGTTATTATACTTCACAAAAGTTTTGTTAAATACAACTTTTTATTATCTTTCAAGTGAAAATGAGTGATTTAAAGAATTATGTCTAGTTTTAATAATAATAGACATATCAACTGGTTCACCGACGAGAGCGACGAGTTATCAACAAATTCACAGTATTAGTAAGAAAAAAATTTGAAATAAAACAGCTGTTTTTTTAATATTTTTTTAATTAAAGAAACTGAAATCATCATATAATTTAATTTTTGGAGTCATTCCAGGAATTTTACTCTTCTACATCCTCCAAATCTGGGTTTATCTCGTCAATATCCGGGTCAGCTGAGGCACAGTTTACTGTTTTTATTTGCAAATATTGCAAGAATTGGGGTCCTGACGTATTGTGATAGTTTTAGTCCACGTATAATATTTTAAAAAAAATGCTATTACGCACGATAGGGCGTAGGTAATGGTAAAAAAAGGCCCCCGGGTATTATTTTGGATTTGCGGTCGATTTTTCTAGCATGTTAGGACACTATTTACGAGCAAGTGTGATGAAAATAATATTAAGTGCCCGCCTACTACACGTCCATTTATGTATAATATCCAGTGCCTGGTATTACTCTTATTACACTTGGATGTAGGGATAGACACACATATACAGACGACCCAAAGCGAAATACAACATTCTAATCGAACTTTAGATCTAGCTTTGCACTAAACAAAGGTAACTGCTGAGGTGGGACAGTACATTTTATAATTTAGTATTAGAAAACGAGCGATAGGAAAACCACTATCAATATGCGTGTTACACTTACGGTTAACTTATTGAAAATAATAATAAATACACCAAGAAACAAAAAACAAATAAAGTCGTAAAGAGTGTCTCGTAACCCAAATTCTTAGTCCTTCTGTTAATTTGTAACAAATACGTAATTTGTGATACAAGTACGTTTCAACATCATCAATATACATTTAATTAAACCCCAAAACTTTCTAAAATCCTAGAAGCGAGCTACGATCGCTTTAAAGTAGAAGTTAAATCACCTATTTAAATCAGAAGCACTAATCAGGTGAACTCCTATAAAACCGAGAAGTTAGATTTATGTAAGTTTCAAGACCACTTCGTGCTTGTTTTGCATATGCTCGATAATTCCTACAGGACCTATGGGAAAGCTTAGTCCAGCTTCAACACTATTCAATTTAATAGAAAGCCGATCTATTTTAATGACAATATAAAAAAGTATTTAGATACAATTTATAACTTACATTTTAACAACTTCATTCTATTTTAAATCTTTTATATCTAGGAAAGGCCTCAAAGATACTGGCAACATTTACTCGCTGGATGGTTAAACTAATGCGTTGAACGAGGAAACTGCCACCTTCTCAACGCCGAATGAAATGAACATATCTTATTTATATTTAAGGCATTCTCTACTAGTCCACCAACTGGCCAAGACCACTACATTGGCCAACCTTTAAGTTTTCAGCTAGTTCAGCTGCCGCACCAGCCCTATTAGAGGTCCGGTGGAGATGTGTGACTGGGCTAGCATGTCTACTCAGGTTGCATCTCACACTAGCACCCGTCCCATATTCTGCACGGAACCAAGGACATTTTGTCAGGTATTTTGCCATCATATCTACAAATGCCGGTCGGGTCTAAAAGGGCCGGCACGTTTATTGAGGCAGGAGACCGGTGGATGATGTCATTTAGTGCGGGGGTTCTTGAAAACAACAGGCGTTACATATCGGTTGCTGTCGCACATAATCTGGTTTTCACAGAATACCAGCGTTGCAGCACAAACAAGTTTAGTGTCGCAACACAATGCTGAGCGCATCTTTAAATGTTAAGATAAATTAGTGATTAAATTGTTAATAAATTAGTGAAATTATTTTAATATTATGATAATAAACAGAGACAACACTTTTATTGGAATTAGTAATATTGACAACTGTACATATTCTTTCTTTGTTTCCCAGATATTACATTATTATCTGAAAATATACAAGTATACTGGTTTGTTCCCTTGATTAAAAACATTGATAACTATACACGTCAAGGTTTCAGGTACTGATTTTAATTATTTGTCTGTTAATATCTTAAGATATTCTGGAGAATTAGAATATTTTTAAAACATAAGTTGAGATATCGTATTATTGTGTTGGTTCATAATTCTTTGACGTAAGTTTCCATGTTGAGATATCACATGATGCACTTGTTTGATTTACTCTACGTAAGTTGATAACTTGGTGGCCAGTAGTACAAATTGAGATGTCATATAACGCACTTAGATATATTACCTGTACCTAAATTGATAACTCGGTGGATAGTCGTACACATTGAGATGTGAGACGAGACAAATCGATGGGCAGTAATATAAGTTGAGATATCACATTATGCACTTAGTTTTGGTTACTGTACGAAATTTGATAACTCGATGGAAAGTTGTACAAGTTGAGATGTCACATTACGCACTTCGTTTTAGTTACTGTGCGTTAGTTGATAACTCGATATATTTGATTTGTTTGATTGATATGTCTTTATGTTAAAAAAAGTACGTTATTACTGTAATCGAGAGTAAATTGATAAAATTATTTATAAATCTATGCACACAATGTGATGTGTAATATGTCTTTTTATCCACAATAACTTGCCAAAAGTATAGTTATCAATGTATGAACAATGGCCATAAGTCAAAAAGTAATTAAGATAAAAATATGAAAAAAATTACCAATATAGAAAAAAAAATAACGAAGCGTTTAAAGAAATAAAAAAAAAAACGTACATGTCGAGATATCAACGTCTTCACGCCAGCCATGGACATAATAAGCGCAACTATTGTTTCCAATCCACAAAGACACACACGTCTCAATATCTAATTTAGCTGTTACGAGATTGAATTATGAAATCAAGCAGCTGGGTACGTCTTTGTGAATTGAAAATATAATACCGTAGAAATTATAAGCCGTATTAAATTAAAAACATTTATTTTGCAATTAAGTCAAATTTTAAGTCACGAGTCTACCAGCGTTTCTTAAGAGTAAACAATTTTTGCGAAAAAACGCCGTACAAAATCTCTAGTTAAAAATAACTCTTACTAACATAAACATTATTTCATTGAAAAGATACAGAAATGAATAGTGTACGAGTATGCACTGTTCCGCCATACTGTAAGAGACACTGACAGAATCTCTTCTTCGGAGAAAAGCGTAGGACACGCCATTGTCATCGTACGGGGCTTTGGCCGTCCACAAAATAAATATTGTTTTTCAAAATGGTAAAAAACACACACTTTTAAATTTTCCGAATCTGAATTACTTTTCGACACTAAACTGCCAGCGTGTGGCGTCAGCAGGTCACACCAGATACCTTTTAACCCTGCGTTCCGAGGGAACCGGTATAACGTTTGATTATCCACGGTCGAGTTGCAGACGGGAATAATAATCTTATTGTACCGCAAGATTTTGCGAACACAATTTCAAATTGGTGGATGGAGTGAACGTTAAACTTGGTGGAAATGAAAATGGAAACTGGAAAAGATTTAAAAGAGAAAATTATTAAATATTTATTTTAGATAGATCTTTATAACACAAAACCAATTTTTTGGCATACACCGTCAAACGCAAAGTCACTTCGAATCTTTCATTTGAAATTATTGAATGAATGTAAAAATGACCCACAGATAAAGCAAAGTTAACGAGTAAACTATTCACGCTTTGTAACATCATTCAATTACCTGAACTGTATAGGATACCTTATGAACTTCAGGTCATGATTCCCACAAATCAGTAACGTAAAAGAGTGAATGAGGTAGATTCCAACCCGTGGTGTCTAGTGCTCCTGCGCAGGCCGTTATATACCCGCCGTGCGGAAGTATGGAACGCCGGCGCGTGACGTCATAACTAATGTTACCATTAGGAAAATCGTACCTCAAACAGTAATTTTGTTGTCAATCTGTCAAGACCTGCCAAACACTCGTAAGACAAATGTTTTGAATAAACTTTCGCATTTTGTTTTATTATAAGGATAGTAGTTAGTTAACTAAGTCAAAACGTGAAAATACTTTTTTAATAAATTCGTAACAAAATATTTTTGTTTTTTTTTTACACCTATAATAATTGTTCATAGGTGTAAAAAAAAAACATTTTTTTTTATTAGGTGTGTGTGTGTGTGTGTGTGTTAGTTTGTTACTTGTTCACGCTGCAACAGCTGAACGGATTTGGATGGAATTTGGAAAGGAGATAGCTTTTACACTGGATTAACACGTATTTATCCCCTGGAGAACTGTTGTTATTCCCTCGAGAACTGTTAAATTTTCCGTGATAAATAGTAGCCCTTTGAGTTAATCCAGTGTATAAGCTATCTCGATTCTAAATTTCATCCAGATCCGTCTAGCCGCTGAAGCGTGAAGTAGTATTATGTAACTAACTAACAAACTAATTAGAAAACACAATAATACTTAGTAATCACTTGATGTTCAATCAATGAATCAATCATTTATTGTTGTCACATAGAAGCACATACATTGAACAGAAAGGTGTTGTTATTCTAGATTAGTCAGTTCCACATGGACGCCCTGAAAGGGCATTACAATATTTAGGTAGGTACTTAAAACTTAAGAAATTTCATGCAAAGAAGTCCTAATTCTATGTTACACAAAAAAAAATGTCTATATATATAGAAACACACATATATAGAGACATATATATGTCAGTAAAATAATGACAAACGTTATAGTTATTTTAATGATGTCAAAAAAAATATCTTATTTAACTGTCAGCAATTTCAATTTTAACAATCCTTATGAACCAAATTTGTTCCGAACCGTTTGCTTGGTGCAGTCTTAAAAAACCATTGAAGATCATGTCTGTCAACGTTCAGTGTAGGGTATGAATAAACACTTTAGTCGCCTGTATCTCAGAAATCACAGGACACTTGACCTTATGAAAAATTAACACTTTCAATCTTAATATTTCACAAATGGATTTCTTAATCAAAAACTGTTTACACACAACCCGCACCATTTTTGAAAGACCTATCCAACCTTAACCCGTATCAGGGGATTCACGAGAAAATAAAAAACATTCTCACGTTACGTGTCGGGGAAATGTACTCCAAAAAAATTTTCAAGGTTTTATTTTACCACTTTGTCGGCGTGACTAATATGTATATTCATGTCAAATTACAGCTTTCCAGAACATACAGTCTATGAGCTGCGGATAGACGGACGGATGGATGGATATGGCGAAAATATAAGGGTGGGAATATTTTTAGTTTCGCAAATTGAAACGTTTGAGAAACTTGCACATTTCTTGTATTTAAACGGGAAAGATCGGACGTACCTACGAAAACTTACAAATTCGACGTTGATATCAATACAAGAATGAACGGTATTCATAAACATAAAACATTTGAATTTAGA
This sequence comes from Acleris laterana, assembly GCA_963966035.1. Classification (NCBI taxonomy): domain Eukaryota; kingdom Metazoa; phylum Arthropoda; class Insecta; order Lepidoptera; family Tortricidae; genus Acleris; species Acleris laterana. The sequence goes on from OZ014443.1 coordinate 16,379,575, forward strand.
ACATAGTCCGGTATGTTACCTCTAAATGGTCCTATTCTTACCTATTAAAAACATATCAAACACTGACTAATTTACTTATTTATTTTATTTATTACCAGACCTAGGAATATTCGGGGCAAAATTAAATGACATCTAGGGATTGCCTATGTCGATAAACTCCATTATTGATGCTTTTCCCATATATTAGTAATCGCTCCAAGTTTTGTTTGTAAAAATAAAATTTGGTTGAAAGTATGCAGTGAAACAAAATAGCAAAATAATTCTGGTTATTGTTTATTTTAAAAGGATTTTATAACCGTGACTCATCATCATCATATATTTTTTCCGTATTGAGAATTTTAGAATGAATGTCCCATTTACTATTGTTAAAATAAACGACTAGAATTGGTTAGAAGTAAAAACAATATGACGATGATGAGTGAAGGTTATAAATCCTTTTAAAATAAAGAATGACCAGAATTATGTTGCTGTTTTGTTTATTTGCATACTTTAAAAAATAAATTATTTTTACAATCAAAACTTGGAGCGATCACTAGTATATGGGAAAAGCATCGATAATTAAGTTTATCGATATAGGCAATCCCTAGCTGTCCTAGGTCTGTTTATTACAAACAAAATGAGGCTCAACAGTTACTCACTAACATTATCGACAAACCGTCCGATATTACCCCAACATACTATGCAATTTTTTATTTTAATGCTTTCGGTCATACAAAATTGCACCTCCATCAACAGTTTTCTGCTTTCTCAACGGTCAACTGGCTAAAAAGTCATAAGGAATTAAGTTCACCTTTATTAAATTTACGCTTTTGTGGAATAAAAAAAATAAATAAATAATGTGACAACGCAAAAAATGAAACAGAATCTACTAAAATGGTAGAAACTGTCACGTGTATACGATCACACTACACAATTACGTTATAATTATAACCGACTACCAACGATACTTTACCTTATAAGTCAAATGCTCCCAGTCGTTCAGAACTAAGGAGCTGGCGCTGACGGTTGGTTGTAGTCGTAAAGCGCGTATTTGTGTACCGACAAAACAATTAATTCAAATATATATTTAAATAAACATGTCGTTTATTCGCATTTTGGTGTTTACGTGTATGACAGCGTGTTTGTTAACTGCGTACGCTGATATACTAGGTCTTGATATGAAATGCCCTGAGGGATATCATTGGGTTGTATTTACCGATGGGACGGGCACATGTGGTGAGTTCAAATGACAAAAGTGAAGTGGTAGTTAAAGTGGTAGTGGTGTGAGTGGTAGCGTGGCGACGCGGTATAGCCTAGTAGGTAGTGACCCTACCCGGTATTTGCCCAGTATTTGGAAGAATAGAATAGAAATCACTTATTCAACGCATGCACACATTAAAATTTGACGAAAATAGAAAAACGTTTGACATGGCATTGAAAAGCTTTGCGCCATAGCGACGACCCCGAATTAAAAAATTAACTAAAATATCTAAAAACAAAAACATAACAAAAAACCGGGATGGCGACACACACATCAGCGACAATTGGGATTGACCAAAAAAAATTACTCACGGTTCTTACTTTCACATTCGAAAGAATAGGAAATTTTAAGACACCAATTTCATTAATTTTGTATTTGAATAGTTTTGTTTTAATATCTTTATTTATTAAGCAGACATTTTATGGATGACATGATTATTTTACATTTGGGATGGCATTTTGTAATAAATTACAACAATTCAATGATATCCAATGAAAAAAAGTGATTGTAATAGTGTATTAAAACATACTATATCAAGCTGTTTTCGCCTAACCCGTAAACACCTAGGAGGGCTTCAAGCCGAAAACGAAAGTCAAACAAAGGTTAAATAAACTTTTGTCGAAATAATAATATCCAAAATAGATAAATATTTCAAAAACTTAATAATGCAGAACGGCTTTAAACCCCTATTCTTCGAAATGGTTTTCGAATTGGAGTAATTGTAAAAATATGAACAATCCCAATTAGATAGATTAGATAGTAAGAGGTAGTTGAGCGGTGCGAGGATGCGTAACGGAGCAGGGATTGAAAACCGGTTTATTTTCCGTAGCGGTTAAAGCCACACTATTAGAGCCTAACCCATAATAAAGGTTACACTCACAGGGAGCGAAATGCATTTACCGGTTAGAGAGCGCTCCTTTCGTGTGAACCGAGACAAGGGTGAATGACGGAAGCGCTCTCTAACCGGTTATAACCGGTAAATGCATTTCGCTCCCTGTGAGCGTAACCAATTCGTTGGAACGTAACCCAAATAATTAACCGGTTTAACTTAAATAAATACCGGTTTATTTGTAACCGGTTACAATCCCTGGTAACGAGGATGTGTAGCGGGCTCTTTTTAGCGGGCGGGGTGCGATGAGGCGGGAGCGGAGCCAGACGCCCTCGCAACACATTCCTCGCACACATCTTTCCCTTCTTTTGTATGTACAAAAACCTCGCTCCGCTGAGCTGTTTCCACCAGAGCTAAGCTAAGCGAGGATAGGTAAATGAAGTGTTTCTATTGATTCATGACAAACACATCCCTCGCATCGCAGGCTTCCTCGCACATGTCTGGTGGAAACGCAGCCTAACCGCGCGTGCTGGCGTTCGAAATTAGACGGTCACCATCATTAGAAAATGTATTTTTGACGCGTCTTTTAATTAACCCCCGACGCAAACGACGGGGTGTTATAAGTTTGACGTTTGTGTGTCTGTCTGTGGCATCGTAGCTCCTGAACGGATGAACCGATTTTGATTTTCTTTTTTTTGTTTGAAAGGTGTATTCTTAGACATGTTTTATCAAAATCGGTTCAGCCGTTTTTGAGCTTTAAAGTTTTAAAAGAGTGAAATGAAAAAAATTGACGTGTTTTTACCAACTGTTTAAAGTCGGGGGTTTTTAAAATTTTCATATCTCACACATTTCCTCTTCAGTTTATTTTATTTGTAATAAAAAAGGCTATTGATATAAGTTTGTTCAATATCGTAAATAAGTCATTTTGATATTCAAAATAGGGATCAAAATGCAAGAACACCTAAATTTTACTTGTGACCCAGGGTGTCGACAGCAAAGATACCTAGACCCTCATATCTTTAGGGTTCTGTGCCCGAAGGGATCCTATTAATATACATACGCTGTTTGTCCGACCGTCTGTCCTAACTTTAAAGAGCTGTATGTTTTGAACTTTCATCGACAGGGAGTTTTTTTTTAGCTACATTAACTAACTACTAGCTACGTTAGCAGTGATACTACCAACTAGGCTACACACGGCGTCAAACCGGTTGCAGGTTGTAGTAGAATGACTAGGTCGCAAAATTTGCCTACATTTCAAAATGTCCGAGTCGCAAAAGGACTACTTTCTTTGCGTTACTAGGTAGGTTAGGTTCGTTAGGGTACTTCAAATGCCCGAAGGGCAAATTACCTACAAATAGGAGCCCCGCCGTGCGAGGCTCCGACGACTGTACTTAGAAAAAACAATAGGGCTTTTTTGCGACTCGGGCATTTTGAGATAAAGGCTACAAAGCGATGTGGCCATTTTACGATCCTGTCATTCTACTAGTGACCCCGTCAAATTACATAAACGCAAGAGCTAGAGTTTCTAGACATTTGATTATGCGTAGAACACTGAAAATTGGCCGAATGGTCAATATAATATCGTTCCTTCACTTTTTATAAATAGTTAGATAGCAAAATCACATGTAATATAGACTATTTCTTTTGATTTCAGCTCCGATACCTCCACCGGACTTACGGAACCCTTTCAAGCGTCCTCAACACACCACACCGTTGCCTATCAATTTAATGATAAGCAGGTTCTGGAATCTTTTCTTCAAGCCAACCCTTGAACAAGATTAAAAAAGAAACTTTTGCAGCAGCTGTGTGAATAAGGGTCTCCCCAGACCTATCGACGCGGAATCGGCTTGAGCGTGATAAGTTTTATGTCCACGCAATAAGATTGAAAACGACGTCGTTTCGTTTGCAACGCCGAGCCGAGCCGAGCCGAGCGATACCTTTTTCACTCTTACAGCACGGACATAAAACTTTTTCTTACCGGCTCAAGCCGATTCCGCGTCGATAGGTTTGGGGAGACCCTAATACAAGGAAAACGCATCCGATTAACCCAAGTTCATCAATGGCTGGCCTCGGCGTAATAAATACTCATCACATCAAGCCATGTTTAGAATCAGCGAGCCTAAAAAAAAAAAAAACTATCCGCAAAATTAAGTGGCGAGTTGGGCAATAAAAGTCAGTTTTATTTCTTTTGTATGCGTAATACTACCTGCACTACTCTTGCGAGTCCCACTCCATAAGGCCGAGCAGGTGCGAAAGAGATAGCATGATTCTGATGATTTATGACCCGACTCGCCACTTAACTTTGCGGATAGTATAGTATGGATGCGTCTATATCGCTTGTCTACTGTGGATAAAGTATCCGTCACTACAACAGCAATAGACCTTTATTACCCTGTACAGTACCTTTTCTATGTACCTTTTAGGTTAGGTTAGGTTAGGTTAGTCGCATTTGCTTTTAATATTTTAAGACTGCACCGAGCTAACGTCGAGCGTCCAGTGGCGCCCTCATTACTTTTGTTTTGTTTTCTACTTAAGCAAAAAATTTCCTTGCCATCAGACAATACGTTTTTGTAGCGCAAGTAAAAACGCAATTAATTGGATACGTGAGACACTTTAATAACTATACCCTTTGAGTAGTCAGCTTAACGGGAAAAGGTGGCCACTTTTTTCCGTTAAGTTGATAACTCGAACGTGAATTGTTATTAGACTATGTGATAGACCCTAAAAGTTGTGTTTTCATTTGTAGTACAAAACCTACGACTCAATTTGAAAAAAAAATATTCGTTTAATAGAAAACACAATAATAGTAAGGAGGGCGCGTACGCTCGGCGTAGTCTTAAATTTAAAAATAAATGGTTCGCTGTAACGCCGATGGGTTATTTTTGTTTAGTTTTCGAGAGTCGCTCCTAGGCCTGCGAGCCGGGCGCATCACTTTTACTTATATATTTGTAACTATAAAAAAAGTGAAAATAAAATACTCAATATTCGTGAATAATGTGTTTATATCGACCTCCACACATTTCCCTACTGTACTTATTTACCTGTCAGAAGGTATGTATGTATGTAAGTAAACACTTTATTGTACAAAAGAAACAACATAACAATATAACATACATACATACATACCGTCACACCTTCATCCCAGAGTGGGGTAGGCAGAGCTACAGAATTACCAACAACTTTAACAGCCAGTTGTCAATTCTGTAACCACATTTTGCACAAACAGGCTAAGATGTTTATCATGTGTATATTAGTGACAGGTTGCAAGCCCATCGCCTAAAAATACTACAAGCCTTTAATCCCTTAGTCGTCTAACAATATAATAAATAATATAATAATAATAATATAATTAATGTAAAAATATGTACAAAGGCGGACTTATCCCTTTAAGGGATCTCTTCCAGCTAACCCTTGAGAGATTGAGAAGAGTGAAAGGTTGTGTCAGTAAACAAGTGTACAAGAAGAAGAATATAACACATTTAGTAACCAATAAAACTTATATCAATAAAACTAAAATAAAACTACATTCAAATACCTACATAAATAGATACAGAAATATACATATTAATAGTTAAATGGGTAAGAACCAAAAAGTTGTCCACGCTAACTCAATCAATAATATTTTCTATGAAACTTTTCCGTTGTGACACGAAAATTAACCATACAGTGTGGATACTTTTCGTACCACAAAGGAACTTTTTTTGTCTTTGTTGTTTGTATGGTTAACTGCGCTTAATTGTGGTCCAACTTTTTGGTCCTTACCCAAATATACATACATAAACTACATTTTACGTACCTACCTAGAGGATAATTGATATTTAGGAGATAGAGTCAAGCCAGAACTACTTTAATTTGCCTTAAAAGAAGGCGCCAGATGCCTTACTCAAATTTTTCCCATTCCAAAATTTGGCCCCCTGCGGGCCTAGTATGGCTTGATATAAAGCTTTTTTTTTATGGCATCGAGTAGACAAACGAGCACACAGGCCACCTGATGGTAAGTGGGAACTGTGACCCATAGACATTCGCAATCACAAGACTGCAATGCAATCCTAAGACTGCAAATGCGTAGCCAACCCTGAGGCTAAGATGGAATGCCTCTATGCTAGTCATCTCACCGGCTGTCTTATCCCCAAACCGGAACACAACAATGCGAACACTGCTGTTTGGCGGTAGGTTAATGGATAAGATGGTGGTAGCGATCCGGACGGACCCTGCACAAGGAAAAAAAGAAGAAAAATGTCATGGTGAATGGGAAGTTACCGACGACAGGTATCGAACCAACACTAAAGTTATAAAATGGGGTTAAACAAACTGGAATATTATAGAGGGCCATCCATGGGCCAGGCTGCATGACTTAGGACTGGGTAGTTAAAATTAAGAACACTTAAGAAAACACATTTTGAACATAGATAAAAAACATTTAATTGACACTTTAAGAATATCATAACATTTGCCGATGCAGTTCCATAATACAATTAAATTTTCCTACTTTTACTGTAATGACTTACATTTTAAATCATGGTACAGTTGGCAGATTTTCATGAAGGGTTACAGTAGTCTTAACCTAAAAGCTCTAAAGATTGATGCGTTGCCATGCCAACTGCTATCGCGAAATAATGGTAACCCTGACATTACTACGACAAGCCATAACCGCACCACTTTCTGAATATGTCCGAATTGAATTACAGGGTTCTTTGTTTTGTAGCGGATCGAATCTGCTCATAGAAATAGAACCATCACGCCGGACGCAGTAAGAAAATTAACTAGCTGTTTTTCTGAGAATTTAAATTACACGCGGCGAAAATGCGTCCATCTATCATTAATGTCCAATAAAAAATAGCGACTGACTCGTAGACCCACTACTTTTGTCCGTCTGCTATTCGCTTTCGTCAGAAATCCTGTCCGCAAAAGTAGGTAGGTTAGGTTCGAAGGGCAAACTGCCCAGAAATAGGAGCCCTTGAGGAGAAATAGGAGCCAGCAAGGCAGGACTCTGTCAAATAGCAGTGGGACAAGGAACAGTGGATCCACGAGTCCGGCGTGGAAAAAAATAATGCGTACCAGAGCATGGATATCACGGTTGATTCACAAGAACAAGTTAATCAGGTAGCCCTAAACACAAAGACACGCCTCGCCATTTTAAAACCTTGCACTGTCGCACAGTATAAACATCAATTTGTCTTTGACCGAACCTATATCACGAGGCTTGCGTGTGCGCATGCCTCGACCGTACACGCCGCCAGCTAGGGAATGCAATTTAAGCGGTTATTAACCGTTTTTGTAAGAAAATAACCGGTTAAAACCGGTTATAACCGGTTATTTGCAATCCCTACCGCCAGCCACCACAAGCAAACTCAACAGGAAGCACCAAGCCGGTTTAGGCGGGTCTGTGCTGTCACTGCATTTTGTTTGCGGGTGTATTACTCGTAAGTATCGGGCGTTGTGCATCTACGCAACCCTAGCGCCTACGCGGCAATAGGTAACAGAAACATAATAGGCCGGAGACGAAACATTTTTCTATTCATGCTATGTTGGTGGTAAATTTGAGTAGTGATAACGCTTCACGTAATGGATTATTACTACTATCTATATCTATTCAATAATAAGTATTAAAGCCTTTACAAAAACAAATGGCAAAATTGAAAATAATTATAACATCTCGAAATAAATCTTGTGGCTTCATTGCCTCGCTCTAATTTTATCTTAATTATTTGGTCCAAAACCAGAACTCAGACTTAATTTAAATTTTAATTGGAAACGCTGGTACGTCACGTGCAATTTCAAGAACAATAACCCAATATCGATTGATTGAAAATATACATAAAGTCGCCAGCAATAGAACTTTTGAACGATCACGATGTAAACAAAGCGCCATATTGATATACTTAATACCTGCACCTGTGACTCCTCTGGTGCTGCAGGTGTCTATGGTTGACGGTGATCGATTGCCATCAGGCAATCCGTCTGCTCGTTTTCCTCGTATACCATTAAAAAAACCAAACAAATAATTGTGACATTGCAATTATATCGGAATAACCCTAACTGCAAAATAATTTCAAGCTTTTACTTAAATATCGAATTTGAAGTGATATTATATTGTTCAATGAGGATTAGAATAGCAAAATGGTGAAATGGTATGGATTTAGTAGTGATGGAGAGCCTGGTATCAATATTTACGAAGAAATGTTGCCTAAAAGGTTTGTTTACATCGTATACAAGTTCTTTTGATGGCGACTTTAAAATTAAATCTAACGATATAACTTACTTTTTGCGTAAAGAAACTTAATCATAGTAACAATATACAAAGAAACTTCTCGAATCGGCACGTATTGTGAGGATCCTCCCTCTGCAGCTCTAACCATCGGTAGCTTGAGCCCTGTCCCACTGACAGCGGCACCAGTAAGTTAGGTTTTATAATATATTTTTTTTTTGTATGAGTATTGTTTTTTTTACTTTCATAATTCAATATTTATCGTAAAAAACCTCATTAAGATAAAATAAAATAAATATCTAACATATAAAACAGCACAATGTATGTACCTATAGCTAATTATTTACAATTTATTTACAATCTGCCCCCTATTTCACCATCTAGACAATGACACGTGACAGGGACATTTCGTTATACATTTTCATTGTCACCTGTCACTTCACGGGATGGTGAAATAGTGGGCAGGGTTGTTCAATTATGGTGCTTATTCGTAGCGCTGTAAGAGTGCACCTAGCATCCGGTAGCGTTTCTTATGAATCAAAATACTGTCTTGAAATAGAAAGATGGTATTTTTGTTGTACAAATGAATACAAAACATATACATAAATTTAAACGTAGGTTATAGGTCTACAAATCATATGAAGGAGGAATTACGATAATAACTCCAATTAATTTTGTGTAATTATTTTTTAAAGATCCTATGAACAGAAATGTATTTGTGAAGTTTGAATTCACACTGTTGTGTTATTGTGGTATTAATCATAGATAATTCTAAACTATTTCTTGTAAATAGCAGATTGTTCAACAAGGGACTAAAACAAGCCATAATGATTAGTCTCGCGTTAAGACTACGCCGAGCAAACGCCGAGCGTCCAGTGGCGCCCTCATTACTATTATTGCATTTTCTACTTAACTCGTAAAAAAAATATTAGACAGCGAATAGACAGGGAGATCCGATATGCACTTTGAAGTCATGTAGCAGGTCGGCCATATACCGTGTCTTACCAGCACCCTGGCTTTTTTTAAAGTAGGTTAAAATAACGTTTATCTGTAACGTAACTATGACTTTAATTTAATTAAAAAATAACTTTTCAGGCTTTGTTAACTTTCTAACAAAATGTTAATTGCCAGCAATGTAAAGCACAGCAATTCGACAAGTGTATGACAGTCAACGACTACTTTAATTATTATGATTTGCCCCCGTACCACGATATGCCTTGTACCAAGCAACAGCGATACTGATAACGATGAACACGCAGAACATGCACTACATAAAAAATGGACAGTATCTAAGAAAATTAATTGTGAAGTTATTTTAATTATTTTTTATTTGATAATACTTGTAAACAATTGCTAAAGCCACATATTATCGGCAGTTTTAATAAATACCCGTATGCCGGTAACACACTGTAGACTCCATGTTCAATTTTGTTTTGCTTTGTTATTTTTACCTATATCTATTCAAAAACAGTTTTCCCAACTGTTTATTACATCAATCAGCTTTTATAGAAAAAAAAGCATGAATATAATATCCCTATTGGTTGACTGTAATAGCTATTGTTGTGACGCGACTTTGTATTGATACCACTTTACAGGGCATTGAAACCTTGCGATCACAATGTGATTTTAGTATACATGGCTGCTTATTATTAAATACTAGTGATTTTAAATCTTGTTAACTATTCAATGTAAACCGAATCAACGGCTACCAACGCTCTTAGATTTACGTTTTGGCCCTGTAAATTTGTGACCTAAGTTATGTTTCTAAAAATACTTCGCTTATGAGTTAATGAGCAATTCTAGAAAGTCCTGGTCGTAGTCTTTGAGCCGCAAGCCTTGTGGGCTCTCCGTGTGGATGCCGGCGAGCTTGCCGAGTAGCCAGAACGTTTCCATTTCGCCTTTACCCTGCAAAGAAACAGTTTTTAAGTGACACGTGCACGCGTACGACACGTCACGTTTGGCGGTGTGTCATAATAAGCATCGGAGTTTTTTATCGCACGGTAAGACTATAGCAAGCTATGGAGTCGTCATTTGCTATAAATCTAAACTCTTATTTATATTCATACTCATTTATTTAATTTATCTTAAAATGCCTCTATAGCGGTCGGTCGTGTATATTTATCTAAGTCAAGTTAAAAAATATATCTATTAGATTATAAATTCATAACTTGAACTAAACACATGCGAATAGGTAATTCGTCACTAGTGTGGACTAAAACATTCACTTCTGCCGTGCTTTAATGTATCTTTTGTTTGTTTATAAATTTTCGTAATTAAATTAGTATAAAAATGGTAATAATTTTTTATTGTAATATTTATTTTCCAAATATAACATTAAATAATCCTTTCTAAACTCGTTTCTTTCTAAAAACGTTGTTGTCCTTGATAATAAAAAAAACCTATATAATTAAATAAATAAATGAGTACGAATATGAATAAGAGTTTAGATTTAAGGCAAATGACGACTCCATTGCTTGCTATTAGTCTTACCGTGCGACAAAAACTCCGTTGCCTCATAATGTATGAGAATTCATACTATACAACGCAGTGGAACGCGCACGCATCTTCCCTCGAGTCTTACCGGGATGTCGCTGATGCCCCTTGACTCGACCTCGTATCCGCCAATTTCATCCAATGCCTTTTTTGTTGTGTCTGATATGTGGATTTTCATTGCTGAGAAGAAAAACGAAATTAGTGGTGGAGGTGCTGGGATCTCATGCATTCGTTCAAATTCCTACCGCTTATTCTTTTACCTACATAGCTATAGAATTACCAACAACAGAAAAATAAATGTTGTTAATTCTGTAACCACATTTTGCACATTTAGGCTAAGATGTTTACCAGCGTATTTGTGAGAGATTACAAGCCCACCGACTAACAGTTAAATTATTATTTAATTTCCTAGTAAAAAAAAGCGTTCCACAGTATTAATGAATTTATATCTAGTAATAACAATTACCTAGTTAAAAGGAACTGCACGATTATTTTAATTATCTAAAACTACATTTGTATCATATGGCTCACGGCTCAAAATAACGATACAAAATTTGCTACTAACAACCTCATGTATCTACCTGTGAACAATATTTTTTTGGAGTTTGTCAAAGCAAGTCATTAAAGTTTTTGAAGACACTGCCATCTGTGGACTGCACAAAGAACCTAGCACAGGAAATCGATATCGGGCCATCTTACTCGATCGAAACTTTGCGCGAGTACGATAGAGGGCGCGGAAATTAATGATCTTTACTGCCATCTAGTTACGGTTAGAAGAACTACGTCAAGTTCAGCGTAGGATTAATAATCCCAGCTTGTTGTTAACTGACAGCTTACACATATAGCAACACAAAGGGCGCACACAAATATTATCTTTCCTTTACTCCTTTTTTAACAATACTCATTTCATAGAATGTATCACTTCGTGGTTTTTTTTTAACTACAGGCTTTTATGGGCGCCTGAGTTTCAATGGTCACAAGTCTAACCCAACCTAATCTACGTAATTAACCCTTTAAATAACCAGAAAACAATAAACCTTAAGCGAAAAAAAGGTTACGATATGCATCTAATCGATATGGAAAAACGACTAAATGAAAATGGAAAAATAATAAAAGAGATAGAACACAGGACAAGGGATTACCTAAGTCTACTCATAACAACATTTATATTTATGAAAAACTTATTAAATCGTTATGAAATGGAAGAAATTAGTAGAAAAAACGCTACTGTACTGTTCGGGTTAGGAGAAACTAACTGAAGCTCTTTTAATGAGCGTCCTCACTGAGAGCATAAGACCCTACAAAAAAACTAGTTTTCATTTACAACTTCAACCTTATAGCTTAAAAAGGAAGGTAGCTATTTGAACGGATTGTCTTTTTACATATTTCCTTTCGTTCTTATCTGATAAAGATAAGCTCTTAGTAACCATTTGGACAATTTAGAAAAATACTTATAGACCTAGTTGTATAGAGGCGTTTTGGTAGGTACCAAAGGACTACGGGCACATTGCCAATATATTTACCACGAAGACAAAAAACAATGCAATGCAAAATGAGCAGAGGAAGCTTTTTGTAATGCTCTACTATAACCACTATTTTTGTGGTAGCCAGATTAGAATAGTGCCACTCCATATCTTTCCGTGGATGTCGTAAAAGCCGACTAAGGTAATAAAGGCGTGTAGTACTGTTAGGCGATGGGCTTGCAGCCTGTCACTGGTAAACATCTTCGCCTAAGTGAGCAAAATGTGGTTACAGAATTATCAAAAAGCTTTTATAGTTGTTGGAAATTCTGTAGCTCTGCCTACCCCACTCTGGGAATAAAGGCGTGAGTGTATGTTATGTATGTAATGTTGTGTTCTATTGATTTGAATAAAAAATGTTTTACTGCGAACACAGCATAACCGTTACTTCAAAAACTCTTCCGACCTTAACAAATGCCGTTTTAACCGTTATTAAATGGGCCATTCTACTTTTTAAGTACATAATTTTTAGCCACGTTCTCACTAAACTATTTTTATTTTAAAATACGGTAAAGTGCTGCGTTTTCTAACTTGAAACTCGAAAAGAGACGTGAATAAGTTTATTTAGAACTACCGACCCGCCCTCGCTTTGATTCGGTTTATGTATGTATGTATGTATGTATGTAAACACTTTATTGTACAAAAGAAAAACCATAACAATACAATTAATATAAAAATTGTACAAAGGCGAACTTATCCCTTTAAGGGATCTCTTCCAGCTAACCCTTGAGAGATTGAGATGAGTGAACGGTTGTGCAACGAGTAAACAAGTGTACAAGAAGAAGACTAATAAAACGTAGGTATATAATTAAATTTAAAATAAAACTACATGCAAATACCAACATAAATAAATATAGAAATATACATATTAATAGTTAAATATACATACATAAACTACATTTATGTGCATATGATGTATAATCCTTCCTCAATAAATGGGCTATCTAACACTGAAAGAATTTTTCAAATCGGACCTGTAGTTTCTGAGATTAGCGCGTTCAAGCAAACAAAAAAACAAACAAACTCTTCAGTTTATTATATTATAGTATAGATTAACCTAATTCATAAAAAGTTATTTGTAGTAACTATAAAGCCTTTTCTATGAAAAAAATGCAATTTACCACTGAGTTACTAGGATTCTTCAACGATGACTGAATAATTTATTTATTAGTGCTCCCTCGCACTCTATAAGAATACAGCGAGGTCTGCGAGGGACAGAGCATTCGACTCGCTAGCAAGTACGGTAATGGTAACTCATGGTAAGGGTACTGAAAAGTAAAATGGCCCGAGTATAAAGCGAATACATAGTTTATGGTTATGTTGGTGGGAGACGTCCTAGACGGGCGTAAGGTGATCAGATTCGCAATGTACTGAGCGAGGGCCAAAACAAAAGCACCCGAAACCGACGTACCTGGGTGGATCAACTTTTTGTTGTTGTTATTCTGTTCCGTGTCTCCTGGACAACAGCGAGAGAGTTTCTTAGAAAATTGCTATAATAAATACTTCTAGCACACTCAGCAGAAAGACCATTAAATAATGGGTTTGTAATTGCCCAATAAAATTGATTTTTAGTGGATTTTACCCATTGAAATCATAGTTTTAAAGAGTGGCCCAGGAGACGTCACCATGGCAACGAGGTACAAAGAAAAGTTGATTGACCCACCTGCATGAAGAGATTGATGAATGACGGCAATTTGGAACAAAATTGTGTGTTTAGATCGGTGCACCTGGCGTTCCGTAGTCTCTGCCTACCCCATTGGGAGACAGGCGTGAAGGTATGTATGTGTACTCGTATGTATAGTTTAATGATTACACCAAATGCGAATAAAGATTATAATATTGTTGAATAGTCAGACAATGACTCAAAACCCATAATGAATCAGATTAGATTGATCACCGCAGATGCTGATGCTGGACACATTTTTCGGGAATGACAATTATTTTGAGATCTAAACTCTGAGTCATTGACTATTCAACAATATTAACAATCTTGTAAAGAAACCGTGCGGGGGAAAACCCTAGAAATCAAATTCATCTTGCAAGAAACTTAAATAGCGGGCCATTTCATGCCAATAATCTCGTGCAGTCGAATTCACAGATACGTTAACACTTTTGCAACTTATCACATCGAAATAAGGTGTAAATCTTGCACTGAATTAGTGTATAAAATATCTTTGATCTCGGCGTACCGAACCAATCTCGATATTTATAAGAGGAAGCGGTTGGTGGGAGTCAACGGCTTAATGTATGTATATAATCACTTTCATTGTAACAAAACAATTACGAGTTCATTACGTAAATATTAAGATTACGGAAATAAAAGTAGTTCAAACGCGAAATTATCCCTGTAAGGGATATCTTAAGTAGGGATATATTAAGTTTTATAGGTATCAGCATTGTGTGACTTCGTTTGAGTCATAGAGCCAGGATTTTCTTCGTGGCGGAGTAATGACTTTTTTTTTCTGAATATTTTTCCACCTATCATGTGGGTTTAAGACTGCGCCGAGCGTACGCCGGATGTACAGTGGCGCCCTCATTACTTTTATTGTGTTTTCTAATAGACTAAAACATTTTCTTGAAATTGGTCGGTAAGTTTTTGTACTACAAACAAAAACACAGGTTTTAGGGTATATCACATAGTTTAATAACAATTCACCTTCGAGTTATCAACTCAACGGAAAAAAGTGGCCACGTTTTTCCGTTAAGCTGACTACAAAAGACTGACTGACTGGCTGACTGTTATTAAAGTTTGTTACGTACCCCATAAATTGTGTTCTTACTTGCACTACAAAAATGTATCGTCTGATTTTAAGAAAATTCGATGGTTAATAAGGAAACATAATAATAGTAATGAGGGCACAACTGTTCGCTCGGTGTTTGCTCGATGCAGTGTTAAAGGTACACGTAGAATTTGTTTCACACTACTCCCTATTCCTCAGAGTGCATTCTTTTGCCGTCTTATAGACTAGGAGGTCACCACGAAACTGGGAACGATCTCGGAAATGGATTATGCTAGTTTGACAGAATAGAGGGCAAATCCCTGACTCCAAATATGCCAATACGCCGTAACTAAGATAAACTTGTATAAACCTTATTACCAACCAAATAGAATTGAAACCGCTTTGGTGATTGAATTTATGATACGGCTTATTTAGCTTAGGAGCGCAGTTCTAGGATACCCGAAGATACCTTTCAAATTTCAAGGTTCAGCAGTTGAGGACACATTGCTGGTCAGTCATTCAGTCAGTCAGTTATTTTTTTTTAGTTTTTTTTTATGGCATAGAGTAGACAAACGAGCACACAGGCCACCTGATGGTAAGTGGAAACTGTGACCCATAGACATTCGCATTCACAAGAATGCAGTGCAATCCTAAGACTGCAAATGCGTTGCCAACCCTGAGGACTAAGATGGAATGCCTCTATGCTAGTCATTTCACCGGCTCTCTTATCCCCAAACCGGCGCACAACAATGCGAACACTGCTATTTGGCGGTAGGTTAATTAAATGAGCATTTGCGAGAGAGTTTTATACCTATGTATAGATTTAGTCTGGCTTAAGCGCGAATTAGGCTAGCAATATAAATTGCAGAAGTTTATTGCTGTCTTACTTTAACTTCTAGAGCAACTAGGCCAATTTTGCTGTCATTCATCATTCATTAAATTTAAGAGCTGGGCTCTTGTCGGTGAAGTAATTGCCACTTTTCTCTACTCTGTGCTAGCTTTTTCACCTCCTGATACGACAAGACATTGGCCTTCTGTCTTATTTGATTGAAGTAAGTAAGCCTAGGTCTTCCTCTTCCTCTTTTTGCTTCGACTTTACCCTCTAAAATATTCAAAAAGAAACTATCATGCCGTATCAAGTGTCCTATCATCTTTCCTCTTCTACATTCAATAGTTTTTAAAATATGTTTTTCTTCGTTCACCATCTTCAAAACCTCTTCGTTGGTTTTCTTTTCCGTCCAGCTAATTCTTTCCATCCTTCGCCAACACCACATCTCAAACGCTTCCAACCTTTCTCTATCTCTCTGTGTCAGTGTCCAAGTCTCGCTACCGTACAACGCGATGCTCCAAATGTAGGTTTTAATTAATCTTTTTTTAGCCTTCTTTCTTTTTTGCTGTCATTACCTAACTGAAAAGTTAGTGTAAGACAGAAGTCAACTTTTGGTCATAGAAACGTTACCTTCTCCTGTGCTCTCCATCCGGCTGGCAGTGTTGATGGTATCCCCGAAGAGACAGTAGCGCGGCATGGTGGTACCCACCACCCCTGCCACGCAAGGCCCTGTGTTGATACCAGCTCGGATCTTCAGGGCATCCAGGGGGCAGTGAGGGACCGTCGCACCGTCCAAGCTCCTCATGAGGGAGAGAGACATGTCAGCTATCTCTGACGCGTGTTTGTTCCCTGGTTACAAGACAATATATCAATCGTTATGAAACAGAAATAAAACTGATCTAGCGCGAGTTTACCTCACATTTGACCATTTTTTACTATTTGTTGTTTTTTATCAGGGTTTGTTATATAATCATACGAAATTTCAAAACATGCAAATTATTTGAGTGAACGAACTATACACGTTGTTCATGACGGTACGTACCATTACGCTGTGGCAGACCGGATACGGCCATATACGCGTCTCCTATCGTCTCCACCTTATACACGTTGTATTGTGTTATCTTTTCATCAAATAACCTGAATAAAACAGAAATTACTTATTAAAATATCAACCTATCGACGTGGAACGTTAAATTGTGACCTATGTAAAAAAAAACGGCTTGAAGTCGTCAATGTCAGAGATGCCAAATCATTTGTAGCTACAAGAAAACTCAACCTTATTATTGTAGAATGTCAGATTGACTTTGGACCTAAGGTGAGTCACAAATTTAAGTTCTTCACTGTACATTATTATTATTATTACTATTATTATTATTATTATTATTATTACGCGCTGGCCTAGTTGGTAGTGACCCTGCCTACGAAGCTAGCGGTCCTGGGTTCAAATCCCGGTAAGGGCAGATATTAGTGTGATGAGCGCGAATATTTGTTCCTGAGTCATGGGTGTTTTCTATTTATTTAAGTATATATTTCTCTATATAAGTATTTATATCGTTGTCTAGTACCCATAATACAAGCCTTGAGCTTAGTTTGGGACTAGGTCAATTGGTGTGAGATTGTCCCCTGATATTTATTATTTACTTATTATTTATTATTATTATTACATACAAGCATTGAGCCATGAAGGGGAAGTGCCTCAAAACCTTGAGATGGCTCGTTTTACTAAAAGTTTTTTTTTTAAATATATGTAAAAGCTCAAACAAAAAAGCACTACTATTTTATAATAAGTATAATACTGACAACATTAATAATAGGGGTAAACTTTCTCTGTAAATTAGGTCTTAGAAATATAAACGTTAATAAAATCTTTCATTAATCAAGTCCATGTCTTTCCGTGGACCAAGGTAAAGGCTTGTAGTATTGTTAGGCGATGGACTTGCAACCTGTCACTGGTAAACATTTTAGGCTATTTGTGCAAAATGTGGTTACAGAATAAACAACAAGTTCATATAGTTGTTGGTGATTCTGTAGCTCTGCCTACCCCACTCTGGGAATGAAGGCGTGCGTGAATGTATGTATGTATGTACATCAATGTAATTATATCGTCAACATACGAAGGACACTTTAGATGCTTACTGCAAATTACAATGTGTAGCAGGCTACTGCAAATTGTTACGTACCTACCTAAAGTATTCACAAATTCATCATATACAGTCAATAACGACCTCTAAAATTGCAAGGTCCTTTCAGAGTTAAACTTAAACTTATATTTGAAAAGTTGTATATCTATCGGAAAGATTAGTCATATTTATTGAAGTTTAGAAAAAATCCGTGAAAAAAGTTTAAAATCTATAATTTTATTGTATAACCCGACTTTTTCTAGCTAAGTTTACCAGTTAAGTTTACGCTGCTGAGATTATAGGGCAGAGCTATACAACTGTTATAGGTCTGTCCTTTACGCTCGCCGTTGATAACCCACAGGTTGCTCATGTTCAAATACTGTTTTATAATTTACATCTTTTTTTTTTATCGAAAAGTAAGTCTTTATTTGTAAGTTACAAAGGAAAACGTGTGGTGCTCAACACCTTTGGCCAAGGCTGTAGTTAACCACCTTTTTTTGGTATGGCGCATGACGGCACCTTTGCGCAGTGGTGGCGCCGGTTGACTCATTATTTGCAATAACCGGGAACAAGGGTTCACGGACTAATTGAGAACTCACGCCCTTAGGTATTGTTTGTTTGCTCTCATGGCACTACTTAAACTCGCCAGTTAATAATTCGTCTGAGAAAAGCGAGCTGGTTAAGAGAGTCACCTACCTGATATTTTTTTATTTTGTTTGAAAGAGACTTAGCCAAGTTAGTGGTCCTGCCTACGAAGCTAGCGGTACTGGGTTCGATTCCAGGGTAGTGATTCTCTCAACAACGGACGGACGGACGGACGAGTGAATGTCCAAGCGGCGAGTTTAAGTATTCCCGTCAGAGCGAACAAAACACATTTTAGCGAGAGCATTTTCAATTTAGCAGCATGGTTCCTGCCGAGGGATCGAACGTATAAGGCTGCTTAATTGAAAATGTACGCGCTAAAATATGTGTTGTTCGCTCTGACGGGACTACTTTAACTCGCCACTGCGATTTCGCTCGTTCGTCCGACCGTGCGTTGTTTTTGAGAGAATTACACGCCTGGTCAGGCAATAATTTTTATGAAGAGCGTGTTGGTTTTCGAGTCTTGGTTATTTTCTATGTAAACAAATAAGTAAAGGTTGTATTTATCTGTATATATGTGTTTATCACATCATTATGTAATGAATGCAGCAGTAATACAGCATATCAGGATCACGCTTAGCGAAGCTAGTGGTCCTGGGTTCGAATCTCAGTAAGGGCATTTGTGTGATGAGCGCGAATATTTGTTCCTGAGTCATGGACGTTTTATATGTATTTCACTACATAGTATAAAACAAAGTCGCTTTCCGCTGTCTGTCCCTATGTATGCTTAGATCTTTAAAACTACGCAACGGATTTTGATGCGGTTTTTATTAATAGATAGAATGTTTCAAGAGGAAGGTTTTTATGTATAATAAATTCTGTTTCATGTACGGGTGTTACAGAAAACTCACATAAGCCGAAGCGAAGCGAGGGCGGGTCGCTAGTAACTATATATTTCTCTGTATAAGTATTTATATCGTTATCTAGTCCCCATAGCACAAGCCTAGAGCTTAGTTTAGGACTACGTCAATTGGTGTAAGATTGTCCCCCCTGTTTAGTATTTGATTATTTTTTATAAAGTAAAGGCAACTATCCTGGAATCTAGATTGGTTCATCGCTGAGGGCTGTTCCGTGTGCTTTGGCTTTACCGACGAGGCTCTGCACCTCCACCCCGCGCGCAGCTATTATTACGCTATCGGCTGTCAACGCGCGCACACGCTCTACTGACGCGACGTTAAACACTGTGCTTTGGTGTCTATCTATTGGTGTTGTGGACTATTTCTGGTGCATACAAGGACCTAGGCAACGCAGCGGATCAAGGAGCTACCGCCACCAGGAGGTTGGCCGGGCTATCGGACTTCACGAGGTGAGCGAGCTGTCTAGTTCTTGATCGTTGCCTGGGGGTTTCTTTCATAGCCCTTGGGGCTTTTACGTCATCTCAAAAATTACGCTTATATCTGCTACATACTTCTTGGTCCTTCGAACCGGATTAACTTATTAACTTTTTTCTCTTATTAACTTGTTTGTTTGAGAATTACCTGTATAGCATGTTGAGCATGTTAATGACTTCCATCGGTGTACTATTCGCTGAGATGGAGGTGAACCCAACGATGTCACTGAAGAAGATGGTGACAGCATCAAAGGCTTCTGCTGGCACGGTCTTCTGGGCCCGAAGACGCTGCAGCACCGGCATGGGCAGCATTCGGGAGAGGAGCAGGTCACTCTTCTGCTTCTCTGCCATCAGGCGCTGGGTGCTG
The DNA here is from genome assembly GCA_963966035.1 of Acleris laterana. Classification (NCBI taxonomy): domain Eukaryota; kingdom Metazoa; phylum Arthropoda; class Insecta; order Lepidoptera; family Tortricidae; genus Acleris; species Acleris laterana. The sequence continues at coordinate 16,399,873 of OZ014443.1, forward strand.
GAGGCAATGGTAGTGGAGAAACCCTGCGAATAAAACGAACTATTAAATAAATTAATGTTTGGTGTTGATGTTCAACAAACAGCAGTGTTCGCATTGTTGTGTTCCGGTTTGGGGATAAGACAGCCGGTGAAATGACTAGCATAGAGGCATTCCATCTTAGTCCTCAGGGTTGGCAACGCATTTGTAGTCTTAGGATTGCATTGCAGTCTTATGAATGCGAATGTCTATGGGTCACAGTTTCCACTTACCATCAGGTGGCCTGTGTGCTCGTTTGTCTTCTCTATGCCATAAAATATATATATATATATATATAGATAAACCTCCGATATAATTGCAACACTTAAAAAAAACTGGATCGGTACACCCGTTTAGCTATGATGCCACAGACCGACACTCTGATAGGTACACAGATACTCTTCATAACCTCAAGCTAAGAAGTTTAATCTGTAAATATTTTTTACCTCAGATTTACATAATGGATTATTCAATTAATTACGCCAAGTCAAAAAAGAATATACTTACCAAATAAATAAATGAACAACGTTCTAGGCTTAATATTGTATTAAACCACTTGATTGACCTTAACATTTGAACAACAGTGTTGTATTTTCAAAACGACATGTTTCATTACACACATGTTTTATCGTGTGAGTAGATTAATGTAAAATGTGTCGCTTATTTATAAAAATGCTCATACAGCGGTGGACAGCTAATTATAAACACTTCTAACGAATCTCACAGATATATCTAAAAGTTTACCTCAATATTTTAAATGCAATATATGTATGCGTCACGGTCGTGAACGCGAATGGGACACATCTTCTGTTTCTATTAAAGCAGGCATCTTCCTTGTATATTCCTAGAATAGGCCTGAACCTGAAAACGCGTCTCTAAACAATGCATGTGGCTTATCATGTAACAGTTGAGGTGACATCGTTATCGTTATAAGGGTACCAGTTGGGACCCTTTTCTTCGCAATGTTGAGCCGGTTCAACAAGTTAAAGGTTCACTTTTTTATGCTCTTCATGAAACAAAAGAGGTTTGAAGACACGTCATTTTCCAATTTTGTGAATAAAAAGGTTAAAAGCAGATGAATTTTCAAAAATCCAAACAGGTATTTTTCAAAAATAAAAGTAAGTCTTCTATGCGCAGAATCTGCTATTTCAAATATTCAAGGTAGTTGCCGTCCATGTGGCATTCGTTTTTCCATCTTTTTAACAGTTCTTTAAGTGCGTCGAACGGCTACTAAAGCTGCGCGTCAACTGGGTACTATCGGGGAATTTCTTTAAATGTATCATTAGAAATCAATACAAAGAAACAAATCCATCCGTTCCATACGCTCTGACTCCAACCCAGCCCCTCAGCTTAAAAGCCACTATACAGGGGGGCACATTTAGATCGGTCAGTATGGGCAAGTCTGTAACTATAAGATAAACAAACATCAGGGGGGGTTATTATGAAATAGTTATGCAGTTCAGTTTACGCTGAGAGAAAAGGACGGAGCTATATAACTGCCATAGCTCTGTCCCGTACACTCACCGTAAAATGAACTGCATAGTTATGTCATAATAACCACCCAGGGGGGTTAATATGAAATAGCTATGCAGTTCAGTTTACGGGTAGAGTATAGGACGGAGCTATACAGCTGCAATAGGTCTGTCCTTTACGCTCGCCGTAAAATGAACTGCATAGCTATATCATAATAACCCCTCTGATCTTAGGAACCATGCTATCAACATTAAACAGTTTAAAAAAAAACTGGAGTTTGATGGGAATCAAACCCAGTACTAAAAAATAGAATGAAATAGTTATGAAAAAAAATAGTGTCATATCAAAGACTAAATTAAACTACAGGATATATGAAATATGATGCATTTTATTAATTTTAGATGTCATGTTTCATAATAAAGTTTACTGCTTACGACCTGCAAAATCGCTACGAAACGAAATAAAAATAATGTAAGTTTCATTTTTCAAAATGACCGCGTTTGATTCCGAATTGAGTACAAGGCTTTTTTTCAAATCAATGTATGCAGTATTTCTTATCACTTAAATCGATGACATGGTTCCTAGGAATAGATCTTTGTATATCTTATAGTTACAGACTTTCCCATACTGACCGATCTAAATGTGCCACCCTGTATTTCTAGAATAAGGCCGTATGCGTATGATTGGTCAAAATTTGAACCAGGCGCGGCCATATAAAAGCCACTTCGATTCCGCTCAGCGTTATTCGACCGTCGGACTCCGTCGAAGGCACACGCTACACCCGAGCCGCTCGCGTTGCCCCATATCGTAATGAAAACTTTTTCGATAACTCTAGTGATTTTTCTCACTATAATGGTGATGTGCTCAGCTCGTCTGTTTGATGTGCGACATGGAAGACATCTAAATTTGCATGACCACAAACGGGACGTTAAATTTGCACCTGCACCTGAGTTTGCAAAATGCCCAAACCAAACTCAAAATATGAGTGTAAATGGAAAATTAATATGCGGTATGTGTTTATTTTTGATTATTTTCTTTATTTTCTGTGACCAGTGTTTTTTCACTTAATTGATCAGGGTAGTGATTCTGTAAGCAACGCCGGTCGTACGGACTGTCGAGTGATATCCAAGCGGCGAGTTTAAGTAATTTAGTAGAGCGAACACAACACATTTTAGCGCGTACATTTTCAATTAAGCAGCCTTAATACGTTCGACCCATCGGCAGGAACCATGCTGCTAAATTGAAAATGCACGCGCTACAATGTGTTTTGTTCGCACTGATGGGACTACTTAATCTCGCCGCTTGGATATCACTCGACAGTCTGTACGACCGGCGTTGTTTACAGAATCACTACCCAGGTTTACTGATACGATTGGTTTTTAATGCAGTATTTTAAAATGTTTACTAGGTGATTATTTCTGAGTATTAACTATGAAATTTTTAATGGACTGTTATCTTTTTAATTAGTTTTTGTTTATACTCGCTTTTGCGCACGACCCCGTCCGTGTAGAAGTCATTTTATTACTATACATTCGCGAACTGTCACATTTTTTGGGATTAAAAGTAGCCAGTATACTACATAGTATAAAACAAGTCGCTTCCCGCTGTCTGTCTGTCCCTATGTATGCTTAGAGCTTTAAAACTACGCAACGGATTTTGATGCGGTTTTTTTAATTTATAGAGTGATTCAAGAGGAAGATTTTTATGTATAATAAATTTTGTTTTATGTACCTACGGGTTTTACAGAAAACTCACATAAACCAAAGCAAAGCGAGGGCGGGGTCACTAGTCCCACTATAAACTATCTTTGTGCTAAATTTCATTCAGATCCGTTCAGCCGTTCTGGTGATAGAGTAACAAACATCCAAACTTTCCAATTAACAATATTAGTAAAATAAGATTTGAATTAGAGTAAATGATTCTTATCTTAAATAAGATGTAAGTATTGCATGGATTTTATCTGAAACGTAAATAAATTATTATGAATCTCTACTAATATTATAAAGCTGAAGAGTTTGTTTGTTTGTTTGCTTGAACGCGCTCAGGAACTACTGGTCCGATTTTTTGATGATTTATCGATGTAGGTTATAGGCTATATATCATACTCTCATAATCCGAAGCGAAGCGAGGGCGGGTCGGTAGTTTAAAAATATATTTGGAAGTGCAATATTTAATGTCACCGACGCGACGATACTTTAGCCTAGTTGGTAGTGACCCTACGAAGCTAGCGGTCCCGGCTTTGATTCCCAGTATTGGCTAAGGTTTTTGTGATAAGCACGATATTTTTTTTGTATTGTACTATCAGCCCAATGGAACCCTGACCCACCATAGAACGGTGTCACAGTGACATTATAAAACAACTTGTTTGACACTTCTTATGACTTGAATCATAACGTCTCTGTGACACAGTTCTATGGTGGGTCAAGGTTCCAATGGTCTGTTAGTAAAATGTATATATTTAAGTATTAATTTCTGAATATTAATATGTTTATCGTTATCTAGTACCCATAGTACAAGCGTAGAGCTTAGTTAAGAATTCTAGCTCAATTTGTATGCAATTGACCGAGATAATATTTTAAAAATAGTTGATTAATAATCGAAAAATCACAAGTACACATACTTTAAATTATCAGTGTCATTTTTTTTAAGCCTTGATGCCAACATAGGCTATAATATTATATATGTGTGTTCCGTCGTAGCTAGTAAACCGAATCAGATGCGATTTTGGCTAATTTGATGAAAATCGATTAGACTGAGTGACTGATTGAGTATTCTGCCGACGGAAAAGGCACATCTACTTTAAGAATTCTATTGCACTTCCAACCTTATTATAACCTCAAAGAGTTTAATATGCTTCTATGAATTAATTGAACATGTGCATTTTCTCCTTAGGATGGCATTATTATAAAATCGAGACGTAGCGTGCGAGTCAAACGGGTAGAGGATAGAAAAGTTGCTGCACTCTAACGTAAACGATTTTTGATGACCGACAAAATGTATAGAATTGACGTGACGACGCAATCGTATACATTTTTGATAACAATAACGAACCCCGAATGCATCTTGTCTAGGGCTTCTATACATCATTTAATTTAGAATGAGAAACCACAACAACATTATATTGCGGCTCGTGAACTGTAATCTCTTTACAATTTGTACTAGAGTAACAATTGACGACACGCAAATAAAGTGACATTAAAACAATTTTATTTTGCGGCTCCCAGACTATTGTACTGTACTATTTGCTAGGTAATAAATAGTTGACCAAACACAATATAATGTTATTGTGGTTTCTCATCCTAAAATAAATGAACTATAATATAATAGGTGGTTGCATAGCTATTTCCCCTTTATCTTATCTTATCTTACAGATGGGCCCTTTCGGATACACTTCGAACCTTTAGGATCTTTTGCGCAATTACCCTCTTACACACTCACCTGTTCGAATGTGCAGGTTTAAGTTTTTTTAAGTTAGAAAAACGCATGGGTACCGAGTAGGTAGCAAGTGAGTGGTTAAAACTGGGGTCCCGTAAGCATCCTTTGGGTACGGAATCCTAAAAAGTACATAACAGTGCCAATGCAACATCAATCAGATGCATATTTTTTTTGCTGTTATTTTTAGGTAGTTTGTTTTATTCTCTTTCCCAACTGTTAGCACGTTATATTTAGACTCCATACTAATATTATAAATGTGAAAGTAACTCTGTCTGTCTGTCTGTCTGTCTCTTACAATTTCACGGCTAAACCAAATTCGATGAAATTTCGAACAAAGATAGCTTGTGTTCCGGAAAAGAACATAGGATATTTTTGATCCCGGAAAATCGAATAGTTCCCGAGGGAGTAACAATAAGGAACAACAAGTTTAGAAACAAATAATCAAGTTTAGTTTAATCTTTGGACAATTTAAATTGATTCTCTGATTCATCAGACGGTCAATGATGTAATCTAATGTTCCCAAAACACATCATTAAGTATTCAGAACGAATTTATAAGTTTCCTTTCCTGTGAGTCACATAAGGGTAAAAATACTTGGTTAAGTAATTTGTTACATAATTTGTTACGACTGTATACTTTAAACCCGTATTTGAATATTTTACATAATTAAAATGACTTTTTTAAGCGGTTTAAATACCAACTAGCGACCCGCCTTGCTTCGTTGCGTTATTTTAAGTGTTCTGTAACATACGTACATACATCAGAATTTGTAAAAATATCTACTTAATTAGTAGTTGGTGGTGAAAACCGCATCAAAATCCGTCTTGTGGTTTAGAAGGAATGAGCGAATATAGAGACAGGAACAGGCAAAACACAGACAGCTATTTCACAAGATATTTGTATTTACCTACTTGAAAAAAAGATGTAGTTATTAAGATTGAAAAGGGCATGCTTCGATGGTTCCGTCATTTGGAAAGAATGGATGAAAGAAGATTGACGGAAGAGATATACAGAGTGAAAGTAGAAGGGTTGTACTCGTACTTACATACATACACATACATAAACTCACGCCTTTATTCCCAGAGTGGGGTAGGCAAAGCTACAGAATTTCCAACAACTATAAAAACTTTTTGATAATTCTGTAACCACATTTTGCACACTCAGGCGAAGATGTTTACCAGTGTATTAGTGACAGGTTGCAAGCCCATCGCCTAACAGTACTACAAGCCTTTATTACCTTAGGCTTTTACGACATCCACGGAAAGATACGGAGTGTACTTTTTCAAATGAAATCGGAGAAATACTGGAAAAGGGTCGAATTTTAAGTTCTGAGACCGACGTGCGTGCATGACTCGATGTATGAATGTGGAAGAAGCGAAAGAGATTTGTCAGGATCGTAGTAAGTGGAAAGACATAAATGGAAGGCTGAAGTTTGAAACAATAGTTATCGTAGATCCATGTTGGGACTCATAAGTAGACCCCGTTATCTTGAGGCAGTGACGGCGCTTTTTTTAGGGATGAATGTTTATTTTATCGACCGTATAACTATGTCGATGATGTTGTAATTAGAGTTACCTACATGTCATGTCACTGACAATGAGAAAAAGATAATCACTACTAAAAATGTGATAAAAAATAGCGTAAATAAAAGTCGTGTGTGCGTTAATTAAAACTGTTTATCATAGTTTTTCCACAATAACTGCGATATACTATATGCGATTCTACATCTCCAGTGTAATTAAACAATACGGGTATATATCGGTTTTGGTGATCATAATTAATATTAACATCTCGCAAGATAAATGAGCTTATCTACCTACTTAACCTACCTACCCGTTCCTGTTTACCTGTTCGCCTTTGTAATTTATTTTTTGTAATGTTCATTGTATTGTTTTTGTTTTTCTTTTGTACAATAAAGTGTTTACATACATACATACACACATACTTAATTTTAATCAAGAACTTTTAATACCTACCCACGCTATATTGAGATTGGGCAGAGATTTGAATGGCAAAAAATCAATTGCATTGTTGCATAATATAAACTACAAACATCGATATAAAGATGGTCGATAAAATAAACATTCAATCTCTATAAAAAAGCGCCTTCACTGCCTAAGATAACGGGGTCTAGTCATTAGTGTGATCTAAACATAACCTTAAAATAAAATAATACGTATTCTCTTCCGTTTTTATTTTTAACCGACTATTTTTGTTCCTAAGTCTTGGATGTTGCCATTATATGTTTATGTTATGTTATGTTATATTATATTATGTTTATCGTTATCTAGTACCCATAGTACTAGCGTAAAACTATGCTTGGAACGATATAGGTAAATTTGTGTCCTCAGGTAGGTTATTATGACGCTATGCAGTTCAGAATACGCTGCGAGAAAGGGACAGAGCTTTATAACTGCTATAGCTCTGTCCTTTTCACTCGCCGTAAAATTAACTGCTTTGCCATGTCGTAATAAACTCCCTGATATTCATTTATTTATTTCATTTATTTTACAACATGCAATTTTTTTTCAGGAAATCAAACGGGCTCCTTAGACCGTCACTCACACCGAAGACGGTCTTATCGACCTCGAGAACACAAAATAACCAAGAAATTATTCAACATTTAAGATCCTGCTTTCAAAATTGGAATAATGAAACAATGCAGTCGGGTCTTTATTACGGTTATTGACAAGCTCTCTTGGCCTCTATTCTTGACGGTAAAGCTACATCGTCTTTGACATGTTATTGAATTGTTTTTTAACATCGATCCCGTGTAGCCAAATGTCAAGCGAACCACCTTTTTCTTGCCTAAGCAGCTTGTAGCCAATTATCACTACATAGTATAAAACAAAGTCGCTTCCCGTTGTCTGTCCCTATGTATGCTTAGATCTTTAAAACTACGCAACGGATTTTGATGCGGTTTTTTTTAATAGATAGAGTGATTCAAGAGGAAGGTTTATATGTATAATATTTTTTTATTTTATGTACTGGTGTTACAGAAAAGTCATATAAATCGAAGCGAAGCGAGGGCGGGTCGCTTGTCACTACATAGTATAAAACAAAGTCGCTTCCCGTTGTCTGTCCCTATGTATGCTTAGATCTTTAAAACTACGCAACGGATTTTGATGCGGTTTTTTTTAATAGATAAAGTGATTCAAGAGGAAGGTTTATATGTATAATATTTTTTTATTTTATGTACTGGTGTTACAGAAAAGTCATATAAATCGAAGCGAAGCGAGGGCGGGTCGCTTGTCACTACATAGTATAAAACAAAGTCGCTTCCCGTTGTCTGTCCCTATGTATGCTTAGATCTTTAAAACTACGCAACGGATTTTGATGCGGTTTTTTTTAATAGATAGAGTGATTCAAGAGGAAGGTTTATATGTATAATATTTTTTTATTTTATGTACTGGTGTTACAGAAAAGTCATATAAACCGAAGCGAAGCGAGGGCGGGTCGCTTGTTATAGATAAACCGCACATCGCTGAATGCCAACTTACGCACACTACTGCACAGTGACACCTAAAAAGTGGTACTCTTTTGAAATTCAATCGAAAGCGGTCAAATATAGATGACTCTTTTTAACGGAAGGCATTTGTAACAGGTGCGAAGAGTATCTATTAGCCGTTTCTAGGTATGCTTTCCGACTTCTATGGTTATTAATGAGGCCGCTAATTGCTGTCAAATAAGACGATATCGTTTTTACCATTTAAAATCTCGGCCCTGGAAACGGTATTGACTACCGAAACCAAAGAAAAAAATGATCGACGTAAGCTGCAGTATTAGGGAATGCAAATAACCGGCTATAACCAGTTCTAACCGGTTATTTTCATTCAAAAACGGTTAATAAAATGACCGGTTAAATTTCATTTCCTATACAGTATGGTGACGACTGCCTTTAAATATATTAAAGAAGGCGTCTACGTAGTAATAGTACAAGCGTGTTAAAAAAAACTATTACATATAGTACAGATTAGTACAGAATACTTCTTTAGACTATTTTGGCGATGTGTTCAGCATAGTTCGTACTATGAGCCCAAAGGAACCCTAATTCATCATAGAACTGTGTCACAGTGACGTTATGATTCAAGTCGTTTGAAAGTGTCAAACAAATGGTTTTACAATGTCACTGTGTGTGATACCGTTCTATGGTAGATCAGGGTTTAATTGGACTGACAGTATTTAACTGTTTACTGTCGAGTATTTGATACTTAGTATGTACATGGTAATATTTATAAGTATATCCCGCCCTTAACATGTTTTTTGTTTATTCCACTAAAAAGAACAAGTCAATAACTAAGCATTACTGCGGTGTGATTCTTTTAAAAACGCTGTCGGTCGAACGAAGGAGTGAATGTCGCAGCGGCGAGTTTAAATAGTCCCGTCAGAACAAAACACATTTTAGCGCGTGCATTCTCCACTGCCTGCGACATACACTCGTTCGTTCGTCCGACTGCGTTTTTGGGAGAATCACACACATGAATGTTTTAAGCAAAAGTGTTTTTTTTATAATAGCCATTAACTTTTCGATTTCTTTGAACTACTTTATTGATTCCATTAAAAAACGAGAGTATGCTAATATTTACCGGTTGGCAAAGAACTAACATCGTTATAATTTGCTTTAAGGTGACATTCAAATTACGATACAGATTCAAAGAACTGCCGAATTGAAAAACCCGGTCTTTCAACCCAAATTGCTTGAACCTCTTATTTAGAGGAAATATCTTAACGCAAAGTGAACAAAACGGTTAATTAATTTACCAAGTCATCATTTGACAAACTATATCATTTTACAAACTTTCATTTTACTAAGATATACTTCACGCCGCATTATTTTACAATTTCATATGAACAAAAGTTTAACCTAATCTAACTTATTTAGTAAGCCCATGTAACCTTTGTAATTATAGTTTAAGCACAAACACGTTTTTGCGAAATAAAAGTTAGTAAAATTATGTTTTCACACACACACACACACATTTCACATTTACAAACGCTTCTTATAATTTAATAGACATAAGCAATCATTTAACTTATTTAGATTCTACTTAGTACCTAGTACCTACCTACCTACCTATCTAGTACCTAGTTAATACCTACTAGGAGGCCTCAACCACAATGTAACAAACCTACCTATGTTGAATGAAATAAACATTTTAATTTTAATTTTCTTTTACATAGTGTGTCCAAAGCTGATTTAGTAAAAACTCAGGATACCGAAAAGACCTTAGATAATGTTATTTTTAATTTGGTACATCTGATTCGTTTCCACCAATTGATTAACATTCGATGACAGTGCGTCATCCATTTTAGTTTACAAGCAATGAGCTCATGGACGTTTCAGTAATAAATAATGCAGAAAGCAATATAATACAGTATATTGAGAGCAAAATTCACTAAAGGTGGATTCGAGCAAACGAGAATAAATATTATTCTTAGAATAAATCGCCAGATAGTCAAGAGTAAATTAGTTTTACGTTTTGATTAATGGCGTCCACACCTTTTTTTTTGCTGTCAGTGCTGTCATAATAATATCAACATAACTAATACTATTAATAAAACTACAAAAGTAAGTAGACATCGTTCCGTTGAGCAGCAATATTTTTTGTCGGGTTACATTCGTTCATCATTCTCTACTAATTCGAGCTTAGTAATTCAAAGTATAATTATATATATTAATTTAAAATAAATCAAACGGGAAATCACTTTTACTTTTACCATCGTAAACCTGTCATTTGTCTGCGTCTGCGCAGATTTTGTTAATCGCAATTTTCTCCGAAACGCAAAAACCATTGTATAATTATGTTTCGATAAATATTAAAAAACGTTTTTTTTTCTAACGTAACTTTTTAAGTTCTTATATAACCCTAATAAGTATGATCCCTTATATGTATTTGTTATAAAATAATAATACTGTCTTGTTATTTAGACGCTCAACCGTTAAGATGGAATAAACAAACAGACATTTGCATTTATAATGTTAGGTAGGTAGGTACTAGCTTCTGGACGCGACTTCGTCCGCATAGAATTGGGATTGACCAAAAAAACTAACTCACGGTTTTTATTACTTTCTCATTCGAAAGAATAGAAAATTTTAAGATACCAATTTCATTAATTTTGTATTTGATTTTAGTTTTGTTTTAATATCTTTATTTATTTATCAGACATTTTATGGATGACATGATTATTTTAAATTTGGGATGGCATTTTCTAATAAATTACAACAATTGAATGATATAGGTACAATGAAAAAAAGTGATTGTAATAACTAGTGTATTAAAACACGCTATTTCAAGCTGTTTTGCCTAACCCGTAAGATACACCTAGGAGGGCTTCAAGCCGAAAACGAAAATCAAACAAAGGTTAACTGTACTTTTGTCGAAATATAGAAAATAGATAAATATTTCAAAAACTTAATAATGCAGAACGGCTTTAAAACTCTATTCCTCGAAATGGTTTTCGAATTGGAGTAATTGTAAAAATATGAACAATCCCAATTTATAATTTATGGAAACAGTGATTTATTTCGGGATAAATAGTACATTATTTGTATAATTGTCCAACCCCATGCATTATCCTTACTCATCTACTTCAGGGTTAGCTGGAAGAGATCCTATTTAGGGACAAGTTCGCCTTTGTTACTTTAATAACAATGTTGTAATATCTATATATTTTTTGTGCAGTTTACATGCATACATACATGTATACACAGTAGTCTATGTGCTATTTCAGACTAAAATCTATCTCTGTGCCTAATTCCATCCAAATCCGTTCAGCCGGTGTGGTGTGATAGAGTAACAAACATTCATCGAAGCTTTCGCATTTATAATAGTAGTAAAACGTTTAAGATTAGTCTTTTAACTTGTGTAAGTTAAGTTTGTTATTTATAGTAACGCTTATTAACTAAATTATACCTAAGACAGACAGATAGACAGTAGAAAAGATGCATAATATTGTTAGTGATAGTCAAAGAGTGACAAAATGTATGGAGTTGACGTTGGCGGTCGACGGGATAGGATGTCACAACACTTTACTTCATACACAATTTGTCAGTTTTAAATATAATACTCAAACATAATTAAGTTGCTGCCGAAAAATTCTCATAAAAATTTAGCACCGGGCGATAACGTTTCTCAACCCTAAAAAATCATTTTTTTAAGATTTTTGAATTTGTTGTAGACATTGAAAAACTAGGTCTGTACGTTTCCCTGTACAAACCTCTTAACCCAATGCATAGCGTTTCGAAAATCGAACGCGTCTTTAAAGTTCATTTTCAAATTTGAATTTTGACTAAGCTACAAATCTTACTGCATAAAAGATAGAAATTCACTTAAAATGTATGTTTAAAATTGAACTATAAAATATACGATGTAAATCTACATCATTATGCATTTAAGGATTAATCAGCATCACTTCCTATTAATCTAACCATATTCTCTGACAGCCGTCTATTAATCTGATACCTCTTTTATTTTACATTGTATTATTATTTATAATTATGTTTCTTTTACGATAGCTGGTCATTATTTGATCGCTGATAAGCTCTTATGTAGATATAGTTCGAGTGTCATAATAGCCATTTACCCTATAATTCATAACGCTTAAAATATGGTTTGGCTTTATCTCTCTTTGTGACATTTCAACTTGGCAGAAAGTAACACAGCATATTTCAGTAAAAATAGGTTTTAATTAAGTCGGTACGATATTTTCTTAAGGCATTATTTCGTGTTAATTATTGTTAATGGAAAAATAAAAGCGACACTACAATTATAATGAATGCATTTAATCATTTTGTTTTACTGAAACGCCCCAACTCCTTTTAAAATACAAAAAAACTCCCACTGTCATAAAAAATAAATTCACACTTTTGTACAGTCAGCATAATAAGTAGCTAAGCAGAAAACCATACTTAAAATGATCTAGACACGACGTATTTCCTTGAAATTAGAGTCCAGTGCAGATCATTTTAACCTCTTCGGTTGCGTAGTTACTTCCACTGCTAACTGTACCTTCACTTGTCGCTTTAAGACTGCGCCGAACGTACGCCGGAGGTACAGTGGCGCCCTCATTACTTTTATTGTGTTTTCTTGATAAACTAAAGTATTTTCTTGAAATTGAACGAAATGTATTTGTACTACACAATATGAAAACACAACTTAATATAGGGTATATCATATAGTTTAATAACAATTCACCTTCGAGTTATTAACTTAACGGAAAAAAATGGCCACCTTTTCCCGTTAAGCCGACTACTCAAAGGGTAATTATTATTAAAGTTTGTTACGTATCCCATAAATTGTGTTTTTACTTGCACTACAAACACATGTCGTCTGATTCCAAGGAAATTCTTTAGTTAATTAGAAAACACCACAATAGTAATGAGGGCGCCACTGGACGCTCGACGTTTGCTCGGTGCAGTCTTAACGCCTTTGACAGATTAGTGCAGCAATTCATGTCCTGCGCAACATTAGAGCGGTTTTTATGAGCCTCATGGGGCCGGGCCTAGGGCCACGCCCACCGCACCGGCACGAATGACTCAGCACTATGGTGTCATCTTGCACAGAACCGGCCTTAATTGAACTCTGGCTGCAGTTAAAGCGTACGGCAATCTACGTCTGCTACACTGGTTATAGCACCGTTTATTACTTAATCTGCTTTAACAGTCCATTTTTCATTATAAATACTGATAATTATCAATATTGATTTTATATTAAGTGACATAATCATTGCTTGTCCTTATGTATTTTGACTGAACGAATATATTTTGGTACAAAACGGTTTTTTCAATTGAAACGGTTATTTTAATAATTATAAGAAAACTATCCTAACTTACCTAAAATTCTGTAATTTCAGCCTTAAAGGATGTTAGGTGAAATGGTTTTAGACCAAACAATACAGTAGAACGCTTCCACTCGTTCGACCAACCGAACGCCGTTTTTAAGAGAATAACACCCCAGCGGGGCTGGACAAGTTGCCATCGTTCACGAACGCTAACAAGTATAATTACTTAGTAAACTATTATTATACTTAAGCAGGGGTGTAATTTTTTCAAAAACGCGGTCGGAGAGACGATCTATTGCATCTTCAATTTGGTAGCAGGGCTCCTGTCGATTCGAACGTATAAGGCTGCCTAAGGAAAGCGTCAAAACTCAAAAACATCACAAGTGCAAATAAATAAAATTTAATTCTATATAAATATGGTTGCCACCGAATGGACCCCGCAAGATGGCCACCTGAGCAGAGGCAGACCAAAAATGAGATGGCGGGATGACTTAGACGCGTTTCAAAGAGAATGGCGGGAGCATGCACTCAATCGGGATGAATGGCGGAAAAGAGGGGAGGCCTTTGCCCAGCAGTGGGACACCCAAATAGGCTAGTATATAAAAAAAAATATGACGGTGCCAGACAACCACACAAAAAAAGGAATCGATATACATATTTAATCTTATTTCGGTAGCTATATGTATAGACAAATTTTGGTGATTCAATTCAATAAGCATCACGCCGGACGTCAAAAATGCTTCTTCATTATGACTCATCTTTCAATATTCTAGACCTTTAATGAATGATGGATGAATTCTTGATTTCCTTATAGATTCTGAACGGATGCTGCATGGCCCAATTTTTATGAACAAGGTGTCTTTTGGAACAAGGTGCCTAGGGGACACCGTTGATATAGGAAAACGTATCGAAACTTTTATGTGGTCATCTTGCACCGTGTTATAAGTTATACACAAATATAAGTAGGTGAGTTTTAGTTTTTTTTCTCCTTTTTCTTTCTTTATCTCTCACGTAAGATTTTTGGCATGTTTTCCTGCTGATCTACGCATGTTATTTGGTATTATATTGAATTTAATATTTATTGCTTTATATAATGCTAGATTAAGTAGTACCATTGTAATATGTTTAAAAAATGACTGACTGCTGAGTTTCTTGCGGCGTCTCTTCTCAGCAATGTCTCCTCTTGGGAAACGCTTCTTGACGAGCAAGATTCTTGACGTGTAAAAGTGCCCCTTTATCTTCTTATCTATTTTGATTTTTTGAAACGTCGGGTGTACTTTTAGTTCGGATAACTTAAAAAAGAACAATTAAGTAGGTAGATAAAACACGGAAATAAAAGCAACCTCTTGTTTATCCGACCACTGCAAAGCCTAAAAGGATGTCTGACTCTATGTTTCCCCGTAACTACTAAACGGCTTAACCCATTTTAATAAATTATACGTGGTTGGATTCGTCTTAAGCAGTAGAGTGTTATAGGCTATATTAAAATCATTTAAATATTAAATTGCCGAGGTAAAAAATATATAAACGATAAGTAGTAACATTACTTTGACGACATTATCCAAACAGCAGTTGGATTTTTTTAAAGCTTGCTGCGGGCCTCTTTCGGTCATATTTAGTGATATGTATAAACGAGGATAAAATGTCACTCTCTGACTAATATGTTAGTGCGAGAGTGACGCATGCTTTATCCACCGCGACGGAGGACGAAGGACGACCTGGAAAGGTTAATTGATAACAAGACATTTTGGCGTATATTGACTGATTTTGGTCAATCAACTTTTTGCTGTAGCTCGTTGCCATGGTGATGTCTCCTGGGTACTACTACTCTTTAAAACTATGATTTCAAAGGACATTATAAGTCCACTAAAAAACAGTTTTACTGGAAATTACAAACCCATTATTTTATTGGTTTTCTCCTAAGTGTGCTAGAAGTATAATATAATAAAAAAAAATTAAGAAACTCTATCAGTGTAGTTTCCTGGCTTACGGGACAGAATACATACATACATCCATACATTAAATCACGCCTGTTTTCCAGAGGGGTAGGCAGAGACCACTACTTTCCACTTGCTACGATCTTGACAAAATTCGTTCGCTTCTTCCACATTCATACATCGAGTCATGCACGCACGTCAGTTTCGGGTACTTAAGATTCGGCCCTTTTCTAGTATTTCTCCGATTTGATTAGAAAAAGTACGCCTAGGGCGGCCCCTTTCGACCCTTTCACTCACTTTCGACCTGTAACTGTGTGTGTGTAGCTGTGTCTCTTTCATCAATTTTCTGTCATCCATTCTTTCCAAATTACCGAACCATCGAAGCATATGCCCTTTTCAATCTTAGTCAATACGAGTACATCTTCTTTTATTCCACAATTCTCTGTTTCATTCCTTACTCTATCAATCAGTTTTACACAACACTTACTACGCAAAGAGCGCATTTCAACTGCATTTACACGACTTTCATGCTTGTCCTGCCACACCCAACATTCACTACCATACATCAGGGTAGGGGCACTCCATTACTTGTGAACAATAGCCAGTCGGGCTTTTTGTGAAACGCCCTGTCTGCTCACAAAGGAGTACAGGGCCCCATTAATTTGATTCCCCGCATTCAGCCTCCTCTCAATATCCTTCTCACACTTACCATGTCTTGTAAACATACCTACCAGGTACACAAATTCGCTCACTTGTTCTACTAATTCCCTATTTATATTTATCACGCACTCAGTCATCACCTCGTCCTGCTCTATCTTGGTCTTGGTAACATTTACTTTCATCCCCTTTTGCTTAAATCCCTAAACAAAAAGTTGATCCACAAATTTAAAAACTTACTAGCGAACCGCCCTCGCTTCGTTACAGTTTATGTACATAAGCCAGAATTTAATACACATAAAAACCTTCCTGTTGAATCACTCTACCTATTGATGAAAACATTGAAAACCGCATTAAACATTCTGTTGCGTAGTTTAGAAGGTCTATGCGAACAAACGGCGGAAGCGACTTGGTTTTATGATTATGTAACGAAGATAAAGATTCCGTGTCTGTCCGTCCGTCCCTCCGTCCTTATTTTAAACAGCTGTATCTTTTGAACAGTAGGTTGTTTTTTTTTCAGAATATAGTTTGTAATTGGGGACCCATTTAAGAAACGTTTGTTTTTCATCATAGTTTTATTTTTGATGTATCGTAAAAACGGTAAAACATACAAGCGTCAAATTTGGTATGATTATAGTACAAATCCAAAAAAAGTAAATACTTAAGAAATGGTCAAGTGTGAGTTGGGAGTCTGGATTCGAATTGGAACTGTGCGGTGGTACAGTCGCCCAAGAAAAGGGGCTGCCAGTTTTCTGTGAGATCTAATTATCGCTAAGGTTGACACTTGCCACCGTCATAATATTGATTGCAAGGGAATTCGAACTTGTTGTATCATGAAGTGCAAATGAACTTCAACCGTAGGGTGGTAGTGTAGTGAAAAAAGGTTGTATAAGAGAATCGTCTTGTCAATCCTGCCAAAAAAACTAAATTGTACGGCAAGAACACTTACTGCATGTCTATCAATATTTATAATCGCTTGCATAATGATATCAAGGAGTTGCCAGTCAGTTTGTTTACAAAGAAGCTGAAAAATTGGTTATTACAAGAGTGTTTTTATTCTATTGATGAATATTTTGACTATTTTAAATATTGACTGTGACATGCATGATTTAAGATCCGCTAGTTAGATTAAGTTAATGTATTATATTGACATTATTTTAATAGGGAATCACTAACACGTTTCTTGGCGTGTTTAGGTTTTGTGAAACAACTTTTATTCCTGTCTTTATTTTATTTTTTTGCATGCCATCTATTGGTAAAATGTGTGTGACTATACGCTTTGACTACCATCATCTGTACCACATTTTAAGCAAATAAATACATTTGACTTTGACTTTGACTTTGACTTTGAATACACCTTATTGCACTTTACCTCTTTAACTTACCTTTTCTTTTAATTGTTTGAATTTTAAACTAACGGTTCGATGGAACACCGGCTGCTTTGTTTTGTATAATTTCAGCAGACGCCCCTCGACCACGGTGCGAGGCACAAGAATTATTATAAATTAATATTTGAGTGAAATATAGAAAGAAATAGAAGTTAATAAGTATTTTATTTACAAGCTGCACCCTTACCTCAGATGGTGGAGGTGCGGGGTAAGGGTGCAGCTTGTAAATAAAATACTTATTAACTTCTATTTCTTTCTATATTTGACTCAAATATAAATTTATAATTTTGGCTGACTGTACGGAACCCTCGGTGCACGAACCCGACTCACACTTGACCGGTTTTAAGCACGTTAACCGTTTAAAAGTTTTTGTAAAACGCAGGGTCTTACAGATCAAAATATTCAACACATTTTTTGTGTCCACATGCCCGTTAGTCAATCGTTTATGTTTTTTTTTTATATTGAGACGTTTTTCCTGTCTGGAGTTATTAACGCGACGGTTTGTTAGCCGTTTTTACTACGGCCTACAGACCTTGAAAGGCTGTCAGACCTTCTTATACCATTGTATCGGATTCATTAAGAACGATTGAAGATTTGTTAGCGAATTAATTCGAATAATATTTCGACAGGTGGTTGTTAACTGTTTTTTCTCGGCGGACAAAAGTAGCCATCGTCTAACGAGACACAGCATATTAGACGACGCGCTGGCCTAGTTGGTAGGGTAAAGTCACCAGTGGTCAGAGACCTGTAGTCAGCCTCTGCCTATACTTTGTATGAGTGGGAAGAGTACGAAACATATATTTCCCACTCTTCGCTCTCATATAAGGTCGACTACTGATCTCTGGCTGACCACTGGTGCCTTTACCCTAGTGACCAACGCAACTGGTGATCCTGGGTTCGAATCACGGTAAGAGCAGATATTTGCGTGATAAGCGTGAATATTTTGTTCCCGAGTCATGGAGGTTTTCTATGTATTTACATACATACATTAAATCACGCCTGTTTCCCAGAGGGGTAGGCAGAAACTACTTCTTTGCACCTGTTACGACCTTGACTTTCTTTCGCTTCTTCCACATTCATACATCGAGTCATGCACGCACGTCGGTTTCGGGTACTTAAGATTCGGCCCTTTTCTAGTATTTCTCCGATTTGATTGGAAAAAGTACGCCTAGGGCGGCCCCTTCCGACCCGTCCACTCGCTTTCGATCTGTATATCTCTTTCATCCATCCTTTCTAAATGACTGAACCATCGAAGTATATATATATTTAAGTATATATTTCTCTATGTAAGTATTTATATCGATGCCTAGTACCCATAGTACAAGCCTAGAGCTTAGTTTGGGACGAGGTCAATTCGTGTGACATTGTTCCCTGATATTTATTTATTTATTATATTTCAAGTGTTAACATTAAGTACTTTTAGTATGTAGCTTAAAACACCAATCCCTACAACTATTCCAAAATTCGCTTATACACAATTTATTTTCCCTGATTTTCCTTCGTTGGGTGAAATAATATAGGACCTATTATTTTCCTTGAGTGAAGTAAACAGTACTAATTTTGTTTAAGCCTGCGCCGAGCGTACGCCGGATGTACCAGTGGCGCCCTCATTATACTATTATTGTGTTTTCTAATTAACTAAAGAGTTTTCTTTGGAATCAGACGAAATGTTTTTGTAGTGCAAGTAAAAACATAATTTATGGGATACGTAACAAACTTTAATAACAATTACCCTTTGAGTCAGCTTAACGAGAAAAGGTGGCCACTTTTTTCCGTTAATAATAACTCGAAGGTGAATAAAATTGTTATTAAACTATACGATATACCCTAAAAGTTGTTTTCATTTGTAGTACAAAAACATTTCGTCCAATTTCAAGAAAATACTTTAGTTTACTGGACGCTCGACGTTTGCTCGGTGCAGTCTTTTTCCTATAAATTGACCACAGACTTGCCGTGTAAGTGTATTCGACCTCTGTGATGTCAGTATCATGACGCAGTGTCCTTTGTACATCAATATAATATATCTGTGGGTCATCATAACCGTGAGTCACCAGAATACCTATTACTAACCCCAAATTTGGGCCAATCAGTCAATTGAACACTGATTGATCCGGTTTAGACTGAAACTCCCTGCTGGTATATATCATAAGTTTGTACATGTTGCCTGCAGCCCTCCGCGATTTGCATTTCATTTTAATTAACTCCTCTTTGGTTAGTGATTCTCTGAACAAGGACGGTCGGAAAGACGGAAGAGTGAATGTCCAAGCGGCGAGTTTAAGTAGTCCCGTCAGTGCGAACAAAACATAATTTAGCGCGTGCATTTCCAATTTAGCAGCATAGTTTCGGCCGATGGATCGAACGTATAAGGCTGCTTAATTGAAAACACACGTGCTAAAAATGTGTTGTGTTCGCTCTGACGGGACTACCTAAACTCACCGCTGCGGTTTCGCTCGTTCGTCCGCCCGTCCGTTAAAGATAAAAAGATAAAAGATAAAAGATGTTTATTCAGTAAGTAGGCCGCACGGGCACTTTTACACGTCGAAAATCTACCAGCGCTTCGCAAGAGACCACTGCTGAGAAGAAGCGCCGCAAGAAACTCAACAGTTAGTCGTTCTTTAAATATACAATTTTAAAACTTAACCTAGCATTATATAAAACAATGAATCTAACATACGATAAGATCTAACATACGGTAAGACAGTTGTTTTTGAGAGAATAACACCCCAAAGCAAGGTGTGGTATTCCTGACGTTTAGTGCTAAAAATAGTTTTGATACTTGTGATACATATTATGTAATCCATAATAATATTATAAATACGAAAGTGTGTCTGTCTGTCTGTAACCTCTTCACGCTTAAACCGCTGAACCGATTTAAATGAAATTTGGTACAAAGATAGTTTGAATGGAAAGGATATATGATAGTTTTTTTCCCGAAATTCATCCCCTAAAGGGTGAAATAGAGGGTGAAAATTTGTATGGAGCTACGATATAAACGAGTTCCACGCCGGCGGAGACCGACAGGAGCTAGTACAATATATTTTTAAAGGCTTTTATTAGGTCCACCTGTAATTATTGTACTAGGAAACTCGACCGAATGTAACTATTGTACAAAGAACAAGGAATATTTCTAACATAATAATATGATGGATCTACATTAGTTACATAATTTTCTACTTAGCAATACTTTACTTTTGAAAATTACAAATAAGAAAGAAGATATGATTTTAAATCGCTGTCCTGGAAAGTTTGCAAAATGCACGATAACGTTTTACAAAACCAAGAACAGAAAAAATTTGCTTTCGCACTGAAAAAGGAATATTTACGTACGTTAATGCACTTTTTAATCATTTTAATCCTTGACGTTTTTTTTATATTTGTTTCAATAAGAAATTAAATATATAGAAATATAGAAAGAATATTTGTATCAAAGTCAAAATTCTTCAGTCTCAAGACGAAAAAATAAAAATCCACTTTTTTGCTGTTATGTAAAAAGTTTGCCAGACTACTAAATGAAAGATCTCATTTTCAGAGCGCCTGAATATTTTCTTTTTCAATCTTCTCTATTGAATACAAATTGCTGTGCTTTACAGTTCGTACCGCAATATACAGGTAAATAGATTCACTAAAGCTGGCATGCATGGAATGTACAAAAGTAATGTCACAGATCACAGCACACAGTCCTTTGAATAGATGTTCGAATTTCAAACCGAAAACCTGTTATTATTGGATCCTTACCTATGAAATTAAGACTGCGCCGAGCGTACGCCGGATGTACACTATGTACAGTCACGCCCTCATAACTTTTATTGTGTTTTCTAATAAACTAAAGTATTTTCTTGAAATTGGACGGTAAGTTTTTGTACCACAAATGAAAACACAACTTATAGGGTATATCACATAGTTTAATAACAATTCACCTTCGAGTTATCAACTTAACGGAAAAAAGTAGCCACTTTTTCCGTTAAGCTGGCTACTCAAAGGGTAATTGTTATTAAAGTTTGTTACGTATTCCATAAATTGTGTTTTTACTTGCACTACAAAAACCTATCGTCTGATTTCAAGGAAATTCTTTAGTTATGTATATATTATTATGTTTGTATATTATAGCTTAGAAGTGTCTAATATTCCTGACAGAATTTTGTTTGCTTTGCATTTGACGTTACTAAATAATGCGCAAAATTAAATGTATGAAAACCACCGTTTTAAGGCTATGTTATAGTAGGTATATTTTTCTGCGCGGATGGAGTCGGGGGCATCATCTAGGATCTAATAAAAATTATATATTTGAATTATATAAGGTGAGAAGTAAGTCAAGCTCTACGTCGTATAAAACTGCCTAATTGAGAATGCATGCTTTGGCGGGACTTCTTAAACTCGCCGGTTTATATTAGCTGCTCGTTGAAAAAGGATACGCTTAAGAGGGAAACTAAAACGAGTAGAAAAAATTAAGGGCTGACTTTTCAATACCAAGATAACACTATCGGTCAGCTAAATTGTAGCTCTATCTTTTTTTTTGTCTTAAGAAAGATAAGGACAGAGCTACACTTTACCTGTGTTATCTTGAGATTGAAAAATCAGCCCTAAGTCTTTATTGATGTCCGTAATTTTTGACCAATTTGTTTATGGAACTATTTCAAAGAAATGAATTAATTGAAATCGAGTTAGACTATAAAATTACATCACTGACATACGAGTAGTAGCTGACGAATCAAATTGGTCGTATCCTACTTGGTCTTGTACCGTCGGCCTTCATCATTGGATTCGAAGTCATGGCCCTTGATATAATAAACAAGTACTAACACCGCTGGATTACCACCTCTAGATACTGTATTTTCATATTTGCCGATCCCATGAGCCTGGCCATAGATGGATAGAAAATACCTAGTCTAGTCATAAGTTCTGTGACTTTTATTTTAGAGAACAAATTTTAATTTAAAATCAAATAAAAGGAGTTTTACATAAAATTTTATTTTAATCGACGACTTCGATGACGCGCTGGCCTAGTGGGTAGTGACCCTGCCTACGAAGCTAGTGGTCCTGGGTTCGAATCCCGGTAAGGGCAGATATTTGTGTGATGAGCGCGAATATTTGTTCCTGAGTCATGGATGTTTTCTATGTATTTAAGTATATATTTCTCTATATAAGTATTTATATCGTTGTCTAGTTCCCATATTACAAGCCTAGAGCTTAGTTTGGGACTAGGTCAATTAGTGTGAGATTGTCCCCTTATATAAATCAATACTAAGATTTATAAATAACTAATAAAAATAAAAATAATGTATTCTAAACCATTGCAATTATTTAATGTACGAGCTTGAAGTATTCCCATTTCGGACGAGAAAATCATAGTTCAATTTACGCACGACGATGAAACTGATAACGGCCACAACTTTTGTAAGAGTTCATGTAGAGAGTTCAAATTTGCGTGACATATTGATCAGACTTTTACCTTTAAATTCTTATACAAATGTATTTCAAGCAACTATAGATCCGTTTGTACACCGGTCAATCTCGATGTCTTATTAAATCGACTTTACCTTTTCACATGAATTTGCAGCAAATCCAAAAACACACCAAATTTCTTGCTTCATAAGTTGGAATTTAGTTATGTTGAGAAATAGAATTTTAAAACAATTTTAAAACACAGAGGTAGGAAGTTTTATAAAATTAAACAATATAGTTATTTGGTAAACGTATTCGCATTTTTAAACGTTTCCAAAAGGTGAAATGTACAGAAAAGTCATGCGTAATTTAATCGATAGGTACTGGCTGTGAATGTTAAAAGATCGCGTCAGAAATTGCGGCGACTAACTAGAATGATTATTTGTTCTTCAAATTGTACATTAAATAAGCTTTTTATTCTTACACATTAAATAACAAAATTAACATTAGTTAGTTTTATTTGACTCAACTTTAGTAGCAGAACTTATGGCTGGACTAGTTAGGATAAACATTAGTTAGTTTTATTTGACTCATTTTTAGTAACAGAACTTATGGCTGGACTAGTTAGAATAAACATTAGTTAGTTTTATTTGACTCAACTTTAGTAACAAAACTTATGGCTGTACTAGTTAGAATAAACATTAAGTAGTTAGTTTTATTTGACTCAACTTTAGTAACAAAACTTATGGCTGTACTAGTTAGAATAAACATTAGTTAGTTTTATTTGACTCTACTTTAGTAACAGAACTTATGGCTGGACTAGTTAGAATAAACATTAGTTAGTTTTATTTGACTCAACTTTAGTAACAGAACTTATGGCTGGACTAGTTAGAATAAACATTAGTTAGTTTTATTTGACTCAACTTTAGTAACAAAACTTATGGCTGTACTAGTTAGAATAAACATTAGTTAGTTTTATTTGACTCAACTTTAGTAACAGAACTTATGGCTGGACTAGTTAGAATAGAAATAGAAAATATATTTATTCTTCACAAACATGCACGTGGCTGCTAAAGCCAAATATAAGTTACGAAAAATGCAATAAACCAATTAACTAACAAATTATATAAAACTAACAGCAAGTAATCCATTTCGTTTGAAGAAGAGCCATGTGATAATGCAAAAAAAAAAACACTGGTATTCTGCCAGAACCTTTGAAGTAGTGATGGTAGCTTTGTTTGTTTGAGGAATTTGTTTGTTTAGCAGTTTATACATGATACGTAAACTTGCCGTGTTATACATTTCCCAACGTGACAAGACTATTGACACGTGGAAAATGTATAAAACGGCAAATTTACGTATTACGTCAAAGTAACGATTTCCTTGACTATAAAACATCAAAATAATGTTAGGAATGTATTTTTCTTGTCATTTTTAATGTAGGTATGTAGATAACTTGTCTGAACGATCGGGTGTGACCAACATTCCTGCTCATCAGTCTCATCATAAAAATATTTGCCCTTGCCGGATCGATTCCGGAACCGTTAGCTTTGTAGATAGGTTTTAACAAGGCTACTGCATCGTCAAAATATGCGTCACTTATAAAAACCCATTGCGTTTATCAAAAATATAAAAAACATTTCATCTATTGAAAATGTTGCGGTTATTTCGTTTTCTGAAACCAATAACGTTCAAATTTTTTCACAAATAAAATACGTTAGTAAATCGATAAGGTCAAGCTTGAACAAGGAGCTATTGTCACAGAGGGGTAAATGCATCTCAAATTGTTTTCAAGGGAATTCAACGTTTTAAAAATATTTTTGCGTCCTTTTATAGTAGTTTAAGGATCTTCATTTAAATAAAAAGAAGGGTAAATAGTCACTTTGATGTCGCTTGCCGAATGCAATAAGGGCACAACTCAAAATCTTCGAGTTTTGAGATTATTGCGGAATCGTGATCTAAAGTGCTCAATTTACCGTATGCATTAAAGGCCTCAGTCAAATGTTTACTGTAACAGAACATAGATGACATTTGTGCCGGTATAGCACTGTGAGAAACTATCTATCCCTTTTCTGCTATACCGGCCCATCACCAGTCGGCCGCTTGCACTCGTCACAAACGCACGCGGTAACTTGTGCTATAGAGGCATTTCTTAGTTGTGCCCGTATTGCATAAATTTTCAGATTAATTTTTAAGTTGTGCCCGCTACTTATTCATGTGCTTTCACAATGAATCGAAGGAAATATAAAGGAACTAAACGTTTGATTACACCACAACAGCAAGTATTTACCTGCCTTAATATTCTATACCTACATTATTGCAAATTAAATCCGTAATGTACCGGTAATCCGGCCGTACTTGTAAATTACATAAAATATAATTGAATTAAATGATATTAAATTAAGAGTTATTTATAGAACGAAAGTATAGGCGAAAAATTTACATGTAGCTCTTGCATGTAGTTATAACACGTCTGCAGGTAAGTATTAGAAGACACCGTTCGACATTGTATAGGTACCTATTTGAAAGGAGTGTGGGCTAATTGGCCTAATGACCAATAAGGACAAGCGATATGTCCCCGAATAGCAAATTCTAAGTTGTAAAATTATTACTATGGCAGGTGGTTCGAAATCTTTGTGTGGAAAAAGTTATCGCCATGCAAAGACAGCGGTTTTTCAAAGTAATTATGCTAAAGTCGTCTATTTAGTCGTCTCGATGTTCCAGATTTTTTGTTATTTCACACAGTGATTTAAGATTTCCCGCCATACAAAAAGTTGTGGAATATGAAAAAACCTTTAAAATGGCATATGGCTTGTTATTATTGGTTTTTAGGCCAGTGTCCATACAAAACTGCCCATCATCCTTTGACTTCAATTCCGTAATTCGTTTTTTTACACAACTACATGCATGCATTTCATTTTAAACATAACATATAACTAATTTATAGAATCTATAATTAGAGCCAAGAGGAAATCATTATATTTTTTTGGAATGTGCCTCTCTCTTAATGGCCTAGTCTGAATACAGTCTGTCACGTCCGGAGTGTTCTGTCTAGTCCTGGGGTAGTCTGTCACATCCATGGTTTCCTGTCCTTCAATTTCCTTTCCCGCTTCTTTATAGCTTTCCTTTTCCTTCATTACTGCTTCATTTCCATGAAATCTTCCTAAGTCCCTGTGCTTGATAAGTTGAAAGTAAGAAAAATTTCTCTTAACTAATTTACCATCTGGTGCCTGAGCAGCAACAGAATTACCAGATTTCCACACAACAGTGTGTTCGACTGGAGAAAATGGTGCACTCAATTTATTTTCCGTTCTCTGTTTTACCAATACTTTATCACCAGGGATAATGTCTGATATCTTAGCATGCCTTCTACTGTCCGCATACCGCTTGTTGCAATCTTTCTTTTACTGGTCTTGGTCGCGTATCTCCTCATCATTCAGGTTATAATTCATATTCATTTCCGGTATTGTTGTTTTAATAGCCCTCCCTCTAAATAGATTTCCTGGAGGCACTCCTGTGCTCGAGTGCGGTGTTGTGCGATAAGCTGACAAATATGTTAACAGTTCCTTTTTCCAATCTAACTTCATACCTTGCGCTATCCTTAGTCTTCTTAGAACATTTCTGTTTTGTCTTTCCACTTTTCCATTTGCCTGCGGCCATAAGGGCGTTGTATGTCGTAGCCGTATACCTTGTGATGCCACAAATTCTTTAAATCTCTCATCTCTAAATGCAGGTCCATTATCACATACAATTTCATCCATAATTCCTTCTGAAGCTATAATTATTTTAAGAGCTTCAATTGTACTTTCTGCTGTTTGATTCCTTAGTATTTCAACTTCATATATCTGCTGTAGTAATCCACAATAAATAATAGGTAATGTCCTGATGGTAGGGGTCCTAAATAGTCAATTGCCACAAGTTCCCATACTTTACTAGGTAATTTTGTCGATACCACAGGTTCTGGATAAGTCTGTCTAACCAAACGACAACCTTCACATGTATCTACCCAGTACTCTGTCTTTATCCATTCCTTTCCACCATACCTTAGTACGAAGTTTTGCTTTCATAGAGTTTACTGGGATATGACCTTCATGTCCTAACTCCAGAACTCTAGGTATCAATTTATGTGGTACTATGATTCTTGTTCCTCTTAGTATAATATCATTGACGATGCATAGTTCAACTTTTACTAACTCATATTTTCTTAATTGGGGACTCCAAACATCCTTTTCTATGGCCTGCATGAGTTCCTTCAAATTAGGGTCAGTTAAAGTAGCTTCCTGAATTTCTTCAATAGTGACTGTATCAACAGATGTCTTAATCATGGCTATCAATAAGTTATCTTCATTGTCCTCAGTCTGCAGATCTGCATGTTTTGTATCCAACAACCTTGATATTGGATCAGCAATGTTGCTTTTTCCAGGCTTATACTCGTAAATGACTTTGAAATTGTAAGGTTGCAGACGTAGCACCCACCGCTGTATCCTGGCACTTGGCTTAGAATTTGTTAAATAAATAACCTCTAGAGGTTTGTGGTCCGATATGATACTGAACTGTTTCCCAATTAAGTACATGTATAGGCTTTCGCAGGCTCATACAATTGCAAGGGCCTCTTTCTCAGTTTGTGAGTACCTCTGTTCCGTCGATGATAATGCTTTACTGATATATTTTATTGCAACTGGCTGAACCTGACCATTATTTCCCTAACGCTGAGTAAGCACTGCAGCAATCCCAACTGGACTCGCATCAGTCACTAGTACACTAGTATCTGCGTTCTTATCATAATAGCTTAAGACTGGGCTTTTGCAATAAGGATCTTCAATTTGTCAAAAACGTCTTGATGTTCTTCATTCCATACAAATTGCTCTACATCCTGTCTAGTTAGTCTTCGCAATGGCTCTGTGAGTGTGCTGAAATCTGGTATGAACCGGGCAGAAAAGTTTACCAAACCTAAAAAGCTTCTTACTTCTGCTTTGTTCTGTGGTTACCGGTTTTCATTTAATTAAACTTAACATTACACACAAATTAACTTAAACATTTGAAGATAGTTCATTTTATTTTGTCATATATTTTTCTCACAGTTAACAAAAATAGCACACATTCTTTGTGCTATAAGGGCTCAACTCTAAGTACCCATATTTAAACGCATATAAATATCAAAATTATACAACTACTATTAAAAAAAAAAAATGATATGGAGGAATATATTCTACAGAACAGATAATACCAATTACAATATGTATAACTGCAAATTTGGAGAAAATACATCTGTTTTTGCAGACACAAACCCATTCATGAAAACTTTGACAGCCAATTTCTCCAAATGTTGCTTTTTTGATTTGTGCCCTTATTGCATTCGGCAAGCGATGTCATGTTTGAAATGCTGCACTAATCTGTCAAAGACGTCAAAGCGACAAGGCACTAAGGTGTTCAGCCACTTATAAGACCAAATATACTTACGCAATGATAGATTATTTTTTTGCGCTAGTAGTAGGCAAAGTTTTTTTTTTTTAAATAGCCTCTGGCATGAATATGGAAATATATAGAAATATTATTTACACGGCGTTAATATTATTAATCACTCAAATGTTAACTGGAAGAGATCCCCTAAAGGGATAAGTTCGCCTTTACACATCCTTGCTGCTATATTTTAGTCTATTGTTATCTCCTTTGTTTGTACAATAGGTCAGTGTTTAGTTTACATATACACAAACATACATAATTTATTACAGCATACAAGTAAATACCTCTTCTTAGGATTAGACTCTAGTCAAAGACTAATACAGCAGGTTTATTATAATAAAGAAGTTAGCATAATTGTACAAAATGTAGTTACAGAATTATTAACAAGTTTTTAGAGTTGTTAGTAATTCTGTAGCTCTGCCTACCCCACTCTGGGAATAAAGGCGTGAGCTTATGTATGTATGTAAGTTAGCACCTTTCCGCAAATTTCATAATCTGAACGACGTATTCTTTGACGTGTTACTTATTTTTAGCTACGCATATCAAACGTCTAGCTACTAGCACATACTACTAGTAAATTGGTTGACTCACATCGAGTCATCTCCATTCGTAATGCTTTCATTGTGTGGCCTTAGGGCCACGCGGGTACATACAGCGAAACGTATCTACACTATATATATTTTATATAATATTATAAAGAGAAAAGATTTGTATTTTTCTATTTTTGTGTGTGTGTGTGTGTATGTTTGTAATGAACAAACTCAAAAACTACTGTGCCGATTTCAAAAATTCTTTCACCATTGAAAAGCTACATTCACCCTGCGTGACAAAGGCTATGTTTTATCGTAGTTAAAGTACACAAATCTCTAAAATTTAACCCACTCCTGTTAACAAGAAGAAGACAACACGATGTATCCCCACTCCCCCCTAGTAATTCTCAATTTGACAGTAATCAATTCCCGGTCCTTTCCGCTCGTGTATATAATACAATAAATAAATATATTAATATCTATCTCTTAAGACTATTTAATTAAATCTATTTACTAGCTACTAGCTAGCTACTATATCTGAGCATTATATAATTATCTTTGTTTACACACACATTAGAGATTAAAATTGTAGACTACTTAAAAATGTTAATTCTTAATGTTGTTTATGTTTAAGTATAAAGTATTTTAAATTTTTAACTCTATTATGTTATGGAAGAGCGGGGTCTCCTGTCACAGGTATTCTTTTACTTACTAGGAGGTCCCAACCTTTGCACAATTTTATGTTCCTGAATTTTAACAAAAATAAACATTTTTCATTTTCATTTATTTTTCTGCGTGGACGGAGTCGCGCGCAATAGTTAGTCGCATATAAATTTTCACACCCGAAGCATCGTCGTCCTTAGATGTGTTGAAAGATGACAGAAATTAACCAACACTACCAATTCTCCCCAACCGCCTTCATTAATATGTGGTGTTAATTAATTTAAATCTTATTTCAACACGTCCAAAGACTATATCATTGATAATGCTTTAGCAGTGAAAATTTATCTCTGCTGCTCTCGGCTGATGTGCGCCGGACCTTATGCAGGTGGCGATAGTTGATGCTCAAAACAGGTTTTTCCGAGGGTGACACCTTAACTTAATCGATTTCTAAGCCGGATAAAGTCCTATTCCGTTTTTAGGGTTCCGTACCCAGAGGGTACTGGAATCCTATTATTGAGCCTCCACTGTGTTTATCTGTATGTCTGCCTACGGGCGGGCTGCATATCAGGAAGACCATCGGAACATTATTATACATACATACATTAAATCACGCCACTTTCCCAGAGGGGTAGGCGTCCACTTCTTTCCACTTGCTACGATCTTGACAAATTTCTTTCGCTTCTTCCACATTCATACATCGAGTCATGCACGCACGTCGGTTTCGGGCACTTCAGATTCTGCCCTTTTCTAGGATGACCATTAACAATGTGTATAAATTATCTCAACTAATGTTGCAAAGGGAATGCGATAGTTCCACGATCAGGGGGGTTATTATGACATAGCTATGCAGTTCAGTTTACCCTGAGAGAAAAGGATAGAGCTATATAACTGCTATAGCTCTGTCCTTTACGCTCACCGTAAAATGAATTGCATAGCCATGTCATAATAACCCCCATGATCGAGGACGTATTAAGAAACGTTACGTGACGTTTCAGTTTGCCAGTTATGTTATATTTTTCTATGTGAGACCTTGTTTGCTATAAGTGTGAGTTGGAACTTAAAATTTATTTACAAAAATAATCCTTAGGTATTTAGACTGGATTTATGCTAAATTAAAACGTGTGAAAAAGGGTACCTACAGAAGGCGCTTTATCTTAATTTTGTTTGACTTGTGGGCTGGAACGTTTATGCATTACTACGTTATATTTACTTTTGTAATTTTCTTTAAAATACATAAATTGAAATGCATCAAGAATTGCAGTAATTTGCATGCAATATCTGGTGAACAAATTATGCACAAAAATGCAGTTTTTTTCGTTTTTTATCCTAAAACAACTAGAAAATTCGACATCGAATAGATAGTGAACTTTGTTTGATGAGCAAAGGTTTTTGGTCAGTATACTTTGACATACGTTTTCCGGGTATCCCCGAAATATATTTTATTTTTATTATTTCTAGTGTCATCTTTGTAAGGCAATTAAGGAACCAAAATTCATAAAAAAACGATATACTCACACAAATTCAGGTTGCATCATATACATATAAACCACGATATAAATGTCATCACCGGCCGCTTCGTTCCTATAAAAGAGTTCAACTCACAACCACTCAGCCAGTTCTATAGTAGCCGTCAAAGGAGTAACACGTCATGGCTTACGAATACGTATTAATCGCGTGCGTGTGCGCAACAATCTGCGCGACTCCGCTTAACGCAGCGTCAATTAACAAAAACGCAAAATCACTTACTGAGAGCAAAAATGTAAGACTACGTGAAGCCCAATTTGCAATTGAAGACGCCAACGAGAGCATGTCGGTTTCAGCAGCTGAAGATGCGGATAATGATGAAATAACGCCGTTTAGATATAGTGCCAAGTTGGAAGCGGAAATTTTGTCGATCAGAGGGCAAGAAGAACAAATTACCGATCGAAAACACAGAAGATTACCAAGGAGCGTCGCAAATGTTGTGGCGTGTCCGCGACATTTTATTAGAAAAAATGGAATGTGTATACCCTGCCACAAGTGAGT
Organism: Acleris laterana; assembly: GCA_963966035.1. Classification (NCBI taxonomy): domain Eukaryota; kingdom Metazoa; phylum Arthropoda; class Insecta; order Lepidoptera; family Tortricidae; genus Acleris; species Acleris laterana. Next base: position 16,431,622 of record OZ014443.1, read on the forward strand.
ATTTATTTAATTATTACAATAATAATATGATCATTTTTGTTAAAGTATGTACAGTCGGCCAAAAACGTGGTCTAGCACTGTGGTTGAAGTTCGATTTTCGCTTGCAATAATATTATGACAGTGACAAGTGTCAAACTTAGCGTTAATTAGATCTCGCAGAAACTTTTCAAAACTGGTAGACCACTTTGGCCGACCGTACGTATATTATATATCTATGTGAATATGTAGTAGTGAGCTATTATCAAAACTTTTTTCAGATTTAATGGCTTATTACCTAACGCACTCGCAATCGCTATCGTTTTCATTTTGACAGTCCGAAGGAGAGTTTGCACACAAAATTAAAACAATTGTTCCACTTAGAAACCGATTGCGATTGCAATACGTTAGGCAATAGTGACGCAGAACCCCAATCTACTAATTAATACCATATCGCACCTTTGCGACAAAACTGTGACAACTTCTTTTGTCGCAACTTTGAAGATAGCACAGTTTGGTCGCAAAGGTGCGAATTGTCTTTGACATATTATCGTATTGTCATCGTTACGATAGCTCTTATTTACTTGACAGTAACGGCGGCCATTATAAAAAAAAATAAACATGTCAAAGCAATATGGTTTTGCCTAGTGGAATACTGACTCTGATACTTTAGTTGCTTTAGTAGAGTTATTAAAATTAAGGCTTTCTTAAATATAATAATAGTTAGTTGATGAATCCGCAATGAATCATTTTCATATATTAAATAAGATTGAACTTGTTGTTCAATGAGTCAGAAAAATTACATGAAGATTATTTTTTATAAACAGTTAAGGTTACATTTAATTTTACGTTTTACAGTAATGATGCAAATTAATACGAGTACAATATTAACCAATTAAATGTAAAAAATGTGAATCATGAAAATACACTTCATTTATGACTTTATAAAATTGTTATTATGCAATCACGAATAATATTCCAAATGCAACCAGACGTTCTAATCCAAATAATAGCTACGAAATATAAACACTTTATCGACTTCCTTTTTAGGGTTCCGTAGTCAAACAAGGAACCCTTATAGTTTCGCCATGTCCGTCCGTCCGTCCGTGCGTCCGTCCGTCCCCAGTCTAGCTCAGAGACTCATAGTACTAGAAAGCTGTAATTTGGCATGAATGTACATATTAGTTACGCCAACAAAGTGGTAAAATAAAATTTTGAAAAATATTTTTTTTTAATGCACCTCCCCTACACGTAACGTGGGGATGTCTTTTTTTTTTCTTGCCTACCCCATAGTGTGGGGTGTCGTTGGATAGGTCTTTCAAAAATATTGCGGGTTTATGGAAACAATTTTTCGGTTAAGGGATCCGTTTATGAAATATTAAGCTTTAAAGCTTTGTTAGAGTCAAGTGTCCCCCCCCCCCCCCTACAGCCAAAACTACAAGTACTAAAAATCTGAAAAAAATCTTCAACGAAAGCGCATATAACGAATTTTAAAGGAAAACTATCACGGCTAAGTAGACATGATTAGTTCCTGAGATACAGGCGATTAACGGGTTTATACCTACTAAAAATCATCTAAGACAGCGCCAAATAACTTTAAATAGAAAATTGTTTCATACATGTTGATTTTTGAGATAGTTTTTTGTGTTTGTCGTTACGGCTTCGGAACCCTGAGCATGGTCCGACATGCTCTTGCCCGGTTTTTCATTTTATCATGGATGTGATAATATAATAAAAAGGAAGTCGCCCTTTAGCGTAACTCTAGCTATTGCTCTCGCAACAGACAGTAGGTACATTTGTCACTCGCGTTTTATAGAATAACTGTAACCTGAATGAAAAAGATAAGAACCCCCATTATAATTGCTCGATTATTAATCTCGGAGCTAATATAAATCTTAAACGGTTCGATTTTCAACAAAAAAAAACAATAAAAGTAACCTATTAGAAAAATCCAGCTATCTTCCTTTTTAAAAGCTTTTATTTAACTTGCAATGTATGTATGTACTTATGTACACGTAAGGGTCAAATCTTGCTAGTTCAATTTGACACACTTTCCGGTTTCCGATGAAGCTGAAAATTTGCATACGCTTTTAGTTCTGATGACAATACAATAATATAGTACCATCGAGCTGGTCTGATGATGGAGACTCAGGGTGGCCATAATAACTCCTAAATTACACAAAGTAAACCCGTCGTCTTAGGGCTTGTTGGAATCGTCTTGTCCAGTAATGACGACTGTGCAAAAAAAAGTACACACGGCAATAAAAGCTTGTCCCAAAAATGAAATTAAAAAAGCATTAATAATAATAGTAAGATAAAATACTCCCGTGAAAAATTATATCAAAACTCGTTGCATTGTTTAGGAGCTAGCAAATATACGGACAGACAGACAGAAGATGTGGAAAGCGACTTTGGTTTATTCTATGTAGAGAAAGATGACGAAGTAGAAGTGGACATCATGTTTACTTTATTTGCCTGGTGACTAATAATAAAATCCTGTAGAAAGTTATGTTAAACTGGTTTTTGAACCGACAAACCAGTCGGACGTATTCACTTTGTCACATTATTACGTTGTAATAAGGTTCAAAATGGCTTCTTTTTGTAGTCGACTTAATTAGACCATGTCAGTGTCACAATGTCAAATAATATTTACAATACTTGTTTATCTACATACATTATTAAAATGGTTTAAATTCTTACACTGGCTAAACTGAATTAGATGTTTCACCACGATCGCATTTTTTTTAAATAATATAAATATTTTATTATATTTTTTAGGTTTGAGAGTCACTGACCCCATCCTTTTAATTATGCTATAGATTAAAATATTTGCGTTTTTATATTTAAATTAGAATTTTTTCGTTATGTGTAATACACAAGTAAATAAAAAATAAAGTTACTATTGTTTATGTAAAATAAAGTTTTACTTTACAAATCGGTAATTTCCCTTAATGACAAACGCTTACGTTACTGAGTCGATTATTTACACAATATTTTACTTTAGTGTAGTTTTTGTGGTTTAGTTGAACCACCATAGAACTATATCATAATTACACAATCCTGTAACAATAAAAAAAGTCGAAAAAGCCGAACTCGCACACGAAGGGTTCCGTACCGTTCTTGTATGAGAACTCCTCTTCTATTTTCAATTTAATTTTAATTTATAATATTGTTATAGCGGCAATATAAATAATGTGTAAATGACAATTACCTTCCTATAACGGTTCATGAGATACAGCCCGCTGACACAGACAGCCGAGACCCCTTTCGTACCCGAAGGGTTCTAGTTGGTACCCTTTGGGTACGAAACCCAAAAAACGACAAGTTTTCTGCGACATGGTTATAAAACTTATAAATAAATGACTCAACTGCTAAAGTCCTGAACTGTAACAAGTTTGTTTTAAACGATTCATTATAAAACCGCTATACAATCTGTGGCGCATTTTATGGAAGATCTTCCTTATAGATAGATAATTGAAAGACTGCACGAGGAAGGCGCCACGTCTATAAATAATGAAACAATTAAGTCGGTTATCATGTCGATAAAAACATAAATATAGAACGACAAAAAACGTGACAAGAGCGTGCCGGCCATTAGCGTAGAGTTCCGTCACTAGTGATACAAACACGAAAAACCATGTCCAAAAATCGTAAGAAGTAGTAGTAGTAGTAGTAGTAGTAGTAGTAGTAGTAGATATACGATTATTTTAATTTATTCTAGCCTAGCGACTCCGTCCGCGTGGAACTCGTTTATTTCACTCCCTTCGAGGATGAATTTCGGGAAAAGAACTACGTCCTTTCCCAGGATTCAAACTATCTTTGCACCAAGCGTGAAGCTTTAAGCGTGAAGAGGTAACAGACAGACAGACAGACACACTTTCGCAATTGTAATATTAGTATGGGTGATTCTAGGGATAACGTCGTCTTTGTACTACTTTTATTACAAAGTTTGTGTAAAGTTGTTGTTATAGTATAATAAAGTGTTTATATACATACTTATATAGATGCTTTTATGTAAGAATAAAATAATGTCACTTATGTAAAGTCTACTCGGTTGTTATAGTTTTCCTTTTCAATATAAAATATAATTTTCGTAAAAGGTAAGGTCACGTATCTATCTCAAAATTGATAATTAAACATAATGTTTCTTTGAGAGTTATTTAACAAAAGCCCTTTTGATGAACTCTGAAAAAAAAAACTTATTTAAGTACATATATTCTTTGTGCGCCATACAAATTTTTATGGAAAGATAATTTTAGCTATGTAGCTTAATTGTTAAATATGCTGACAGACAGACGGAAGGACAGATAGCAATACTATGAGGGAACCCTAACATATTAAAAAATGAATTTATCGTATATCTTTCCTTCCTTGATACATCAAGGCAAGTATATAATGTGTCATTTTACCCACGCCATGAAAAATCTCAGAGAAGATACAAGTAGCTGAGTTTACAAATTGTCATGTTTCTTGCGTCTCGGATATGTGAACCACAACAATGGCAAACACGACCAATCAATAACACAAAATACAATCGAGTACTTACATAACAGTATCGCAAACATTACAATCATACGCATGTTTTAAAAAACGCTTACTATTTGAAAATAGTACTATCATCGATGATACCTCAATACAGCGTAACTAACTAATTCAAAGTTGGAAAACGTACCTTAGACTATCATTAAAAAAAGAAAACTAGACAGCCGAGCGAGGTCGTACTCATCGTATACATGTAACTTGGCTAGCTTTTTCATTTTTGACAACGCATTTCATGTCGACAGTGATCGCCTAACGCTAGCGTTCGTGAACGATGGCAACTTGTCTAACCCCACTGACCTACATACTAAGGTGTATATTGCGCCTAGTTTAATATGTTAGTTACGATGTTTTGCACTATCATTACAGCCGCTATAGTTTTGCAGAATCTATATTTCTACAACCTTCTTACTTTAAACTTGACGAATTGTAACATGTGAAGTGTCATTTGTTTCTTGCGGCGTTTCTTCTCAGCAGTGGTCTCCTCTGGGGAAGCGCTGCGCTGGTAGATTCTTGACGTGTAAAAGTGCCCGTGCTTACTTACTGATTAAATGTCTTTTATCTTTTTTTTATCACTTTGGTTTTAGTTTTAATTGGTAGAATCAGATGCATTTCTCGGTAATTGTCTTCGTCTTTCTAATCACTAAACAAATTATGAGATTGTTTTATCTGTACACACATTACATAAAAGATGTTTACCTTATTACGCGAAATAGATAGAGAAGTATTTTTTAATAACAATGATTTTGTGATTAAACACTGGCCTGGGGTGTGATTCTCATTAAAACGCGGTCGGACGAACGAACAAGTAAATATCATAGCGGCGAGATTAAGTAGTCCCGTCAGAGGGAACAAAACACATTTTAGCTCGTGCATTTTTAATCTGGCAGCGTGGCTTCTGTCGATGAGATCGACGTATAAGGCTGCCTAATAAACTCGACGGACGAATTATAACTAGCTTCTTTTTTCAGGGTTTATTAATATTAAGACATCAAAATATCGACTAATATTGTTTTTCTATCTTTTCAGTTTGCATGCCTGTTGATATGGAGTTTCGACGCACTTCGGGACTAATTAAGTATTAAATTCTTGAGACTGCGGAATACTGTTATTCAGTATTATTAATATCAATGAAGAAACTATCAACTCTTCTTAACTACATCCAGATGAGGCGATTTCTAGCTGTCAAAACCAGTCAGTGAAAATGACAGAACTGTACGAGCCATAGATGTCATTGTGTTACATACTCTGCAAAAAAAAACCAATGTCAGGTTTTGATAGCTTACAATTTATAATACGACTTCTGACTTAAAGCTCTTCTTGATACTGACGTTATGTATTTATTTTTGTTAAGTTAGTTGTTGCAATTAATTTATTGTTTATGAAACATCACAATGTTAAAGAAACTTAGTACTTAGCTTTTTAGGGTTCCGTAGTCAAACTAGGAACCCTTATAGTTTCGCCATGTCCGTCCGTCCGTCCGTCCGTCCATCCGTCCCCAGTCTAGCTCAGAGACTCATAGTACTAGAAAGCTGTAATTTGGCATGAATGTACATATTAGTCACGCCAACAAAGTGGTAAAATAAAATTTTGAAAAATATTTTTTTTTAATGCACCTCCCCTACACGTAACGTGGGGATGTCTTTTTTTTTTCTTGCCTACCCCATAGTGTGGGGTGTCGTTGGATAGGTCTTTCAAAAATATTGCGGGTTTATGAAAACAATTTTTCGATTAAGGGATCCGTTTATGAAATATTAAGCTTTAAAGCGCTATTTTTTGTTAGAGTCAAGTGTCCCCCCCCCCCTCTACAGCCAAAACTACTAAAAAAATGTTCAACGAAAGCGCATATAACGAATTTTAAAGGAAAACTATCACGGCTAAGTAGACATGATTAGTTCCTGAGATACAGGCGATTAACGGGTTTATACCTACTAAAAATCATCTAAGACAGCGCCAAATAACTTTAAATAGAAAATTGTTTCATACATGTTGATTTTTGAGATAGTTTTTTGTGTTTGTCGTTACGGCTTCGGAACCCTACACTGAGCATGGTCCGACATGCTCTTGCCCGGTTTTTACTTTTGAAACTAACCTAAGACCCTATACAATAACGGTGCTGGCACATGTTTTTTAGTTTTTCTTGGTACTTGAAATCTATTAGAGTAATATTGTGGTCTATTTAAACGTATGTATTATTACAATATTTTGTTATTTTGCCAACGTAACTTCTGTTAGAGATTTGTTTATTATTGTCGATGTTATGATATAATGGCTTTTATTTACTTGACACTAATAGTCAAATTAAGAACAATACAACATTTTACAAGTTGAATACTAGCACCCCTACACTTTTTGACAGCTGAACTGTCAAGTTAACCCATTATACGCTAAATTGTTTGATTGTAACAAACAATATTTTGAATTTTAAAGCTTAAAGCACTATATGCCACAACTAGCCTATAATGGGTTGCAGCTAACTTTTTATTGAAATATTTCTTCTTTGTATTTAAACAAATCAATAAATAACCTATAAGTTACCATTTAGTGCCATATCATATATTTTTATTTGTTTTTTATTTATTGGGTTATTTATTTATTTAACACGAACTTTTGACATAAGTGAGACATTTTGCTGTGTTATTTATTAAGTTATTGATTAATTTAAACCAATTGTTTATGTTAATACCGATGCATTCGAAATAAGTTATTATAACATTCCTTGATACGCTTTATTATTCTAATTTTATTTATTTTTCTAGTCTTCCATATTCTTTTCATATACGTAATATTTTGTTAGACAAGTTTAAATAATAAATTAATAATATTAAAAAAAGGACCTTTTTAAAATACTAAAATATTATTTATTTTTGTCTTTCTTCGTGGAAGAGACTATAAAAATACAATTACCTTTCATCGTTCTTTTTGAAAACATTTTATCGGTTAAAAATTAAAGTTTCAATCATCTTTCAGAATTCACCCAATAGATTATTATATAAATATATGAGCTTAAATGTTGAACCATAAAACTTTGTCACAGATAATAATTAACTATTATCTTGATATAGTTTGTTTCTTGTTTTTGTCGCTACTTAATTGTGACAGAGTTCTATCATGGTTCAACAATTAAAACCAGTAATGTTAGAGTAGTGGACCCAAAAAACCTCGCACTAAGTATGAAACCCTAGTAAAATGGAAGTCAAATCTAGTCCCTGTTTTTGTAAGACCGTTTTTACTGGGGTTATCATTGTTTAGTTTAATTAGGTATTATTAGAAATTGATAATAATGATTATGATATTTAAATATAAATATTTGTGATAGCTTTATAATACTTCCATGTCAAACTTATGTATGTATGAAAAGTAGGGTAAAAAAATTGTGTGATGAGGAAAGAGTATTTGCTCCTTAGTCTTGAATGTATTTATATTATTATAATTTAAGAATGAATTTCTGTATAAAAGTATTCTCTTTGATTTGTATTCATACAAGTTTAGTATATAGTGTAGTTTAAAAGTAGGTTAATTTGTATGAGATTTTCTTTCTGATAATTATGTTTTATTACCTATTTATATTTAGTGCACATAAACTATGGCTAGTGACCGAATATTTCCATGTGGCAAAAACCTGTATTTGTACCATGTTCTTAGAAAATTGTAATTCAGTTCTAAGGTAAATATGTGCTTCAATAAAAGAACAAGGCAAATTAAAGCATTTTTTTTAACCTGTCCTTTCTATGAGTTCCTTCATACAGTCCAACCAAAACACATAACAATTTCGTGTATTACAATTTACAACTTGTGTAATACAAGTACATACTCAACAAAGGACTGCAAATATGCTACTAAACTCCATTCCTAGGGAAAAAAGGCACATGTACTCTATAAATTAATTGCACATACGCCATTTCTCCGTACGAGGGCAGTATATACAACTTAATTAAGAGCGGGGTAAGCATGAGGTGCGGGGTGAGGTACGTAGCGAGTCCCATGGTTACCCTACTTCTTACGTTGAACTGTCAGACACATTACTCGTCTAGTAGAATAGGGTGACCACGCGGTTAGTAATTTTTACTCATTAATTAAATTAAGTTTTGTTTCAACAAAATTTAAATGTTGGTTTTTCGAGTCAATGCACTGAGTTTCCCTTGAAATGCTGCGTTACCAGACGACAATATCCAAAAATGTATTTGGGTTTTTAAGGCTCTTTTTCCTCGTCAGTTTTTGCAAACGGGTTTTTAATACTCAACGCTTATAAGTACACGGAGAATGCAGTGTCGTGAAACAACAAATTAAATAAAAACTCACTACAACATTAGGAACATAACGTGATAGACTTAAAGGCGTTAAGACAATTTATTTGTTTTTTAATAAAACCCACATTAAATTAAATGTTTTGATTCAGGATCATGGCCACCCTACTTACTCAATTTACCTAGTCTGATCACTTGATTTTCAAATATAGGTTTTAACATGAAAATGTTAGGTGACCATTAATTTTAGTATTAATTAGTGAAACGTAATATAATTTTATTAAAATGGTAAACTTTAATTGTTTCTCAAACCATTATTCTAATAGAATCTTAATAATGTACTTGTACTTATTTTTTGTATTATGCAACAAAATTTAAATAAATTAAAAAATATACATAGGTATGCTCTTTCTAACACTAGCTAATGACAAATCACGTAACGCATGCGCAATTTGATAGTCAAAGCAACATTCACACTTTTCCTTCAGTATTAAGGTCAACAATACATTCGCGATTTTATGAGACACGCCCTTTTTTCTAATGAGGGCAGAATTGTCATCAGATTCTACGATCCCACTGGTTAGTCATTGTGAATTCCCGTGAAGCCTCATTATCGAGTGGCCGTGGCCATATTACCTTTCGGAATTTCCCGCAGGTATTTGGTATCCACTTAGAGGTATAATCGGGATGAATGACGCCATTATGTAACCCAAGGTGATTTAAGGGGGTTTGGGTAAAAGTGTTGTCATTTGTAAAAGTCATACATTTTCAAGGTGAACGGCCATTAGTAAAAGTGGTAAATTATGATAAAAGATAAAAGACATTTATTCAGTTAGTAGGCCGTACGGGCACTTTTACACGTCAAGAATCTACCAGCGCTTCCCAAGAGGAGACACTGCTGAGAAGAAACGCCGCAAGAATCTCAGCATTTAGTCATTTTTTAAACATATTACAATGGTACTACTTAATCTAGCATTATATAAAGCAATGAATATTAAATTCAATATAATATCCAATAACATGCGTAGATCAGCAGGAAAACATGCCAAAAATCTTACGTGAGAGATAAAGGAAGAAAAAGGAGAAAAAAAAAACTAAAACCCACCTACTTATATTTGTTTATAACTTATATTATAACACGGTGCAAGATAACCACATAAAATTTTCGATACGATTTCCTACATCAACGGTTCGGTCCTACATCAAATGATAGAATAATTCAAAATAAACATGTTTTTTATGTAATATTATAATACTCTTAAGTGCATCGGAACCGACATATTTAATATTCTTACGTGGGCGTACGTTTAGTACCAAAAACTGAACACTTAAATTTTAAATATCTTGGTTCCGATATTATTAAACGCCATAAATTACATATATTTACCTCTATCTATGTTTATTTCGAGATCCTCTAAATAACTACGTAAAAATCATCCGCGGCCGCTGAAATAAAACTGACAATATTCTTCAAATGAATTTACCCAATGCTCTTTCGTCGTCGTATTACGATCGGTTTTGATACTTGCAATCTGCCTAATTTAGTAGCTAATACAAAAAGAAGGGAGATATAGCAAACATCGCTTTATTCCACGTGAGGCCCAACTTCCTATATTTAGGACTTTGTCAAAGTGACTTTTCACTTTAGCTCACCGACACGAGAGTCCTTTTCGAACTAACAAAATTTAACGTGGGCTTTAATAGGTTAAGGGGTTTGGGTAATAAGGTGTTATCTTCTTCTAAATAATATAAAACAGTACCTACATTGACTGGCAGCCTAAACTTCTGGACCTACGTACTTCAAATTTGGAGGGAGTATTCCTCAGGTATAGTTTAAACTTTTTCAACTGAGCTTATCCACTTAAGAATACAAAGCCATTTTGTAGTTAACCAATTAGGACAACGAACTCGCAGTTTAAGCAGATAATAACCACTTTCGAAGTTTAACATAGACTATCGACTCTATTTGTTTCGATAATACAGTTTAGAGACTACAAAATACAGTTATAGAATAATGGCAACAATATTTTTTTTGCATTTTACACCCGCCCGACTTAGTTTAGATACAATGGCCATTGTGTTTATATGTAAGTGGAAGAGCTCTGTTCAAAAAGTTTAAACTATACCGTCGGGGCGCATTTAGAAAGAGTTTTTTCGAAAATTGACCCCAAACGGGAAGAAATATGAGAAATAGCAGGAAGCTAATTAGGCCAGGCGTCCTAGTCTTGAATATAAACCACGCTGTTTTTAACACCTCGGTGCTAGTTTTAAGTTTTATATTGTTATGTTATGTAAGTTATGTTAGTCTGTGTGTCATTTTCTCATTTGTAATTAATACGTGTAGCATGACTGTTAGTGTTAATTAGGAGAATTTTAATAAATAAATAAATAAATAAATAAATAAGGTTTTGCAACTATGGGCCTCGTTGCTCAAATTAAAAAATCTTATTCTTATTCTTAAGACTGCGCCGAGCAAACGTCGAGCGTCCAGTGGCGCCCTCATTACTATTATTGTGGTTTCTAATGAACTAAAGAATTTCCTTGCAATCAGACGATACTTTTTTGTAGCGTAAGTAAAAACACAATTTATGGGATACGTAACAAACTTTAATAACAATTACCCTTTGAGTAGTCAGCTTAACGGGAAAAGGTGGCCTCTTTTTTCAGTTAAGTTGATAACTCGAAGGTGAATTGTTATTAAACTATGTGTAGGTTGTGTTTTCATTTGTAGTACAAAAACCTACCGACGAATTTCAAGAAAATACAGGGCGCCACTGTACATCCGGCGTACGCTCGGCGCAGTATTAAACAGAAACATGACGAACTATTTTCGACTTAAGTGAGTAACCCGTTGTTATCTGTAAATGGGGACTGAGGGAGTCGCCACGATGCGACTGCGGAGCACCTAACCAGACCCTCTCCCATGTGCAATTTGATTGCATTGATTCCCGTATTCTCCGTTTTCCCGGTGGCATAGAGGAGTTGCGTAAATTTTCCCAACTGGTTGAAACCCTTGCGGTCCTAGTATGATTGCGTCTATATCACGTCTCAATTGTAGATAAACCATCCGTCACTCTCGTACTTATTTACGTGTCAGAAGGTGACGGATGCCTTATTCAAACTTTGTCACTCGAAAAACGCAGCCATATTAAGGCCCCAGCGGACCTTGTATGGCTACGTCTATATCGCATATCAAATGTGGATAAAGCATCCGTCACTCTCGTACCTACTTATTTACGTGTCAGAAGGTGACGGATGACTTATCCAAACTTTGTCACGTGATAAACGCAGCGACATAAGGCCCCATGCAGGGTCAGTGCCAAACACTATGATGATGATTTGTTAAACTGTATATTTTTAGGCAAGCGGTCTTTTCTCAAAGTGTATTAATGTATGATAGAGCTATTTAAAAAAACGTATTTCCGATTAAATTAAACGCCTGAAATGATTATATGTATTTCAAGGTCCTCCAAATATATCCTAATGTTTAGTCACTACTTACGCGCCGGTTATCTTAGTGTGATTGACCTGCCTCTGAAGATAGCGTTCCCAGATTCGACCTCCAGCCAGGTTAAACATTTTTGTATGTGCTCTTTGGTCTAAACATAGTCTACGGAAGACTATGTATATGTGTAAAATAATTACATTAAGCAACTATTAAAATTTCTAAAGTAAACTTAGTACAAAGGCGAACTTATCCCTTTAAGAGATCTCTTCCAGCCTTTGGGCGAGTAACAAAAGAATAATGTAACTAGTAAACAATTATACAAGTACTAACTTACCTACAATATAGACGAGAGAAAACAATAAAAACAATAACTTTTAGCTACTAGTGTAATTAAAATAAATAAACGAAATATCTGCGAATAAACAAAACGTCGCGGCGATAAACAAAATGGCTAGCAATAATATAGGGTCACATTGTACTGAAATTGTTCACGCAGTGACCCGTTATATTTGCGCGCCGGTGTAACTTCTTAATCACGAAGATAATTTACTGTATTCAAAATGACGTATGTACGGTAGTTAATTGAGCAACGACGTAAACAGATGTTGGAACAAGTTACGCGTTCCGATGTAATATCAAAGATGAGTAATATTGTTTCGATGCTTTTTCTTTTAGGCGCGATCGGCAAACGACAAATGCAGTATACCTCATACCGCGGCGCGAAGCGGGTGAATCAGCCGCCATTATGGATTTCAAATTGATCGCGATAATTATTTTCGCTTTTCTTGCGGCGGTAGCGAGTTACCCGGCTAGTAATAGAAATCTTTCTATAGTTTCCATAGCAGAGCCAATAGAAAATAGAGTTGAAATGTACATGGCGAATCAAAGAGGACATAGAAGAAAAAGAGAGATTATAAGAACCGGATGTTCCAAAGGAAAGATAAGAAAAAATGGCAGATGCGTTGCTTGTAAATTGTAAGTAATTTGTTTATTTATCTAAGTTAGTAAATTATTGTCTTTATCTGTAGTTTAAAGCATTTTGTGTGCCTGCTGTTGTCGTCATGTTGTGTTTACTTAGTCTGTTTTTTTATTTCTTTAGCGTTACCAACAAGTGATACATTGTAGCAAACATCTTAAGGTTTACAGTAAAGACTTACAATTAATGCTCACTTATTTAATGATAGGCATCCACAGCATGCAAAGTTACACAATATTCATTAAGCTTAGAAGTTTAGAACACTTACGTTAAGCATATTAGTTAATCAGTTATTGATAAATACATTTCATTTAATTCTTTTAAAAATATTACAAATGCATACTACTTTCGTAGTTCTTCGCCGGTTAATAATTGGTGCGTCGAGTTCAACAGCGAGTAAAGACCATTATCTATCAGTTCCTACGCATTTTTTTGCCAATGTTTATATTTTATGACGCCATAGTGATGGTTGCGAGGCCTCATTAGTTCGCATATTAATATAGCCTTGTCATATTTGGAGATGCAAACCCACATTATAATTGAACGGCGCCACGGATCTCAAGCCTGTTAGAGCACTAAAATATTAATTTACATACGAAACTAAAAAACCGGTCAAGTGCAAGTCGGACTCGTAATTCGTCTTTTTTAAGAAACTTATTTATACTTAATAAATATTGTAATTTTGTATAGAACGTTGTTTTCTCGCATTGAAAGTATAAAGTAGTGTTAAATGGGAGACTAAACAACCGTTATGACACTTGAACTAAAGCCACCCTCGCTCAGCTCACGTGGCTAAACATCTTGTGTCATTATGGCTTGTTTCAGTCCTTTGTTGAACAATGTACTATTATTTAACCTCAAATGCAGTAGTCTGTAGAGGGATGTTATAAGCTTAAAAAAAACCGTGTATCTTTGTGTCTGCCTGTGGCACTATAGCAGAAACGGATTAATCGATTTGAAAGCGGTTATTATCAATCGATAGCTTATTTCATCCAGGGCCCTAATATGGCTGCGATTATAACGTGACAAAGTTTAAATATGGCATTCGTCACCTTCTGACACGTAAATAAGTACGAGAGTGACGGATGCTTTATCCACAGTTGGCAGGTGGATCTTGGATACGTTAAGTTAAAATAGATTGTGCTACTTTACAGTTATTAGATCTTTACGATAAAAAAGTGGGCCTAGCCAAGATGGATACCGTGATTGCTTTGAATAAACGTGATATCATATTTCGTGCCGCATGATTTTAAACTTAAAGTTTAAAGTCATACATCTCGAAATATCACTTTTTTTTTTGAAGTAGTAACGAGTGGACGTATAGATTTTGTCAATTTTCGATTATTGCTAACTAGTTGGCCCGCAGTTCTTGTTGTAACCTTTTAACAGTTTAATAGTTTTAATTATAATTTTGTAACTTTTTTTTTACAGACTCGAAGCACAAAACCCCAACATTTGCAAGTAAGTCGACATATCGGAGCTCATTCGTCTCCAAGTCATCAATTCGTCATGCTGCATGGTACTTGCAATACGAAAACGCTGCACGTCCTATTCTATCCAAAAAACCACAGTATAAACAGTAGTTCGTCTTCAAATAGAGGTGAATCGCGCGGCTTGCATGTGTGCGTACCTCGACCGTACGCGCTACGTGCCACCACAAGCAAGCTCAACAGGACGGACCAAGCCGGTTAAGCCAGGATCGCGTCATCGCTGCGTTTGGTTGCGTGCGTTTTAAGTATAAAGCACATAGACACAATCCTAGCGCCTTTGCAGCAATAGGTAACAGAAACTCGTGAAGGGGCGAAGACGAACTATTTTTCTGTTTATGCCATGGTAGCCATCTTTAATGATCATTCGCTCGATTTCTTCTAAATTGTTTAGTTAAATTAAGTCTTATACCAAATGATCTCATACAATGGAATCTTGTTATAAGTAGTATAATTATCTTTTCACAAGTAATGGTTATTCTGTTAAGCAATAATATTTATTTACATTTAGTTAGTAATTCAGTATGGTTCTAACAATTCAATTGAGTTAAGTTAGATAAAAACCACACTTTGTAAAAATAATCCGATATTGTTCCTGACTCTATTTAAGGAGAGATATGCCAATGTAAGCATTTCTTAAAAATAATTAAATCCAAATAAACATGCGAGGCAAATTCAAGATGGAAAGTGAGGAGAAAGTTTCAAGCCCATATCGCGTTGATTTGTCAAACATTGAGCGAATAATCTAGAAGAATAGAGGTCAACTCTGTATTAACAAAATCGTACCTATTAAATACAGTAATGATACATACATAAGTACAGTCAACCAATTTGATTTCTAGGCCACTTTGGACTATGTTAAAGTGACGTTGTCAACCAAAACGTAAGAGACTCCCTATGATTTGGTTTACAACGTCACGTTGAGAAAGTCCATAGTGGCCTAGGAATCAAATTGGTTGACTGTACATAATAATATATTAAATCACGCCTGGGTAGTGATTATCTCAACAACGACGGCCGAACGGACGAACGAGTGAATGTCCAAGCGGCGAGTTTAAGTAGTCCCGTCAGTGCGAATAAGACAATTTTCAATTTAGCAGCGTGGTTTCTGCTGATGGATCGAAAGATTAAGACTGCTTAATTGAAAAATGTGTTTTGTTCGTTCTGACGGGACTACTTAAACTCGCCGCTGCGATTTCGCTCGTCCGTCCGACCGTCCGTTGATTTTGAGAGAATAACACCCCTGTTTCCCAAAAGGGTAGGCAGATACCACTTTAGTAATGATAATGATATAAAATGTTAATATTAATAACCATAATGAATAGGAAGAAAAATGAAACATACATACATACATAAACTCACGCCTTTATTCCCAGAGTGGGGTAGGCAGAGCTACAGAATCACCGACAACTCCAAAAACTTGTTGACAATTCTGTAACCACATTTTGCACACTTAGGCTAAGATGTTTACCAGTGTATTAGTGACAGGTTGCAAGCCCATCGCCTAACAGTACTATACGCCTTTATTCCCTTAGCCGTCTCTTACGACATCCACGGGAAGACATGGAGTGGCACTATTCTAACCCGGCAACCACACGGGTTAAAAATGAAACTGTGAAGTAACTTATAGAACTAAACAATATAATTTTGTAAATTTTACCATTTCTAAAAAAGGTTGTAGATACACCTTTTAGCAACGATCATTAAGGAATAAATTTTGAATATAAGCAAAGACTGTGAAAGAAGTATTGATTTAAAATCACATCGCACTTACAAGTAATGATATTAGTATTATTTTAAAATGTCAGGGGACCGACACACAAATTGACTTAATAACAAACTAAGCTCTAGGCTTCTACTATGGTTACTAGACAGGTAAATAAATGTATTTAAATGGAGAAATACATTTGTAATAAAAAAAAAACCAAGATTCTGGAACGAAATAATCGCGCTTAATACTCAAACATGTATCAATTTCAAGAATCAAACCAATGAAAGGACGAAAAACGCTCATCACACATCTGCCCTTACCGGGATTTGAACCTAGGACCGCTAGCTTCCAATTCATACTCTTATCTCGCCTCTTCCTTATCACGCCACTCTCTTTGGTTCTGCGTTAGTCTTCATTCTAGCCTCATAAGCTAATAGGATTATCTCAGATTCGATTGCCAAAGTAGACTCAACTCTCTCATGTGCGTTAATAAGATTGTGATTGCTACAGGAGTTTTATTTGAGATGCGGCTATTTGGTTTATCGGGGTAGCATTGTTTCCCCTGTTCATGTGTCATCAAAACATTTATTAACATAAATTTATCAGCTTAACTAAGGCTCTATTCCACATTGCTTTACCCCTAATGTTCTCAATAAAAGCTACCGTTTTGTATAAAAATAATAATTAATTAAATGGATCAAAGTAGATGTCGCTTAATATTAAGTCCTTACCTATGAAATTGGCGTTTTATATGGAGAATTTCATGAAAACGGTGGTTTTCATACACGTAATTTTGTGGATTATTTTATAACGTCAAATGCAAACCAAACAAAATTCTGTCAGGAATACTGGACACTTCTAAGCTATATTATAGCTGTATTAATGAAATTCAAAGAGAGTTTGGGAGCTAAAATTTAAATAAATAAACTCCGTACGACATAAACCACGTAAAAAACGCCAATTTCATAGATAAGGTACCCAATACGAGTATTTAAGAACTTGGAAAACTAACCGTCCCCCTTTTACGCAATATTGAATAAAAAAACTTAGATCCATTTTCGAGAATGTGATAATTTAAGGTTGACTGGCAGAGAAAGCATTAATTCCGCCTTTTTTACTGTATATTAATTTTGTGCCATAAAGTATTTACATAAATATAGAAATTCTGCTTCTTCAAAAGTAATAAGAATGTGTGAAAAGACACTTTTCATTTTTCACCGATCATGAAAATTAATCCACCTGTGTACATTCATTTTAAAACCCGCTATGAACTAACGATACAGTCATTCATTACTAAGAAAAGTCACACGTTGGTACCAAAGTGAATAACAGCTGAATATCTGCATGAAATCAATTGTTTCAATATCATAAGTTAGTTACTCAGAGTTACGTCATCGGTTTCAGGAAATGGAAGGATACTAACAACTCGACTCAACCACAGTACATACCGACTGAAAAAACTACGAGTAGCTCTAGTACTAGTAGTACGAGTAGTATTAGTAGTACGTTTAGGACAGGTTTTAGAACTCCGATTACTAATTCGAATTATTCAACTTCGGTAATCAATCAGGTGCCGAGTTATAATCATGCTTCGTGTAGTCTGTATTTGTTGCCATATCGACTGTTTTGTGTTTTATATTTTATTCTATTGTGTTTTCAAAATGTATATTTTTGAAGATTGCGTTATCTTGTACGGTCACCCGAGGAAGCGGTCTACCAGTTTTGACAAAAGTATCTGTGAGATCTTATTATCGCTAAAGTCGAAACTGTTACTGTCATAATATTATTGCAAGCGAAAATCGAACCTGTTGTATCATAAAGTGCAAATGAACTTCAACCGTAGAAAGTAGACCACATTTTTTGCCGACTGTAAACATTGGTCTTATTATTTTTACACTGAAGGTCTTATTGTGAATTCATTATATAAATGACATATTTTATTAATGTTATTTCCGATACGATATAAATGAATACAACTATGAATTTGCTCTAATTTGGATGCAAGATGGGTTAAAACAGATTGGAATAAACCTGTCTTACTGTGTGTCTACTGTCTTTGATCAAACTGGTCCAATTTCAAGAAAATACTTTAGTTTATTAGAAAACACAATAAAAGTAATGAGGGCGCCACTGTACATCCGACGTACGCTCGGCGCAGTCTTAAACAATAAAACCAATTTTTATCCTACATTGTAAAATGATCAAAAATCCTGGTAAAGGCAGATATTTGTGTGATGAGCGCGAGTACTTGTTCCCTCGGGAACTTGGACGTTTTCTAGGTATTTGAGTATTATATATCTTAATATAATATAATAACTATGTATAATGTTGTCTTGTACCAAGCCTACAGCTTCCTTTGGGACTAGGTCAATTTGTATATAATTGCACTCCGATACTTATTTATCTTTAGATAGTATAAAACAAAGTCACTTCCCGCCGTCCGTCTATGTACTATCAGACCATTGGAACCTTGACCCACCATAGAACTGTGTCACAGAGACGTTATGATTCAAGTCATAAGAAGTGTCAAACAAATTGTTTTATAATGTCACTGTGACACCGTTCTATGGTGGGCCAGGGTTCCATTGGGCTGATAGTACGCTTAATCTTTCAAACTACGCAACAGATTTTGATGCGGTCGTCAATAGATAGAGTGATTCAAAAGAAAGATTTCTATGTATAATACATTTTGGTATTATGTCCGGGTGCTACAGAAAACTCACATAAACTGAAGCGAAGCGAGCGGTGGCTTGTAGGGAACAAATTGTTTATATAACGTTAAGGAGTTCTCAATAATAATAATATTGTAATTTAATAACTTGGATAACCTTACGCATACAGCGTTTTTTTTAATTATTGTAAACGAATTTTAGTGAGATTAACTATAAGTATTTATATAGTATTAATTATTATTAAGGATAAGTAATATTAGTGTTGTAAATAAATAAATAAAATAAGCCCGTAGTGTATTCTAGCGAATTCTAATGTTAGCTATAGCGTATACTAGTGCCGACGGTAGTGCCATCTGTTGTTATAATAATTTAATATTTGCAGGTAGATTATTCTCTTAAATACCTCGTTCTTGAACTCGACGCACCAATTATTAACCGGCAAGTTGAAGTGGTCCATCAGAGGGTGAAAACCACATTTAAGGGCGCGCATTCTCACCTTATCCACTTTATCCGTCAAGTGAGCGAGCTCGTATGACTTCACTTACTCGACCGTTTTTAAGAGAATAATTACACCTCAGGTCAAATATGTTTTTAAGAGCACTTCTGTTCAATATGAAGATAAAATGACAAGTCATCAGCATTACGTTAAAGATATTTTTTTTTTAAAAGAGGTATATTTTGTTTGTATATAACGTTGTAAGAGTCCTAGGAATTAACGTGTTATCTTTAAAAGACGAATTTTCCAATGTATGTTGAATAAGTATTAAATACTTTATCACCTCAGAAACTGAAAAAGGCAGGTTTTGTTGTTTAAAGACAGAGAGTAATATTCGATTTTGCTGCGAGTGTAAGACAAAGTAAAATCTCGCTGCTGAGGTGAAAAGTTTGTGCTGTTGCACGAACACGAGAACATGGGGGTGATATTCTCTCAAAAACAACGGACGGGCGGACAAACGAGCGAAATCGCAACGGCGAGTTTAGGTAGTCCCGACAGAGCGAACAAAACACATTTTAGCGCATGCATTTTCAATTAAGCAGCCTTATTTATGTTCGATCCATCGGCAGAAACCATGCTGCTAAATTGAAAATGCACACGCTAAATATGTTTTGTTCGCACTGACGGGACTACTTAAACTCGCCGCTTGGACATTCACTCGTCCGTCCGTCCGACCGTCGTTGTTTAGAGAATCATTACCCTGGTTATTTCCATCTCGTGTCTTTAAATCCGTACCTACGCTCAGGGTTCTAACCTAAAGAATCAAAAAACTAGTATTTAAATGTTAGATGGTATATGTGTTACGTATATAACAATACTGCATGAGAATTGATTGCTCAAAAAATAAATATATTTTAAATAAAAGTGTTTTTTACTACCTATTTATACTGCAAGAACTACAAATGACAGTGTACCTACGGTGCACTCTCAAATCATAATTACACTTCATACATATACATGCATACCTTCACACCTTCATTCCCAGAGTGGGGTAGGCAGACAGAATTACCAACCACTCTTAAAAGTTGTTGTTAATTCAGTAACCACATTTTGCACAAACAGGCTAAGATATTTATCAGTGACTGGTTGCAAGCCCATCGCCTAATAATACCACAATCGTGTCTTACGAGATCCACGGGAGGATATGGAGTGGTACTATTCTAAACCGCCAACCAAACGACTTAATTATTTATAACATCACAAAAGTAATAAACAAAGCCCGGATTTTTCGCGGCAAAACAAAAGACTGTCGCAATCTAGCTAATGTTAGAAATATTTTTATCGATATCGTGTATTATTATGTATACATTACTTTACAATCATTCGCGACAGTGGTTTTACATGTGTTATTCCATCAAAATGTTAACTCCTACTATTTCATATCAAGTAATAAAATAACCCGTCGGGTAACTAAGAGGTATAACTTTGAATGAAGTGACTATACTACCTCATGAAAAATAATAGACACGTCAGAAACTGTCTACTCCCAGAGAATGTTGAAAATGTAATGATTATCTACTCCTATCACTATTACAAACCAAATAAAATGTCACGTACTGCTGTGCGTGCTGACGGATTTCGATTTCGGATTTTTTTTATTTCGTAGACCTTCTATTACACAAGTATCGATATATCGATAAAAAAATATTTCTAACACTAGCTAGATTGCGACAGTTTTTTGTTTTGCCGCGAAAAATCCGGGCCCTGGTAATAAATAACACGTAAGGTTCTATTAAATATAGTAAAACCTTTTTATGGCTTGTTATCTTAGTGTCATTGTTTTGATACCTCTTATGTACTTGACAGTAATGGCGGTCGAGTTAACAACAACACCATATCGTGAAATACGATTTGTATAAGGCCAGGGTCGTTTTCACCAGCCGCCCGCGGCCGACAGCGGCCCGCCGTCCGCGGCGTCTGAATGGTATGTTCGGGAATGCTCGGGAGTGGTCGTTTTCGCCCGCCGCGTGCGGCGTCCCCGCGCCACCCGCGACTGCCACCCGCTGGCCGCCGCGTCTTTAGTTATTTTGAAGCATTGCGGCGGGTGGACGCTGGCTCAATATGGAGAAATTCACCAAAGAAAAGGACGAACTTTTGTTCGAGTTAGTCAAAATTTCAGTTCATTATCATTTAAATGCCTAGTCACCAAAATATTGTAGGCACCCTCCGTTTGTCTAGCTTTAAATATCTTGTTCTTCTTTTTCTTTTGCTTCCTCAATATTATTAAGAAATCCTCATCCTCTTCCTCCTGAAGCAATAAATATGCTAGAGTTTTTTCCATTTCACGAACCTACACACACACACGTCCGTTCGCAAGCAAAAACCCTCGGAATGCCGCGACTGGCCGCCGCGGCGACGTTTTCAAAACGACCAAACACCCGGTCGGCAGCGTCTAGATTCAGACGCCGCGGGCGGCGGGCCGCTGTCGGCCGCGGGCGGCGGGCCGCTGTCGGCCGCGGGCGGCGGGTGAAAACGACCCTGGCCTAATACCGCTTAGAATAGACGCAGACCGACTTACTCTTAAAGGTCAATGTTTCACGGGTCTCTGGCAGGATAACCTACCTAAGTATGTTCTAAAAAGCGGCCAAGTGCGAGTCGGACTCGCGCATGTAGGGTTCCGTACCACTATACTATATAACGTATTAAAAAAAAAACTAATTATTAGATCTCGTTCAAACCAATTTTCGGTGGAAATTTGCATGGTAATGTACATCATATATTATTTTTACATTTATCATTCCCTTATTTTAGAAGTTACGGGGGGGGGGGGGACACACATTTTTCTACTTTGGAAGCGTCTCTCGCGCAAATTATTCAGTTTAGAAAAAAAAATATTAGACACCTCAATATCATTTTTGAAGACCTATCCATAGATACCCCACACGTATGGGTTTGATCAAAAAAAAATATTTGAGTTTCAGTTCTAAGTATGGGGAACCCCAAAAACTTATTGTTTTTTTTCTATTTTTGTATAAAAATCTTAAAGCGGTTCACCGAATACATCTACTTACAAAGTTTCCACAGTATAGCTCTTATAGTTACGGAAAAAAGTGGCTGTGACATACGGACGGACAGACGGACGGACGGACGGACGGACAGACATGACGAATCCATAAGGGTTCCGTTTTTTGCCATTCGGCTACGGAACCCTAAAAATGAGTTCATAAATATCAAACTCTAATAGGGTACTTTACCCTCCAGTGGTTAGCCAGAGACCAATTTATAGTCGACCTTGTATGAGTGCGAACAGTGGGAAATATAATATATCTTTCGTACTCTCTTCCCACTCATACAAAGTATAGGCAAAGGTCGACTACCAGGTCTCTGGCTGACCACTGGTGACTATACCCTGTGTCCTTAAAATATGGTAATTCGTATACCAAATTTCAAGCACAAAATTAAAGTTTGATATTTATCTACTCAAATGCCAAATATGTACAAATACGGGTCAAGCCGGACGCCGACCGCCGGACAGTTAGTATTATATTGCGGTTTTTTTCGATTTCGAATCACATCAGCATGAGCCCAACTCACTCCTGACCATTTTTTTGTAGTTGCTGTTTCTTTTCCGATTTTTACTATAATCATACCAAATTTGACAGATTTAAATTTGATAGGCCGGACGGCAGGTTCCGTTGGGCTACCCTTCTACTACAGAACCCTAAAAACCGTATTTTAAAACGAAGCAGTTTCGCAAAAAACAACCTTAGAAAAAATACATTTTGCTCACGCAACAAGTGCCTGTCGGTAAACAAAAACGGCCTAACTCAGAATGATCCACGGATCCATTTTCAATTATATTTTTGTGGCATTTCAATCCATAATCGCTCGTCAACCACTGAACTTTTGGTATTTTTTTCAAACTACAAGTATCACTCGTAAATAAATTAACTTAAGTTCTGCGAACAAGAGCATAAGTAGCAAAATTATCGCAATTTTTTAGGAAGTAATCATTTTCAAATTAAGCACATTGCATACAATAGTAAAGTTCTTAGTTTCCAACAGTTTTATTACAAGGATATATCGTCCCTTTACTTTTTTAACCTCTTATCTGATCGAATATTTTGATAGGAAAGTAGTATTTACATACCTTGGATTATGAGTGTTTTTTCTATCTAACTATACAGTAAAGGGACGATATTTGCAGGTTAAGATACTATAAAAGTAGGCCCAACCAAGATGCATACCGTCAGTTCTTTGAAAAAACCTCGTATCTCATATTTCGTGACGTACGATTTTAAACTTAAACATGAAGAGAATTAAGTTGTTGAAATCAGATGCTTGTTTTTTCAAAATCCAATTTTATCGCTAGGTCAATCTTTTCGCATTCTAAACATTTAATTTTTATTCATAAAAATACAACTACGCTAATTTAGTTAAAGTATCTTTTCACTTTCTCTCAAATTCAAATGTCGTACGTCAACTGGGGTTACTTTGATTTACGGGGTAACATTGCCACCCCAAAAACTAGTTTTAATATTTAATTATTCTATTAAATGTTTCATCAGGGGTAAACTACATATACAGTTATATAATTATTTAAATAATTTAAGAAGATTACCACTAAAATTGTTGTCGTTTTAAGGGTGAGCAATGTTACCCCGTAAATCAAAGTAACCCCAGTTAACCGGTATTGAAAGATAGGGACAAAGTTTACTTAAGCATTATATTTAAAGTTTAGGTATAAGAGAAAGACTAATTAACGTGATAAAGTATCTATATTAACTAACACAATCTTTAAAAAACAAGTAAAAATGTCTACAAGTGGCCCGCGACTTGTTTGTCGCTCGTATCTCCCTTTCTATCTAACGAGCACTGAGAGACAAGTGAAAAAATAAATACTTGTCCTACACGTGCTAGTTTCGATAAGTATTTTTCGTCTCTTGATCGAATCAATCTTCGGCATGGCGCACCATACACAGTGAGTCACATCTTTGGTGAATCATGTAATGTCATCTTGGACATTGTCACCAACCGGCTTCCAAACCATGTTTTATCTCATTGTCAAATTTCAAAATATCAGTTCCCGTGAGATCATAGTTGGATTAAGTATGCGGTCTTGTACTTACACATTTGTCAGAAAACGACAAATTTTCTACCCACGTTTCTCCACATCGATAAACACAACCGTAGTAGACTCCCATGAGATGTTAAGAAACTTCCAGCACAATTAGAGGGAAAATTGTGATGAGTTGATTATAAAGATATAAGCAACAACAGTAACTGTCGTATTGAAAAATGGTCTCATTATATTGTTTAAATAAAGCCATAAAAACCGAACATTATGTTTTCATTATAACATACTTGCTGTTGCCCATGATTTTGTGCGGATAGAAGTTTTTATCGCTTTACCCTCGGGAACTGTTCGATTCCCCGGGATAAAAAGTACCCTTTGTCCTTCTTTGGGTTTCAAGCTAACTGTAGGTATTCTAAATTTCATGAAAATCGGTTGGCGGATTGACTGTGAAAGCGTAACCAAAAAACAAAGTTACTTCACATTTATAACAATAGTGGAGATATTTATTTTGACAAGGACATGACGAACGAACACACAGGCAACCTGATAATGATGATAAAATGAAAATGAATTATGAAAATGGCATACATACATACCTTCACAGCTGTCCCAATGGAGTAGGCAGAGACTATGAAACGCCTGGTGCACCGGTTCAAACATAGCTACTTTGCTTCTACATGTAAGTTTAAGGCTGCATTTGGAATAAGACTTACTCCGAGATTAGTCTATACTTCGGTGTTTAATCTTCTAGGTTTAAGACCATATTCTAGTTTGGTCGAATGCAACCTAACTATTCAATACAGGCATTCCCAATACATTACGTGTCACAGAATATATTTTGGTGCCATAATAACAAAGAAGGCAGCTAACTGCAATTTACTTGTCAAAGCATTTTAAATCCTGTTGGTAAATAATCACATTGAATTTAAAATGCTTATACTGACTCTGCCGTTAGTCCCCTTCCTTGGTGTCGCCCCGCAAGCCTGGCAACGATTTTTTCAATCTTGCGTTCAAAGATCCTCAAACTCCTGATTGCCTGGTAGCTCTTGATTTTTTTCGTGCTATAAAAACATCTTACCTGCATGGTAGTCATCGTGTTTCGTATGATCAGTATCAGCGCCGGAGACGCTAGCAACACCAGGATCAGGATAGCAATACCAACGCTCAACGTTTTCCGAGCTTGCCACACTTCCTTCGTCACTGATTGTCTGCGAAAGAAGGATTTATTTAACCTCACCTTTTTATGGCATAGAGAAGATAAAAGAGCACACGAGCCACCAGCACCCTTACTATGAGTTACAATTACTGTACTCGCTATCGAGTCGAATGCTCTATCCCTCGCAGAACTCGCAGTATTCCTATAGAGTGCAAGGGACAGTGCATTCGACTCGCTAGCGAGGAAGGTAATTGTAATTGTAACTCATGGTAAGGGTAGCTTATACTCACATCAATAACAAAATGCAAGCTTTAAAAAAAAACTGCTGTTTGGATAATGTCGTCAATATAATGTTAGGTACTTATCATGTGCCCAACAAAAAATTTGAGCATGCTTAGAACTTTGACATTGTTTTTGTCATACTGGTCGTTTGTTGTTCAATTTGAAGTTTATTATGACAGTACATTAAGCTGCCTAACTTTTTTGTTGGGTTACTGTACATATTTTTTTAAAGTATTTAGTTCAATCGCGACGCTAATACGAATCTAACGACACCTAGCTGGTCAAAATCAAGCCACCTGTGGGGTTATTATGACGTATCTATGGAATCCATTTTACGCTGAGAGAAAAGGACAAAGCTACGTAACTGCTATAGCTTCGTCCTTTACGCTCTCCGTAAAATAAACGGCGTAGCCACGTCATAATAACCCCCTTGTTATAATATGTCAACTTTTTTTTTTGGTGTCTGGTTGCAGCCATATTGAATTTTAATGACTGTCATAATATGTTTAGTGACACTCGCAAGGTTAAGGCCCGTATTAATAAACTCATCTTGGCTGAGAGGCCCGTCACAAGATACGTCAAAGTAAACGTCAAACCATAGAACACTGTCATTTTTGACGCATCTCGAGACGAGCGTTAGAGTTGAGATTAGTTTATTAATACGGGCCTTAGTTAAGTCGGTTGACATAAGAATCATCTTACCCAGCCCAGTTTCTAAGATCTTTTTTGATGTGTGTAGTGTGTATTTCTTCTAAAAGTCATCATTAAAACAACTTTTTCTTTACCTGACTTCGTTCCTAAAACCATATTGAAATCTCCTTAACCCGTCTAATCCGCTTTTCGTCTCTTTCTTGTACTTGACTCCTTTGCTTCTAATTTCCGCCATTTTGGACGTCTCGTTAAACATGTCCAAAGAATTATAGCTGTAACAAAAACAAATTGACGTTACAATTATTTACTTTAAAACAATGTTAAGAGAAGCATGATTTTTTGTTAGAATAATTATGTTTCTCAAAAACTAAGAACACTTCATTTCCAACCATCTCCCGGTAACAAATCGTTCATTGAATACAAAACGGACACAATCCGAAATGAGTCAGTGTTGCATTTTAAAATTAGAACCGGTTGGAATACTATTTTTAATGGAAGAGCAAATTATTTTGGAATGTGTCCGTTTTGTATTCAATGAGCGAATTATGCAACACGGTATCCCGCTTTTTAGACGAAATGTGTTTGGCTGTTTATCGTTTCCCAACTGTTTCATTTGCCAACTCACTTTTTTCGCTGTAACTGTAAATATTTCAGGATTTATTTCAGTACCATCGTGTAGGTTAGGTTAGGTTAGTTTAATGAAAATCCAGGAATATTTACAGTTATAGAAATAAAAGGGGGTTGGTAAAAAAAACGGCTAGGAAACGATACATTACGATGAGTCCCAAAACCAGAAGCGGTAGTGACATCGGACAATACAGCTCGAGTTGGCGCGGTACAAATTTAGCACCGATATTTGCGTACGCGTCGCTTAGAGCCTTAGAGCCACGTAAGGCCCCTTGTACATAAAAATATACATAGTACTGGATACATATTGGAATAAAGATCAAATGTTTGACGGCGCACTGGCGTAGTTGGTAGTGACTTATTTAATTTTACAGCTATAAGATAAGGAAGTTAAGTTTAATATTGACACAAATATATTTAAAAAAAAAACTTAAAACAAAGCAGAATAATTACTTAATACTACTTAAAAGTGCTTCAACTGCATTTGATTAAACTATTTTTGATTTCCTAGTCGCACTACGTACGTAATTATAAAAAAAATATGCGAAAAAAAAAACTGTAAACTTTGTTTTGCAAATTATTCGTAATAGACAGATAATTTTCAAAAAATATGAGAAAATATAACCATTTTGTTACACATTATATCCACCTTTTCCTACTTTTTGTTTTAACATTTGGGTGGATGATTTATTACGGCTTAAACATTGTTATTTTCTGAATTGTCGAGCTTTTACTGTTGGAAATGAGCTTCTTAGAAAATCTTTTGTAGTCGCAACGGGGCAAGATGCAAATTAGTTAGAATAGAACAGGTATATTTTTATCTTAAGTGCTCTTATACTCTTTATAACTATTAAGTGTTTAACTTCGAGGAACTATTATCACTTCGGTAGACGGCGGAATGTAAATTATTTCGAGGAATTTCTGCGCAAGGGCACTTGATAGAACAACAAGTGGTTTTATGTTATTAAATAATTAAATATCATGGTACAATCTCACAAAAACTTACATAGTTCCAACCTAAGCTCAAGGCATGTTACTACGGGTACTAGATAACGATAAAGTTACTTGTAATAGAAAAAAAATAAACAGAAAATATTCAACACCCAGAAACAACTACCGGTACTCATCACACAAATATTTGTCCATAATCGGGAATCGACTCCGGGACCGCTGGCTTCGTAGGCAAGCTCACTAATCACTACCAACTAGGCTAACCATATAACCCGCATAAACTTGCTAATCAGTTTGTCGACAAACAAACTCGCATTGATTGAGCTATGACCATAGACAAGACACATTACACCATATTTTATTTATTTAATATACAATATGGAACATGAAATGTAAATTTATTAATGTCTTGACATCAAGTGAGTACCATTTATTAGATGTGTATTTATTGTTGTTATAATTATTATTTATTCTTGTATTCTTTGATTATTATTATTTATGTTTGACGATCTCAATGTAATTTCGTATTTTTGACATGCAATGCAATTAATATTGTAGTATTACATTGATACATAAATAAACTAAAGTACCTACCGTAAAACCTCCTATCAGTAGTCCAAAATAACCCACTTTTTAAGTTTCTGCTTGTAATTTTTGAAACGAATTGTCCAAATTAAATAGTCCATGTTGTGTACAAAAAAAAACTGTTTTAATATTTGTCATATAAATGTAAATTTTTTTTCGTCAAACTTGTACTATAGTTATTGTACGGAGCTCGCAACTATGATCCAATAATATGGGACTGGACTATTGTTTCTCCTTACTAAAGAACTTTCTGCCTACGCTATCGTTACCGAATATGTACGTGTAACATTGACGTTAACTGCCGAACGGTGGTGTCGATCGCTTATGTCATCTTGTCTAGGGCCCTGACGGCAAACTAAGCTGATTCATCGGAGTGCATTCGGTTCGATGACATTTGCCGGTATTTCCCAGAACAATTAAAAAGTGAATCATTCATGTACCTATAGGTACAGGGTGTTATCAAAGTCGTGAATCAAATGATCACCTCTGTACTCCACCCACGAATATGAACAACTTTCACTATGGGATCAACTCTGAAATCACGGAAAAATAATCAGCTTTTTCATAGAAAAGTTCAATACGTACTCGACCAAAATGTATGAAGCAGCTGATTTTTTTTTCGTGATTTCAGGGTAGGTTCCATTGTGAAAGTTGTTCATATTCATGGGTTGAACACAGAGGTGATCATTTGATTCACGACTTAGATTTCACCCTGTATAGATGCAAGATAGTCTAAAACAATGTCAAATAAGCTACTTATTTGTTGAACATTTTGCAACTTTAGTTTGCAAATGGTGCCAATCACTTGATTTGTACGTTTCTATTTTCTTTTCTCAAATTGCGTCTTTCCACGAAATGTTGTCTTGGAAAAGATAACGTACAGACCTAGCTTTTTCAAAATATCTACAATATAGTAAAGATCAGTGGGGTTATTATGACGTACTTGTGCAATTCATTTTACGCTGAGAGAAAAGGACAGACTTATGTCACTGCTATAGCTCCGTCCTTTACAATCACCGTAAAGTGAACTGCATAGCCATGTCATAATAACCCCCCAGACATGGTTTAAGGGCAGAGAAACGTTATCACAATCCTCTGAAACCGTTACCTTTAAAAGAACACCTAAATAAATCATAGATAAGGTTAGTTGTGTTTTATAACAATACTAAAAAGGTAGTGAATAAGATTTGGCAAATGAAATAGTTTCACCTATATAACGGAACATTTAACTAAACACATGTATAAGTATATCCAAGGCTACTACTGAGACAGAAGCTAAAAAATTGTGTGAGATACTTTTCAATGAGGAAATATAAAAACATATACATGCATCAGTTTCTCTGTCTATGAGTCGTTGTCTGTTTTTCCTTATCATTAGAACCTATCATTACAACTACTTTAGCTGACCCGGCAAACGTAGTTCTGCCTTATAAATTATTTCTGGATAGGGACAACCTAATCAACTGGCGGTATAAAATATACTATACAACCTACATACCTACATAAAAAAAACATAAAAGTCACTTGAGCCGTTTCGGAGGAGTTGGACCACAAACACCGTGACACGAGATTTATATCTATTTATCTATACTAATATTATAAAGCTGAAGAGTTTGTTTGCTTGAACGTACTAATCTCAGGAACTACAGGTCCGATTTGAAAAATTATTTCAGTGTTAGATAGCCCATTAATTGAGAGAGGCTATAGGCTATATATCATACTCACATAAACGAAGCGAAGCGAGGGCGGGTCGTACTAAATACGTAGAGGGCGCAGATATTAATCGCCATATACATATACATTATACACTGTCTGACGATACGTTAACGTTACTTACTCGATCGAAGGTAAAAATTCTTGCTCGGGGTACTAGGGGGTTAGCGGGTTAGCACGACATACTTTAGCACTACAGTTTAGGTTGAAAGAAAGGGATCGGGTTGTGCATCTGCTATACCTCTGTCACTTTCTCTCAACCTAAACTGAATCGGTGAGTACGATACCAACTCCCTAACGACCGGACATACAAGTATGTATGTAATTACTTTATTGTACAAACCAAAAACAAAAGAAATACAGTGAAGTTTTAAAAAAAACAAAGGCGAACTTAAGTGTTCGGGCTTACTTATCTTATGGTGATTCCCTAATTGTACTATTACTATTCCGTGGCATCTCTACCATTGAACTTGGCACGCGACCATGATTCATTCGCCATCGGGAAATACCGTCAAAGAAGGCTGAATCGTTAGTATAATTAGCGATTCAACGTATGCAAATGACTGCAGCGCTATTTATAGACTGCATAGAGAAATCTATGTTCAACCCTTCTTTGCATTTAGACCACGCATAAAAAATGGATACAAAAAAAATTGGTATTATGTTATGATGGAAAATTCCATCACCATGCAAAGAAGGGTTACATGTGAAAGAAAAAGAAAGGAAAAAGCCCATAAATTAATTTGTAAACGTATTAAAACAATTTAATACAACATTCTTATACAAAATGACCCAGTCTTGAACTAAGGTTGATAAAAGAAAGCGACGTAGGCCTAATGGCTCAGGGGGTTGACTCGTGATCGTAAGGTACCAAGTTCGAACCCCCGCGGTCACCATGTGCCAATGTTTTTTTCTAAAGTACCCGATACTCTTAAGGTGAAGGAACAACATCGTGAGGAACCCTGCACATTCGAAAAGCTGAGTGCGTAAGAGGATATTGCACAAAAGATCTTAAAGGTACGAAGTGTATCCAAAATTATCCATCTGTAAGATAAGATAAGAATTTTTTAGAATATTACCTAGAGTTAAATGTGATAATAAATTACCGTAAAACCAGATTCTTAAAAAGTACTTGTTTGTCTTTATAGCGTCAACACTCAAACAATTAGTGCCAGAGAATGGGACCGAGAAAGACAGCCGAGTAGGGTAGAAGTACCATTTCTGGCCACTGTACCCTTTTTGGCCACTATTAGTTGATTGAAATAAGTATCAAAAATACTGTAGAATTGAATTACCTATTCGGTAATAGTTAACTGTAGGTACTGATCCGATTTGTTTTTTTTTTTTTTTTTTTTTTTTTTTTATGGTATAGGAAGGCAAACGAGCAGACGGATCGCCTGATGGAAAGCGATTACCGTCACCCATAGACACCTGCAGCACCAGAGGAGTCACAGGTGCGTTGCCGGCCTTTCAAATGAGAGTACGCTCTTTTCTTGAAGGTTTGAAGGTCGTAACGGTCCGGAAATACCGCAGGCGACAGACCATTCCACAGTTTTTTTTCAGTTTTATATCATATTCACATTAACCAAAGCGAAGCGAGGGCGGGTCGCTAGTATCATTATAAAGATGAAATATAAAAATATTTTTGCTATTTCATAATGCTTTAAGTACATTATTAGTTAAAATTTAGAGCGGCCAAAAACGGTGTAAAGATGGCCAAAACCAGTTCTTGTAGGTACCCTAATAAAAATACTTTGTTTTTACGGTAATATATAACAACATTATTCTTAGGTTAAATTTTTTGCCACCAAGCATAAAATAATGATAGCACTGATCCGGGAAATCTCCGCATAGGTACTAAATTACCATTATTAACCATTACTAATTTCCCATATCATTTACTGTGATCTAAGGACAATAGCTCTTATATCTTATACATCTGGGTTGAGATATCAACAACTTAGTTGGCAAGTTGTGTCACTTTAGAACGAGATGGGTGGCATGTAAAGTAAAACTGGTTAGAGGAAAACCCGTCGGCTGTGAATGTAATAATGGCATGTGTGTGAATAATGACAGTCGCATGCGCAGACAGGAAGTACCTGTCACAAATAACTAATTGCTGGTAATTACAGTTATATTATAAAATAAAAATAATAAAATTAGACGCATAGTTTAGGTTTATTAATTTTATTATGCACGATGTTAAGATTTCGTCGAACATCCAATAAAAAGATAAAAGATAAAAGACATTTATTCAGTAAGTAGGCCGTACGGGCACTTTTACACGTCAAGAATCTACCAGCGCTTCCCAAGGGGAGACACTGCTGAGAAGAAACGCCGCAAGAAACTCAGCAGTCAGTCATTTTTTAAACACATTACAATGGTACTACTTACTCTAGCATCTAGAAATAAAACTTCCACTATATCTTTACTAATTACTATTTATTGTGTTTACACTAAAGTATTGTTTTGAAATCGAAGGATGGGTATAATGCGACAACTGAGACTCTTTCCTCCCATCAATCCCATGGTACAAATGGCATTAATATTTTTGTCCCAAAAGTCTCAGGTTATGTTAGTTTTGCAGCAGACCTGAAGGGCCAAACCACCTAGAAAAAAGAGCACCGGCATAGCGGAGCTCCGTAGACACTATCAAATTTATTTCTGGCATGAGAAAAAGGCGCAAAAGAAACACGATAAGGCTAAAAAACGAAAAGATTTTGTACGGTGATGACGGTGATGGGACTTTTGTGACAAAAATAAACTTGCCCCTTGTCCCATGGGATTACTCGGATGAAATTGTCTCAGTTGTCCCATAATGGGATAGCTCAATGAGACTAGTGGGATAGACGAGAAACGTTAACCCGGTGCTAGTTATATCCTGTTGTTTGCCGATACTTTTGCCGAATCAAGTCTATCACTATAAATATATTAAAAAATAGCAGGAGGAAATGTCACATAAATTCTCACATACATACATACATACATACATAAACTCACGCCTTTATTCCCAGAGTGGGGTAGGCAGAGCTACAGAATTACCAACAACTCTAAAAACTTGTTTATAATTCTGTAACCACATTTTGCACACTTAGGCTAAGATGTTTACCAGTGTATTAGTGACAGGTTGCAAGCCCATCGCCTAACAGTACTATACGCCTTTATTCCCTTAGCCGTCTCTTACGACATCCACGGGAAGATATGGAGTGGCACTATTCTAACCCGGCAACCACACGGGTAGCATGTGACAAAAACGCACGGGTAGAAAATACATACTTAAAAAGGTAAGTACATGGAAAATAACCAATACTCAGGAATAAAATAGTCATGATCATTTGAATAATCAATTTCAAGAATCGAACCAGTTAAAGGACGAAAATGATTGAATACACATGTTTATTTTAAGTCAGGGAAACATAAGTTAGTCATTTTCTATTATTTTACCTGAAACATAAATACTCAAGCTATAATATTCTTAGTATGATGATGACGTCTCTTAGTATGACGTCCTTAAACGGTTTCTGATGAGCTCAAGGAGTTATACCTAGAACACAACCTTTCTCAAACCAAATTCCTTTAACTATCGATACCTACTTAACAACGAAATAGGTTTTTTTTCAATGGAGTAGAAAAGGTAAACCAGTACACAGGCCATCAGATCGTAAGTGGAATCTGTATTCAGGAGCCGGAAAACCCCTTCATTTGAAAAACCCTATCAATAGGCTAACCTAGTAACTTGGTTACCCGATCGATGTGGTTGCCCTATGATTGAGTTACCTTAATATTAGGTCCTTACCTGTAAAACTTGCGTTTTATATGGAGAATTTTATGAAGACGGTGGTTTTCATACATTTAATTTTGCGGATTATTTAGTAACGTCAAATGCAAACCAAACAAAATTCTGTCAGGAATATTGGACAACTCTAAGCTATATCATACATATATTAACTACTTAAAAATAGTAAGATTCAAAAAACTCTGCGTAAGGTCAGGCGGGGCTATTGCGTCTGAGGGGCTATTGTAATTTTTCATTACTAATTTTAAACGTAGAACATGTCTTAGTATGAGAAGTTGCAATAGCCTCTCAGACGCAATAGCCCCGCCTTACCTTAATTGAAACACTTTAATTTTAC
The DNA here is from genome assembly GCA_963966035.1 of Acleris laterana. Classification (NCBI taxonomy): domain Eukaryota; kingdom Metazoa; phylum Arthropoda; class Insecta; order Lepidoptera; family Tortricidae; genus Acleris; species Acleris laterana. The sequence goes on from OZ014443.1 coordinate 16,466,289, forward strand.
ATATTAAGTAAGAAATTGAATCATATTATTTGTATCTAAAACGTTTGTAACATAGTGTATGAATGAAATATAAAAAGAATTTGGAAATTACATTTGAAATGAATAAATTCAGTACGAAATAAGACACGTAAAAAAAACGCTAATATCATAGGTACGGACCCAATATTAGGACGAACCCCTTCGAATTAGTAAACCGCATCCATAGAGTTTACCAAGTTAATTAGGGTTTCGGTAGTTTAATATTCAAGCTCGTAGCATATACTGGGTATTACCCCATTTATCGAGCCGTCGAATGTAAAACCACTCTTTAGTGGCTTAGAAAGTAGTGCCCTACTAACCATGGAAAACCCGCAATGATTAACTATATACAATCACCGCAATGATCAATGGTAATTCCGAAAGTAACCCCATTTTTCCATGTTGACACAATTAACCTCAGCGTTGAATTCGACGTACCTATTCATGACAAATGACCGACATCTATATTATTTGAAATGTGGTTTCATGGGTGTCTAGAATGCATAGTTTTGTGTCCAGTAAATCATAAGGTTTTTAGAGATCCGTACCAAAATGGTAAAAAAGATTTATGGAAATTCATCCCCTAAGATTAAAAAAATTGAAGTTTCGGGAAACTTATTGTATTGAGCACAAAGTGGCAGGCGTCAACTAGTAGGTATATCGATAAAACAAAAGGAAGGAGACAACGGAATGACAAATGAGATGAGGTGACAAAACCTTTGAGGGAAAACACTTGGGAATACCCCAGGTCATCAGGGTTTTGAATAGTGATAACTAAAAGGCTAAAAAATCTGATTATTAACACCGGGTTTTGCCTCTTTAAGAGCAGATATTGTAATAAAATTAAACTGTTTTATTTCAATCTGATACCAATACGTATACGGAATGTAGAATGTTTTACCAGTGTTGGACACTTTTAGCTGACAGGTATGACTAGTATATTGATGAATGATTTCATTTCGTTTAAAAAGTTCAAGGAAGTCAGTGTCAAGTCCCGCTATTTCGTTTCTACAATTGAAACAATTACATTCGGCAAAGAATACCTATTTAAATGATATTGTTTTTGCAACCTTGTTGAACTAGTTGTGTAGCATTATAACCAAGCAAAAACCTGGTGGTTCAGAAGGCTAATATTCTGGTTGATTTAAATTGATCGCCCGGTCGTTTGTTAATTCAATTGAGTAATATCTATACCGCTTTCGATAGGAACAAGACAAGTGTCCCACTTCTGAGAATCTAGAAATACAAACTATATAACTTATGGATATTGGTCCCGAGTCTTGTATGTTTTCTATGTATTTAAGTATATAGTTATTTATATAAGTATGTCTGTCGTTGTCTAGTTCCCACAGTTCAAGCCTAGAGCTTAGTTTGTGATTAGGGACGGCAGTAAAATGTGAGATTGTGTTTTTTTAACTATTAAATAGTATTCACTAGCGGTGTTGAAATTACATTTGTCATTTTTTTTTTGCTCGTAAGTTTAGTTTGGGACTAAGTCAACTTGTGTATATTCATTCATTATGTGTTTCTTATTATCCTCATAAAATAAATGGATCCTCTCATTTGGATTTGATTTTCCCCACATTAATATTAACACAATTTAATAATTAATTGTGAATAATAATAAATGGCTTGGATTCTTGCGGTATTTATAATTGTTATTTAATTGCGTTCATAACATTTTATGTAATTATTTTAAATTATGAATGAGCATAATAAGACAAGTGCATGAATTGAATGGTGTTTTTTAAAACCGAACTATTTGAAACATTGAGATGGGGTATTAGGTAATTTTAAATAAATAAATATTAGGATACATATAACGATAATTTAAATAGCCTCAAAGTGAACGGTAAAAAAAGATTCGTCGCTTTTCTCGACTCTATTTCAACGCGGTAAGGTCGATAACTGACCAACCTCTTCTTACCGTGTCTATACTATTAATAAGTACTAGACAACCATAATACAACTTAAAAACGAATAAGAAACTACATTGATGATGATGATGAAATCCATTATCCCTCATCAGGGACATAGGGCTCGTAGAAGGGAATTCCATTTGGCTCGGTCCTGAGCAACCACTTCAAGTTCACTCCAACTACACTACATAAAATAATTACATTAATAATTTAATATCTGAAGACAATTTGAACAGATTGACCTAGTCTTAAGCTAAGCCTTAGTCTTGTACAGTCACCAGTATCACGAGTGTTTGTTTAAGAACCGAGCCGCGAGGCGAGGTTTTTAAAAGTATCACACGATACCTAGCTATGTGCAGTTTCATACACTACTTTATCTACTCTCATACATTAAAAGAATATGTATTCAATGAATGGCGCCAAAATCTAGCACATCACCGCGCAAGCGTTGAAGCGGGCGCTGTCAAGTAAAAATTGGAATGATAACTTTTTGTAATGCTGTAAAAATGACGCGAACAGCATGTGCGTTTCATTATTAAAAAAAATGATATGGAACCTTGTTGGTGACATTAACTTTTTGGATTAACTTTTATCGTGATGGGAAAAAAAATACTTTACAACATTATTTTGCTAGAGAAATAATGTTATACAGTGTATTTTTTTTTAAATTTCGTTATTGTGTTTATAAAGTATGCCAATGTAAATAAATTCGTTTTAAAGTTTATAATTCGAACTTTACGATATGAGAGTAGATAAAAGTACTTTATTGCACAGCTTCGAGTGAATCAGCAATAAAAGTCGGTGGATGCAATAAAACGACCATTTTCTCTATAACTAAATCTAGAAATAAGTATACTTTAACATTAGCTCCAACAAGGAACCCTTATACTCATTCAGTCCGTATGTCTGTGCATTCAGCGCAAAAAATGGCACTTCACTCGCCTAGTAAATTTCCCCCTACAAATATCTCCCCGATGGGGGTAGGATGCCTAAATTTTGGTAGGACTCAGGACTCAGTTCGCCCTCAAAATATGCTATTTTTCCTGTGTTGCTACCTGCCTACTTATTAAGGTTAACTTAAGCAGGTGAATCGTATTGACCTGATTGGATTGTGGTTAGGGATTTACATTAAGAATTACTCACCTCGAACTTTCGTACCCATATGGGTCATACAAAATAACAAAAACAAAAGTTGTCTCTCCAGTAATGTTAAGGGCTTGTGAGCATATCAGTTATGTTTTTATTACATAGCACTAAAGTAGACGTGACGCCATTTATGCGGATGCGGGTTCAGCCAAAAATATAGTATGTCCACAGGAAAGACGGGAACTGAAATCTGTGTATGACCCATATACAAAGAAACTAGTTCATAATGTTACGCCACAGCTGTAATGTTGTCAAGATGGCGACTGACTTGTAACGTTTTGGTGTAATGTACCATTTCCTTAGATAAGGACCGTGATATACTACTCAGAAATGTTACAAGTCAGTCACCACCGTAAGCAGAAATTCCACATGGCATAATTATGACAACCGTTGGCCTTAATTTCTCCTTTAAAAAGGTCGACAGATTTTTGGTCAGTTACTCGTACGACGAAGAATTTAACCAGTCGACCGTCAGAGTATCTCCAGTCTTATCTCATACTTAGATACCTCATCATATTGTTCTTAAATGATTGAAAAAATTACCTTCAACTAAGTTTCTTCAATTCAATTCAATTTTTGGGAAGATAATGGCCCCATCAATGTTTTGATGATTCTGCCAATGTCGAGGTTGGATAGTGCGCTGCCATATGACATCATAGTCTTGTTCGGTGCGTTGACAGTGTTCGGTGGGATACCAGCAAAAAAACTAAGTTTCTTTGCGACACTTCTTTTCCGGAATAATCATCTTGTCCGAAGCGCTAGTAGACTCAGTCTATAGTCGACACCTCCTAAGTATACTGGTGCAAGTGACCTTTTTGCGATTTTCGTTTTTTTGCATTTTTATGCCTATAATACTTATATTTACCTCCCACAAAAATTTCATGCGGAAATTCCTGCTACTTTCTGAAATAAAGTGACGTATACAAATGCAAGTAACACTTTTTTGTAAATCGGTAGGTTGTAAACTGAGTCAAGTCGCTTGCACCACAGTACGCGGGACCGATTCCGTGGAGGGGCTGATTGTGAGCGGTACAACTGACAGTTGGCTCAGTATGCTCGTAAACCATTAATGCTAGCAGACGTTGGCTCAGTATACTCGCTTCTGTGTCAACGCGATATACGTTAATAAACGTGTTAGAATCATAATTGGGGTACGCCCATTTTAACAATGTATGAAAATTTCAAAACCATTTCGAGGAATAGGTTCCTCAAACTAATCTCTGCCATTAAATTGAAAATACATGTTACAGTGAATTAATTATATAGTTATAAAGAAATGACCTTCATTTGACCCTAAATGCGGTCCGAATGGCGCTATATCAACCTTTTTGTGGTTTTATATGAAACATATAAAACCTATCCAATGTTTAACTTAGGTACTTTTTTTTCTTTTTTATCAATGGCGGTCCACCGCGGTATTCTGCAGTGATTTTGCCAGTGTCAAGTGAGTTGAGTAAACAGTAAACAGAATAAATCAAAAGTAAAAGCCGGACATCCTCCCTCCCCGATGGTTACCGGCAGATTCCAATATTTTACCTCATTACTACAATTTAGATACCTAGCTGACACCTACGTTCGAAGACAGCTGTTGTCATAAAAAAAATGTTTTTTTACAAATTGACTATTAATTCTTATGATTAAATTAGTATATTATTATAGCCATTTCTCTTTTAAGTTGTGTGTGATAAATGTCATTAATTTATGTGATGAGTTTTTCCAAGAGGTTCAATACGACGGCATCGGCACCAACATTTATTATAGAAACGAATGATTAGAGGTATGGAATCTCTTATCCATATTCTTTTTCTACTCTCGTACCGTACCGCTAATATTGATATCGTTAATGGTATCAGAATACCACCAATAGCGTAACTGAAGCGGAAAAACAATTCTATTATGAGCGTTGCTATGGTTATAACAGTTCTATAATAACTAATGATGAATAATAATTAATGACCGGTTTTTTTTGGGGGTTTTCTAAAGATGAAACCTAGCTAGATCGAATTATTGCTCCCGAAACCCCCTGCATACAAAATTTCATGAAAATCTTTGGAGCCGTTTCCGAGATTAAGGTTATATTATATACTTATAAAATAATTGCTCGTTATAAAGTATTGTAGATGTGATTGTGTTCAGTAAATCTGCTCTAGAAAGAAGTTATGCAGGAAACGCCGTATTTATTTGAATTTAGGTAATAAGCAATGGCAGAATACTAATAATTCTCTGAAACTATTAATAAATTGTGTTGCGAATCGCAACTTGCGATTGTTTATTAACATAATGTTTGAATAGACGTGTTTTTAAAAGAAAACACAAATAATTTAAAAATAAACATCTTTTTAAATAACTCCGCCATTTTTGCACAGTAAGCAGATGAGGTTAATTTTATGAAATAATTTATTTTAAACCACAAAAACACTCTTAATCATGAAAAGCTTCAAATGAAATCCTTATAAAAGGCTAGACTATCGAGTAAAAATGTAAAAGCAGACAGTTATCTTTCTAGTGTATCCCAATTATGAAAATGAATAAACACTGAATCTTGTAAGAAACTAAGTAAGAAGTAATCTCAAATAAGATTGCTTTAAAAACAATATCTTATTATTTGGGTTAGTAAAGGTGTTCGAATGATAAATAGCAAAATGATTAAAAACGTTACTTTAAGATAATTCAATTAAGTTTCTAAATTTCCATTACTACTAATTAATTGAAGAGGTAAAAGCGTTTGTTATGAAAGTTTTCATTAGTAACATAAAATAATTATGGCTATTATAATTAAATGTAAGTAAGTAAGTTTTTACCAAAATAACACCGTTATTTGGCAAGTTACTATCTTTTGATTTTAAGAACACGGGTTTAGTCATATTTTTAAAAGTCAACCCTTATTATTTTAATATAAAGAACATGACAATATTACAAAAGTGTACTGGTTTAAGTGACATGACTTTTATTGTATACTGGTACTAGTGATTATTATGCCCAAATAATAATAATAAGGGGTAACAGAGCAAAGCAATATCTTTATTTATAAATGATATCACCCATAATCACTTAATTACCTATAAAAATAATACATAGAAGCTGAATTGTAATGATAGCCACAAACAGTGTATACTGGATCAAGTGGTAGTTAGCTCAGTATACTATAAATTGAAACACATGTAATACGCGTATACTAGTTTATCTGCGCTTTTCTCAAAAACCGCTATAGTTTTTTAAATTCTAAATATGTAGAAGAAAACGTAGTACTTTAATTAAAATAAATCTCAAATTTCATTACATTCTCTTTAAAGGAAAAAAAGTTATGCATATATTTACCTTTGCACAGCTCTCCTGTGAAATCGTGATTTTGCACTTGCATCAGTGTACTTAGGAGGTGTCGGTTACGTAAAAAATATTTTGAATTTGATTTTCGAACATTATGAGCTCCTTCACGTCATTACAACAAAGTAGTCGGGACACGTCGCAGCCATTACACACGTGAGCCCTAAGTGTATCAATTGTTCTTGACGTGTGTCACTGACGTCATTTTGTCGCCGTTGTAGGAGTATCTACCGACGTACAAAAATTCATACTTTAGGTGTGGAACCGTAAAAAAATATTTTGATTACTTAAATAACACAATAAACTTAGAAACTATGCATTTAGCTATTGGCCTATGAGTCAAGGAAATACCAGAATGAGTTCATCCCAGTAACGTTTGAACAGCCTTTAAATTTTTTTATTTCCTCAGGTGACACGATTAACCTTGTTAAGAGGTGCGTTCAAAACTAAAAGTATGCATCATTTGTTACAAGGAAATACAGCAAACGTACAGTTTATAGCAAGGATAAGGGATCGAAGGCCCATAGACATATGCAGTCTTAAGACTTGAATCTTAAATGCATGAGGACATAGTCGGAATAAATCATCATCATCATCATTATCATCATCATCATCATCATCATCATCATTATCATCATCATCATCATTATCATCATCACCATTGTCGTCGTCGTCGTCTTTTCATACAGAATACGTGTTATGTGCATGAATAGCTTGATAGTCCCGTGTGAGGTTATACAACTATAACGGCGCATGCGCCGGTCGAGGCCAGACAAAATCGGTCGGTGTGTGAGCCACATTCGAAGCGGTTCTTCTTCCTTTATTTACCCATGTATTGATTTGATATTTTGCAATGTATTTGTCTCGCCATACACCCCATTATCCAACGCCTGCAATCAAAGTTCAACGTGTGGTACTTGGATGATGGGACTTTAGGTGGAGATCTATTACACAGAATTGACAGCATCATAAAAAATACTTTGGCTTCGATTTTAAACATAAATTTAGATGAACGAGAGTGGTTACAGGCCTCACTTCCTGTGCGATCCGGTGGTTTAGGCATCAGGTCGGTTTCTGGAATCGCTTTGCCCGCGTTTCTGTCCTCAGTACATAGTACTCAAAATTTAATTGCAAAAATTATTTCCAAATCTTTTTCAAATTATTTCATACCACATTTTAACGAGGCCCAAGACACGTGGGTTTTGGCTTGTCCAAACTCTGAGCTCCCAAAAACTCTTTCTTCTCAGAGGCTGTGGGACGGACCGATCTGCGAGCAAGTACGGAATCAACTTTTACAAACGTGCAACAGCTCCGCAGATCGTGCCCGTCTCCTAGCGGTCGGAGTGAGGGAATCGGGTTTGTGGCTACAGACGCTTCCATCGCCGAACACAGGAACTCTGTTAGATTCATCAACATTTAGAGTTGCAACCTCACTCCGCTTGGGTGCACAATGTTGTGCTCCTCACCGCTGCCAGTGTGGCGCTAGCGTCGATCGGCTTGGTCACGCGGTCTTAATACGGTCAATGCGGACGCATCACGTGACAAAAACGCTGGCCTGTACTTGGCACAAAGATTAAGCATTGCCATTCAACGTGGCAATGCTGCCAGCATTTTAGGAACAATGCCCACTGGTAGCGGTTTGTTAGATTAGTGTAGTTTTAAGTGATTTTGTAAGTTCTTTGGTTTGTTTGTTTTCTGATTAATTATCCTTACTTGAATTTTAATATAATTAAATAGATTCATATCCGTAATCCTAGTAAAACTTCCTTTCTTTAAACAAAAACCGCGTCGGAATCGGTTTATCCGTTTGGCGGCAACTGTGCCACAGATAAACAACACACGTTGAAACTTACAAAATAAAGTACCTGTTTTTACGTCCGGATTGCAAACATTTTTACAGCATTCTAGCAGAGGAGGCTAAATACACCATGCTTTCTCCTTACTGGTCATTGTGACATTTGAATTTGACAGATAAGGACAATGCATGGTTTCGCTACCCCACGGTTATTCCACGTTTATAAGGCAGTAAGACTATATTCCTTTTGTCCAGTGGTCTTATCTCCGTACCGGAACACAACAATGCGATCACTGCTGTTTGGCAGTAGGTTAAAGGATAAGCACGTAATGACGCGAGACGGTCAATGCCAAGCAAGGTTATCGGTCGATGACTTACGCACGCATGCCACGCTATCGAATCAACACAAATGAAATCGTCCTTGCTTCCTATTCGTCCAATGCAAAGTGAGTCACTTATTTTCTCTCGGGTCCATTGTACAATGAATGCTGTATTAAAACAATTTAGAACTCAAAGTAAATTACAACACTAGAACTCAAAGTAAATTACAACACGTTCCATGCCAAGAACCCAAACTCCAAAAACCTTAACCATTATTATTAAAAAAAAACCCACAGTAATTGCTGTAAGTACAGTCGACCTTATAAGTAGTTGCACACGTTTACTCCATCATTTCAAAAATGACTTTAATGTGACAAAGCACTAAAATATCGTCCCGTTACTTTCTCAACCTCATCAGATAGAATAGTTAGATAGAAAAAAATCACTCATTTTCCAAGCTTTATAAAGACTACTTTCCATTCAAAATATTCGATAAGATAATGAGGTTCTTCATATGGGACCGAGCGCGACGACAGCGCCACGTGACAGGCGGCCATTATGGACAATATTGTCACCGCTGTCAAACAAGAAGTAAGTAAATATTGTGAAAAATATTAATGAAATCTTGTGTTATTTTACTATATTACACAATAACAACAACACATCTTACCGGGACCATATTTTTATCTCAAAAACGATTACAAAAAGGTTTACTGCAATATGGATTTGACAGCTCAAGTCAGCGACATAATTGACAATTTTAGCCGTAGCGAGCGCTGTGATCGTTTAGGCTACCCCCTCCACCCGCTTTGCACTCTGCCATAATTATGTTATGAAATCCGTGAGTGTAATGCCCTGCCGGGGTTTCCCGCCATTCAACAGCTGCGCGTGCGTTTGTTTATAAACTGGTTGCAATAATCGATATAATCGAGTTTCTGTTACCAACCGGTTTTAGGGTACCGTAAAAATTGTTTTAGCGTGTTTTAGCTCACTGGATGTTACGAGTCATCATTATATAGATAGATACAGTCTCCCAACTTCTTAATAGCGTTTTTTTTTTATGGCATAGAGAAGACAAACGAGCACACAGGCCACCTGATGGTAAGTGGAAGCTGTGACCCATAGACATTCGCATTCACAAGACTGCCTGCGATGCAATCCTAAGACTGCAAATGCGTTGCCAACCCTGAGGACTAAGATGGAATGCCTCTATGTTAGTCATTTCACCGGCTGTCTTATCCCCAAACCGGAACACAACAATGCGAACACTGCTGTTTGGCGGTAGGTTAATGGATAAAAGCGTTTGATTGGCTATTGCTATCATACTTGCATTCGCAGCTGAAAGTGTATTTGGCACTTGAGTTTCGCGATCGCTATTAAGAAAATGATAGTGCTATAGATGGACAAATAGAAAGATACCATGAAGGTAGATATATTGATAGATAGATATGGATAGATATTAGTAGACAAGCTACTTGACGTTAACGTAAACAATTTTGTATGCAGACAAGACTTCGATTGCGATTGCAATTGCAAGTGCGATACGCAATAGCCTCTCTGGGTACTTAGGATTCGGCCCTATTCCAGTATTTCTCCGATTCGACTGGAAAAAGTACGCCTAGGGCGGCCCCTTCCGACCCGTCCACTCACTTTCGATCTGTATAATATCTCTTTCGTCAATCTTCTTTCATCCATCGTTTCCAAATGACCGAACCATCGAAATAAAATAAATAGTAATCATCAAGTATTTATGTATAACTACTTCGTAAATAAATTAGACAGAACCCTTCAAAATGCAAAACACAGAATAAACGAGACGGGTATTTCTAATGGATTTCCCCTGATTTACACTTAAGAGCAATAAAAAATTATCACAGCGCATGTGAATTAGCCGTGTAATGACCCGTTTTCATTGATCTAGGGTGTAATTGCATAACATAATCTACAGTATAAGAAACTTTGAAGGCTGTTTATATAAATTTAAAATTAGGTTGTTGGACGTTGGAATTACCTTCATAAAAACTTGTATCTGTCTCAAGGTTCGGTTGTTCATGTTATAACATGTTATCCGACATTCTCTGAGATTTGGGAATTCCTAGAGTGGGTCTGTAGGCTCTTAGTGTGGGTTTTTACAGACTTATGTTTCCAGCTTTTATTGTGCCTGCTTCTTTAGTATATGTCATTCAGGTTTAAATCTTGCGAGTAAATTTTATTAAGTGGTATGCCTCTCTTTCTCTTACCGACTCTCGGCTACCAATTTATGACAATTTTACACCATTTCTCCCTCGCTCCCATAGGATTTCTACGCTCCTAAGCCATTAAACCGTATAAAGACGCAGCCGGTGAAATGACTAGCATAGAGGCTTTCCATCTTAGTCCTCAGGGTTGGCAACGCATTTGCAGTCTTAGGATTGCATTGCAGTCTTGTGAATGCGAATGTCTATGGGTCACAGTTTCCACTTACCATCAGGTGGCCTGTGTGCTCGTTTGTCTTCTCTATGCCATAAAAAAAAAAAACTTAAATTCAATCACCAAAGCAGATTAAATTTTATGTCGTTAATAATAAGGTTTTCATTATTACTGGAGGTTTATCTTAGTTACAGCGATTTTGCTTAGGACGGCAGATTTGTCGTGTCTATCTCTACTTTTGGGTGGCAATCCTGCGGGCCTGGTATGGCTGCGTCTATATCCGTTACTCTCGTACTTATTCACATGTCAGAAGGTGACGGATATCTTACCCAAACCTTGTCGCGCGATAAACGCAGCCATATTAGAGCCCCTGGTGAATCTCGAATGTCATTAAATTTGTATTATTTCTTATTTTATCAAGTCTTCGTACTCCAATCATTGATGGTATCATCTGTTTATGGTAATGTGATGAAATTTTTCGATATGCTTTTTGTGTAGTAACGGCTTTGGAACCCTACACTGAGCATGGAAACCCTACATTGAGCATGGTCAGACATGCTCTTGGCCGGTTTTATTTTGGACTTGCGACCCGCCCTCGCTTCGCTTCCGTTTATGTGAGTATGATATATAGCCTATAGTCTTCCTCGATAAATGGGATATCTAGCACTGAATTTTTTAAATCGGACCAGTAGTTCCTGTGGTTAGCGCGTTCAAGCAAACAAACAAACTCTTCAGCTTTATAATATTAGTATTGTAGATAGTAAAGGTGATTCTAAAATGTCACGCGTGATTGAGATGTTCGTGCTTGCCAGGTCAACGTTTGTAAGATTTTTCCCAGATATTTATTTATCCTCACTGGCAACACAATCCGTTTGAGTTATTTATAAATACCAACACTTTGCCATACGTAATTGAATTTCCATCTCGCAATACGTAAATTGCTTACGGAGTATATTTGCATATTGACGTTACCACATGAACATTCGATGCCACACTACATGTTTTTTATACAGAAAAGGCTCCGATTCGAGTCAGAGAGTATACATGCGGTGTTTTCCCGCGCTGTCGTAAAAGGTTGGGACATTTTGTAAATGGAAACAAAAGACCAGACTGGGACGGATAAGTCTAGTTTAGTTTTATATTTATAGAATCTTGTTTCATTCAATAAATTGATTTTTACAAGCTTTTATTAAAACTTCATGTGATTGTTTGGACCATTTCTTGTTGTAATGGCTTATGAAATACATACCGATGATGAAGAAGCAATACCTCCTATCTATATATTTGTCTAGTTAGGATTATTTAGTTCTGCACATTAATGTATAGATAGGAGGTATTACTTATTCATCATCGATACGTAAAACCGATGCGAATATTATGTTATATAGAACCTGATCTGGTCAAATGAGAGAGGGAGATGACCACAGGATCTGATGACTGTTGGAGCCGGAAAGTTATAGTAGACCTAGAACGGGCAGCTGAAGATCTAGGAGACCTAAAGTTAGTGGTCCGGCCATGTTTGTGGCCATAGCCGGGAAGAAGTGAGAGACTAGTGGCTCCATCTAGGAATCACTGGAGGAAATTAAGACAGGTATATTTTCAGAGTGGAAGCCCAACAACTCAAGATGGAAACGCGGCAGACCTCGTCGGCGATGGCGGGATGACTTGGATTCCTTTTTGAAGGACTGGCCAGAGACGGCAAATAATAGAGACACAAAGTGGGGGGAGGCCTTTGCCCAGCAGTGGGACACATCCGGCTATGAATAATAATAATAATAATAAAACGAGGAACAGACCCTCACCTCTGGCTTGCCTTTATTGGCCGGTCAGAGTGGAGTCGCAAGAGCTATATGCTCGAAGGGTGGATGTGTTGCATAAGTGGCGAGTGGGCACCTTATGGTCGTTTAAAGTCCAGAAGCACCTCTCCACCCTTAGCCCCTCTGGAACTGTTGCCTCCCTGCTGCTATATATATGCGGCTATTTCGGGAGGCCCATTCCATTGAGTTGGCGAGTCACCGCCTGCCATTTCAACCAAAGTAATTAGCATTGGCCAGGCAGGCGCCGTAGTTTCATCAATAGCCTAGGTCACCAATCCATATCAGTTCATTCATAGAACTTATTATTAATGTTCCCATCCTTCTTAAATAGTCTCTTATACTAACCGGTGGTTGTCCGTGGGAGCATACCTCTATAGTTTGAACTCAGGGACAATCGCCGGTTGGTATCCCATCACTTTACTAAATTAAACTTGTCTAAAGGGCCTCTGCGTGTTGGCTTCGGCTCCATGTACGCCTTCCAAAGGTCCGGGACTCCCATAGTTCCGTGATTGGTAAAGACATACAAATAATAATAATAAAATATTTTCAATATTGGGATATCTGCAGAAGATGTTAAAATCTTCTTTAAATAGTATAAGATGAAGTCGCTTCCGTCTGTTCGCTTAGATCTTCTAAACTACTCAACGGATTTTAATGTAGTTTTCAGCAATAGATAGAGTGATTCCAGAGAAAGGTTTATGTATGGGTGTTACAGAAAATTCACATAAAACGAAGCTAAGCGAGAGCGGGTCGCCAATAAGTAAATAAAACTAAGCTTTAGGCTTGTACAGTCAAGTACTTTAATTTGTGAATCACCATAGGTCCAAAGTCAATCTGACTCTACAACAATAGGTTGAGGTTCCTATTAGTTTTAAATGACTTGGCATCTCTATAGACATTGATAAACACAAGTTTTTTTTTTAAATTTGTCTGTCGTTTATCCGCGTACTGTTAGTACTAGACAAAATAATAAATAGGTAAGTATGTAAGATTCAGAAAGAAATACTCGCAAATATTTGTCTACAGAAGGAATCGAACCCGTGACCTCTAGTTTCAAAGACAGGGTTACTACCAACTAGGCTAGCCACATCGATGATTCATTTATTCTCAGTTGCAAAAAGATCCGTTTAATCTATTTATAAACCAACACATTAATGGAGGTGAATAGGAATTCGATCTCATAATAAATTGCTTATATTTGCATATCGACGTTACATCTAGTGAAACATTGAATGCCCCACTGCTTGATTTTGATACAAAATGGGCTCTATTTGGAGTTTGATGTTAAAAGTGCTGTGATTTCCCGTACCGTCATAAGAACTTGGGACTTTTTGGAAAAGCGAATAAACATCTAACCTAGTATGGGAAATTTTAGCTTTTTTTCACAAGGGCTTTTGCAAGATATTGAGGTACCTACGTAAAGTAACGCGTATGTTATGTATGCATGTTTAGGTCATATCTTGCATGGCAATTTTGGTGGGGTGTTCTTTTATAGACACTATCACTTCACAGAATTCTCGTTTCATAGAAAACTATTTTCTACTTAACTTGTGTTGATTTCAGGTTCAACTCTGAGGAGTAAAATGAAACGCCTTCAGCACTAGGTACCCTAAGAAATTGGTAATTCCAGAAAAAAGAACAAAATTGTCAAGTAGGAATGTAAACAGTATGTCAGTTAGTATTTACAACCGACTTCACGATGAGATAAAAGAACTGCCACTGGCCAGATTTAAACGTGCACTTAGAAAATGGCTTGTTCAAGAGTGTTTTTATTCTGTCATTGAATATTTTGACTATTATAAATTATAAAATAATCGATTTTTTTATTTTTTTACTTTTATATAACATTTTTTTGCATGGGATCTGCTTTTGAAATGTGCGAGACTATTAATTTTAAGACATCTTATGTACCTACCACATTTTAAGCAAAATAAAGTTATTCTTATTCTTCTTATCCTTATTAATAGGCATAGGCTAGTAATTTCACCGGTCGTCTTATCCCCACAGTAGAACATAGCAATGCATTAGCGATCCACAAGGTCCCTACTACTACCTTTCCTATCAAATAATGAAAAAAAAAAAATCTTTTATTTAATCAGCATGGGCATCAAAATGCGGGCTTTAAATTTGGTGTGATTATACTAAAAATCTTAGAAAAAACTGTGTGCGAGTGTGTCAGGTGGTATGAAACCCTCAGTGCAAGAGTCCGACTTGCATTTGGCTGTTTCTTCTTCATCATCACATTCAATGAATGTAACCATCATTATTATTGCTAAACCAACTGCCACTGGCAAGGAATTTCAACTTGAAATGAGTAACGTATTTAGCTTCACGTCACACCCTGCGGTAACACACGCTTTGGGATATCCGCTCTTGTAATATGTCGCAAGGTCTGACGTGACCACACCGGACTACTACAGACGCTAGTGAATCAACGTTTATAAAGGGCAACTCCCACGCACGAAAGAGTAACAGCGGTTCATTGCGTGCTTTGGAGTAAACGTGGTTTCTAAGAATTTCGGTAGAGTTGAACACTGGCACAACTAGGTATCCATAAAAAAAACAATCTTTATTGCCGTGTTTTTTATAGTTCTATTATCATCTGCTTATCGAGATAAAACTAACATCTGAACTATTCAAAATCTGCGAGCCTACGTTAAGTAAAGCGAAGATCCTGTTGCCACTCTCCGACTCTATCAGCAGATGAGTTCTTAAATACCACGGCATGTAGTGCTCTCAGGTTTACTTTCTGTTTCTTCATTAAAAAAACCGTTGTAGGAATAATCTTGTCTTTATACACAACATTTTGGTTTTTGTATGTGTTGGATAGGCCTGTTTTGTAATCAAAATTGTATGACTCACAGGGATTCATTTTTTAACCTACCACCAAACAGCAGTGTTCGCATTGTTGTATTCCGGGGATAAGACAACCGGTGAAATTACTAGCATCTATAGAGGCATTCCATCTTAGTCCTCAGGGTCTTTCATGCAATTGTGGTTTTATGATTCTTCAGAGGGTCACGTTTGGCATTAATACAAATTAAGAAGATGATATTAATTTTTTAGCCGGTACAAAACATGAAAATAAGTATATCTAACTTATACATAGTTAACATTTTGCACTAATGGAATCATCATATTAAAATGATTACAACATATTGGGGATCTCTTCTAGCTAACCTTTGGTTATTACTTATTAGATGAAAGAAGTACCTTAAAGCGATATACAAATCCTTTCAAATAAAACGTTAAGGGAAGACACCTTAGTGCCTTACAACGACACACATACAAATATACACATGCATAGCTATGAACGCAGCTTAGTGATGTTAAAACCTGACGGCTTTAAAATTTACCGAATCGTCACCTGTAGCTTTGCGAAATAGGGGTATTATCCGCATTTTTTTATATTTCGCAATACTTTACACGTAAGTTTGGTTATGACGTGTTGTAAACACGCAAGTTAACAAAACCCATTTAAGCATCTAAAAAGTATTTACTGAAACGTCATTTCATCATTTTCTGAGCGTTTCAACCGCCCATTGCCTGCCTGGACCCACTTCTAATAACACCCTTACACACCACGCCATCTATAGCTAAGTAGCGGAACTAAGGCAACATCATTTTCCCATAGTTTTTCGTCACTGCCACCCACGCGCTGGAATGTCCGCGCGTATATCCTTGAATGTCGCAAGGTGTCTGACGTAAAAGTAACTTTGACATTTTAATAAATGGTGAATAGAGACGTGTGAATCGAACTTTTAAATGTACGTCAATTGATCTGATCAACGTCAATGGAAACGTAAAACAATGTCAAGGGATTGGTTACCATTGGCTGATACATACAACGCCATCTACCTGCTAGAAGTGGAACTAAATTTTATAACGGTAGTATTTTCACGTCGACTCCGCTTGGATTAATTGAAATATACCGCAATGCGTCTTACTTTACCTACATGTGCTTTTGGTAGTGACTACCGATATTTAACACACCAAATCGAATTTTAAAATATTGGTCATTATGTAGGATCCTTGTAGATACAGCAGCACTATTTAATACCTTGTCGCTTTACACCTTTGATAGATTAGTGCAGTAATTCAAACATGAAATTAAGTGAGAAATCGTTTCACAATAAAAGCTTTACTACACCCCCCCCACAATAATAATAATAATCACCAACGATTTGTCACCTGTTGCTGGTTAAGGTTGTGAAATAGGCGTCAGGATGACGGCTAAACTTAAGGGTCACAAGGTCACTGACGTAGACGTCCTAGTAACCATATCCTTGCGGTGTCGTAGCTCGATGATTCAAACCTTTGAGTAAGTGAAGAATAACTTCCCCAGACGTCATAAAACCTCGTAAAGGTCAACGGCATACATTGAGGATTTTCCACAAATTGAAAACATTGTATTAAGAATGCGCCGAGCGTACGCCGGATGCACAGTGGCGCCATTAGGGTGTTATTGGGGATTCTGGATCACCTCGCTGCGCTCGGACGATCCGGAATCCCCAATTGACCCCATCTGACTATCTGCAGACCGCTCAATTAACGTATAATTAAACCTTATGTGGGTTTTTGTTTCGAAATGTCTCAAGCTAGCTGTCGGTTGTTGGTTTATTTGCTTCGCAACATAACTGAGCTAAATAGATAGACAAGCAGATGATTAATCAGCCCGATTTTTTGATTTAAAATACCTTGAATCGTCAACTATTCAAAAAGTAAAATCTAGAACAACCAATTCTACATTTGAAAAGATAGAGTGCTGCATATTTATCTATTCAAGAAATAAAACTATTTAATATGATTCAATTCAACTGAATTATTGAGCTATTCGAGAACTATCTTGAATTGATTCAGCTGAATTATCGGTCTAGTCAAAAAGTAACTTTAATTGAATCAACTGAATTATCTACCATTTGGGAGCTAATCGAAAGAAGTAATCAATTCAACTGAAGGTTTTTAGGTTCGTAGTATAATGAAAAGTAATAAAAAACCCGCTTACATTTGTAGAGTAGTTTTATTTATTTAACGAGAGCACACATTAAAAATTATAATTATGTGTATGTATAATTGAGAGTAATAAATATTATTTGAGATCACTTGATCTAGAATAATCAATTATACATTTGAATATATATTAGTATTATACATTTGAATAGATATACTTAGTTTTATCTTAGGTTATATTTCAATCTATTCAAGAAGTAAAACGCTATCTATTCTATAGCTGATTTGAATCATCAACTTTCTAGAAGTGTAATACATAGCTCTAGGATAAAGTTATTGGAATACATTAATGAAAACAAAGAAATATTTAGTTTTTAAATTTATTTTTACATCACTTTATTGAAACAAATTAAATTTCATAAGAACACTTAAAATTATTTCAATTGAACCGTTATAGCAACGGTGCTCTAACCTCCAACTGCAGCGCCTCGACGCGTCCAGTACAGCCTCATGCCGCCATATGTTACTAGCCTTGCGATGATTAACTTAATTTCATCGTCATGACTGCCCCTGCAGTCGTATCTGGATGCACATAATAATCGCAATGTCTCAAGCAACTCATGTTTTATGCTTTCATCCATTCTTGTAATGTTTAATACAACATTGGTTTATAAATAATCATGCAATACTGAACAATTCGTATGCAACAAAGTAAACTGTTTTTCGAGCGATAATACACGCATCTGAAATCGATCTGCATCGATTTTCCATGTCCCCCTTCGACTATCTTCACGATCAGGCACCAAAAAATATGTAACTTTACCACTAAAAGCGACTTTCTTTATCATTGTAGCATGATTAAATTTTAATAATATTGTCATTAGTGGTAGTCAACGTTGTTTAATAACGCTGGATCACTACTTTCTGATTTTAAAAAAATGGGCTATTGTTATTTATACTATGAATAAAAGACATTAACTTAAAACATACTTTTATTTATACACCACTTTCTTAAGCTAGTTACATTTCTAAGCGCACATACAGTTGGATGATATATACAGTTAAACACATCACTTGACAATCTATAATCTTCGTACAAACTTAACAATTTAGGACAGTTCATATCTTCCAGGTTAATAACGTCATTATGATCTAAAATATTTTTAAGCCAGGTAACTTTTTCCAGACCCTTACAATAAATCGTCTTATCAATCAAAAACTCTTGGATATACATTAAATATTTTTCATAAGGTATGAATCCGTCATTCCAATTAATTTTTCTGTTTCTCTGTATCCACGATACTTGTTTACGTTCGGTTGGAGAGAGATTGTGCAACGGGCAAGGTGGTAGAATGAGAAGGTGTAGTAATTGTTCATTAGCGGCTATTGCAACTTCTTTGACAATAAATGAATTGTTGTCCGTTTTAAATCCCTGCACATCAACTATTGCGGTGGACATCATGTCAATTTTCTAACAATATTACTCAAAGGTCTGTACTCCACCAATCGATCATTAATAATCAAACAGTAAGCACTAGTGTTGTCCGGCAAATCCTTTTCTGTCTCAATTTCTAAACGAACGTCAACAGGTCCAGTTTTTAAATGCTCATTTTGCCTCGAACAATCAATCACATATAATGGAGCTTTTTCCTTAAATTGCGTAAGATCAAGCAACGGATCTATAGGAAGGTTATAATACGACTGGCGGAATCTCGCATACATATCATATAATATACTGTATTTGTCCTCATCAAATTTCAAGTTAAGATTATCGTATGGATAATAGTATGAATTTAAAAATAAAGTCACGTTTTTAAGATTACAATGATCGAATAAAGCGCTATCGTTTAATTTGTTATTTTTTCTATTAGTTTGCAATCCAAAAATTACAAACCGAGGCTTTTCTAGTTGAGAAGTGGTCTTTATGGACCATGTATGTTTGGTTGTTCTTGGTAATAACGGATATTCATATAAATCCCAATTCCTAAACGCTATTTGCATAGGTTTATCTTTTTCTAAATTTTTGAGCAAAGCAAGCCTTTGTTGATCTGAAACTTTAACATGCGGCATGCGCCATTGAACTTTATCTACCTTAATTTCCACTGAATCGTCTTTTTCGGTTACAACACCATTCAAATTTGTACTACTTCTGTTTAGTATTAGTTCATGCTTACTATTAATTACTATTTTCTTGTAATCGTCTGCAAAACCTAATAATTTATTAAGTGGTAAAAGAATACAAAATTTTCCACTGTGATCGTTAAATCCGTTTACGTTCCAACCCCACATTGCTGCAGCTTTACTTTCTCCACTATTCATGGAGACTAAAGATTTCATTGTAGTAGTTATTCCAACATTTCTAATTCGATCTATTTCAATCCCATTCATTTCATACCTAATATCTTGAAAAAGAAATGATATAGCGTTATTTGTCAACTTAACATTTTTAACTTTTTTTACACCACTCGTGTCTTTAGCTGTTATAGAAAAATATCCTTCTATGTATAACGCGCTAGCTGAAGGTAATACGTATATATCTTGCTGATGGATCGGTATTCGTATTTCATCATTTTCATTAAAACTATTATTGTATGGGTTATAAGTATGGATTTCATAACTTTCAATTGAGTTGTCGTATTGCGGATCATCGGTTATATGGAGGATGCTCATATTTTTAATCCGAGAGCCCGAAGAAATTCTTTATTACTCTTTGTTATTGCTACAACCTTTTTACGTCTAGCTCGTCTGACGTTGTGCTTGATAGTGGAGTTACAACTACTTTGTCTTTGTATTTTGTTACAGATATCATCGTTAAAAATTATCATTTTGATTTTCGCAAGTGAAGACGTATACTAATATTTTCGTTACCAAAATTAATTAGATTTCCCTGTAAATCTAATATTTTCACCGTAATTGATGAAATATGTTTCTTCTTTAAAGGGAAATATATTATATTTTTAGGTACTTCAATTACTTGATATCCGGGTGGACTGTTAAGCGCGAATTCATGAATTATATGTGTAGGCAAGCCGTTCGTGTAGGAACCTTGGACAAGATCACATTCGATCCGTATCACAGACGCAGCAATAATGCATACAGGGTTGACTGATTCATGCCATTTATTTGGATCCAACACCCTCTCTGAGAACCCCAATAATGCACCTACACTATTTTTAACCTTAAAATTAATCGGTTCGCTGCAAAAAATTGAACATTTAGAAGTATTGATGTTAGGAACGATTTCAAACTGACAATTGTTCATATTACTTTTTAAATATTCATATAAATCAGACAAGTCATATGCACCGCAAGGAATTTTAATATCCTTCTGTTTGCCGTAAGCAAATACATTGTTGCCGTCAGTAATATTGGGTATTGAATTAAATGTTGAAAAATTTAGTAAACCGCATTCGTAATCGTCTTCTAATATTAAATGAGTATTTAATTCTGATCGAAGAATGGATTCATTTCCAGTGATTGTGAATGTAATAGACATTGTTTTGAACTAAAATGTTTTTGAAAAGTGTGAGCTATTTATGTAGATCCCAAAATGAGTTTAAAAAGTCTATACACAAGTGTCCGCAAATGAAAGGATGAGTCTTTTGTTTGTTAACATAATTATAAAAAATATTTAAGCCAACATATCTTAAAAATTCTTCAGGTGGTTTTAAATTACCATAACTGTCGAAATATTCGATATAATTATTTAATTTTGCATAGGCTACCCAATGAGTCCCAGAATTCTGCGAGCTGTCAAGGTTAATAACTCCACATTCTTTTTTTAATGGACGTTTTGGCAGCTGATCTCGCATGAAAACTCCTCGAAAATGGGGAATTTCTTTGCAATATTCGAGAATATCGATGTTAGTTAACGCTCGTTTAGGTAGCCTATGCATTAGTTTTTTTCATTTTTAAAATAAATTCCTAATCCATTCTTATGCTCTTTGAGATGCAGCCCTCTTCCCAAACTCAACTTTTCCATTTTTTTATTGTGCCTCTTGAGTTCTTGAAAACGTTGTTTAGCAGACTTAATAGCTTCTACCGCTCTAGCAATACCAGCTGCGCCACCTGCTAAACCACCTGCAGCAGACAATCCAGCAAAAATTGGTATTAGGGGCAAAACTCCTCCAACTTTTGGCACAGGTATCATCCGGGGAATGTTTACTGAAGTATCTGAATCCGCAGTTAATTCTCGGGCAACAGCCACTGCTAACTCTATAGCCGCTTTTTTACATGTAGGTTTTAACTTTTTAATATGTTTTTTTGTCAGAGAAACGATATTTTTGAAAGTATTTTTAAGCCCAGCGCCGGACTTGGCTTTCTGGGAAGGAGTAAAAACCATTTTTTTCTTGTTTTTTCCATTCGATTTAGGTTTTGATCGCACCATTTTGTTGAATTTAAAATTAAATTATTTATAAACAAGTTTCTTTTTCCCAACGAAATACACTGTCCAGTTTCAAGTACACAATTAAAATGCGGTTAAACTATGATGTTTGCTGCTTATAAGATTTCTGTTTTATCAATCCAACTATTTTCTTGCGAAGGTAAACCTAACCATTTTACATATAATTTTCGACCGTTTTTCTTCAAGACTTTTTCTACAAGATAAATGTTCTTATATTTAGGTTTCTGCAATTCTTGAGCATAAAATGATCCTAAGATGGGTCGATGATTAGCATCTTCTAGGATAAACGTTATTGGGTTTGTGTTTTGTACTTTCGTAATAGTAAATATTTCAGTTGACCAATTAGGAGTGTATCCTTTTTCAAATGTTCCTTTATATTTGCTTATACGAACAGAATCTCCTACTGCAAATTTATTTTTATCCTTTGTTGATCTCCTTTTCAAAAAAAGATTTTTATATTTCTGTAATACCGCATCTTTATTATTTTCACTGACTTCAATTGGTTTAAGACCTATTGTTCTATGTATCGTATTATTATATATATTAATTACTTCCGAAAGTGTGTTTCCTATCCATTTATAGTTTCCTTTTAAACTAAATTGTTTATACAATTTATTCTTAAGAGTCCTTATAAATCTTTCCACTATAGAAGCTTTTTTTGTAGAGTATGTAGAGTAATGGTTTATTTTATGCAGCTGAAGTAATGACTTTAGTTTTTTATTATAGAATTCAGTTCCTAAATCAGTTTGTAAGTTTTTGGGGATTCGATTTTTTTGTAACAAATCGCAAAAGGCTTGAGTTATATATTCCTTATTTTTCTTTTTTAATGGATATACCCACGCGTACTTAGAAAAAGTATCAATAATGGCTAAAATATATTTAAACTGCAAATTGTTGTTTGATATAGATTGCATATCAATAAGATCAGCTTGCCACAAATCATCTATATCTTTCATCACTACATGTCTTCGAGGAAAGTTTTTCCGAGCTTGTTTATGTATTTCGTTTACTACAATGTCTTTACTCATTTCTTGTATTTGTTCTTAAATGAAACTGATTCAATACTTTGTTGCAGGCTATTCACTTCTGTCTCTAACTGAGCTAACGTTTGGTTAATTATTTTTATTTTATTAAACAATTTATCTACAGTATTGTCAACATACTGTTTTGTGGCGCAGTCCTCTGGATCGACAGGCTTTCCAATATGTTTAATTATCTTATTTTTTGCATCGAAACAATCAGTAACATTTATAAACGCCAAGGGAGGTTCATTAAAATTATTCATTTTATGCTTTTTTAACACATGGTGTCCAAATTTATCTACATTCATGTTCAACCAACACACTGAGACTGAGTCAGTAGTTGGTTCTGAAGTCTTTTTATTCCTTAATGATGCCTGCTTCTTTCAGCTCTTCTATGATCGAAATTATTTCATTATCATGGTTAGTGTTGCCAGCATCTTTAGAAGCAATTAAAATTTTTAGACGGTCAATCAGCTCATTAGGATCGTCCCAATATACAAAATCCGTATTTGAATTATATTTTTTCAAGGAAGGCAGATTACCACCCTGCTTTGCCGGGCTGGATTCTTGAAATAGGGGTTTAATTATTTTACAGTATTTCATTCCTGAATTGCCTTGTATCTGACCTTGAGGACTAAATCCTCTCTTATGAACATTTGTGTGCACCAAAATATCTTTATAGGTTATTTTATCCTTTTCATTTATTATGTCACAATTCGGTTTACTTTGAAATAAAAGCTCTTTTAAACCTGGCGTTAATTCATAACTTTTATCATTTACATTAATCGTAGATATTTTATTAGGAGAATTCTCCCCAAAAGATTTAAGCGTTGCAGGTGAATTTCCTATCAAAAGTGATTCACCATCATGTCTGACTCCAAAGGCAACATTAAAAGGTTTATTTGGGACTTGCAAATAAGAATCAGAGCCCTCTAAGCTTTTTACTTTTGCCACATTATTTTCCATTTTAGTGGGAGTTTTTATTTCAAGTATGTTGGGAATATTTATTTTATCGTTTTTGATACAATCCAAGTTTACATCATTTGGTGATATATGTTTGTCATTGCATGCATTTTCATTATAAGATGTCATATGCTTAGGAGAATTATGAAGAAACATCATTGTTTCTAGCGGATCGGTTAATGGTTTCAAAATCTTCTTATTTTTTAATTCTAAATCGTCCTCCTCTTCTCGCATCCTTTTCAACTTATTTTTAATATTCTTTACAGATTTAATTAATTGTATTTTTATGTCTGGGTCCATGGCAAATCAATAACGCAGTCTAAAAACACTTCCGATGTTTATTATTATTATAAGTAAAGTGATTTAACTTTAGTCATCATTTATATTTATTCAAAATTTACAAAAACATCGAATGATTTTCTATATCGTCCATTATTTAATGTACAATCTTTGTTAATTATAAGACACGCATGCGAATCTTTCCATATATTTGCGACAAGCGATTTGAATTTTTCCCAACTCATGTCAGAATTTACATGCTCGCGATAAATATGTTTTAAATTGACATCGTCTTGTTTAAAAATTATCAAAAAATTAACATTGTCTCGTATTAATTGTTTTGGCACTTTAGAGTAAGTCTGTGTTAAATAAAAACAGTCTATACCTTTATGTCTTCCCATACAAAAGTAATTACGAATATTAGTCTGATTTTCGCAAGCTACATCATCAAAGATGAAAATTGAATTGGGCATGGCCTCATGAGGAGAGATTACCTCTTTTTCATCATGTATCATAAACAGTTTAATTTCAGGAATTCTTTTAAGAACTTCCTCTAAAAAACGATATTTAGGTTGAAAAATAGTTTTAGAGTATATGTAGACATTTCGAAATTTTAATCCATTTTCATGAAGCAATAAAGTTAAAATTATATTTGTTTTTCCACAATTTGATGGTCCACATATAATACTTCGTATAGAGTTAGGAAGAAGCACACTATGTCTGTTACGATAGTTAGCGCAATGTGATCCTTCACTTATTTTGTTGATTTCTATAGACACAGGCTGATTAATAAACTCCATTGCCTTCTGTTCAGTAATTTAATATAATTTCAAATAAATACTTGTGATAATATAATCATCCCAAATGAAATATTATCTTTATAAGTTTGAATCATTTCTCTAATTACACATTCCTGTCCTATATTAGGCGAAGAATATTATTCACCGAGATCTAAATTGCTACTACTCGAGCGTCAGTCGCAGTCGAACTTTGCCTCGTTTCTAACGCGGGTAAACCATATTTATAAAAATATATAGGTAAGTAAATTTATTTATTATTGCATCATCTTAGTTATAAATGGTTGATTTGTTCACCATTTTTTTATTTAATATAAACTAATGAAACTTTTATATTTCAGATAATTATGGAAGACAGCACGCAGAATGATCAACTTGATTTTGGCAGCATAATATTATATGATGTCAGCCCCGTTTTCCATGATGTCCCTGAGGATCATCCTTTTTATTATGCTCAAGACGTTGATGGATACTTAGAAAAAGTAGAAAAAAAGCGGCAAGAGCTTTTAACCCGTAGAGCAACCTACGAAAACATGTGTGTTCAGAACGCTGTCGTAACACGAGAGCCTGACGCTCAGCGGGAGAAAAGGGAGCAGAAAGCTCTAAATAACAAAATGGGTATTAATAAAAAGGATCGTACTAAAAAAGGATCATCCTATGTTATTAAAAATAACATTCGCAGTGGACGATATTTAATAAAAATAAACATCGAGACAATGGATGAGTGTTACAGTGATCGGTCAGTCAGCGCACAATATCTCGTATGTGATCCGTATGATGAAGTGTTGGACAGCGTAGAAAATGTGGTAAAAAAAATTATGAAAAAACTTGAAAGTGATTAATGCAGTGTAGTTATATAATTGTGGCTTGTTTCTATTATTTTTTCCCCATGTTTATATCATTGTAAAGTAGCTTGTTAATTTTAAATATTATTATAGTTATGAATTATGAAATCAATGATGCTAATTATATTATAATTAACTAACTTTACAGAACCAATTAATATAAGTTATTGTCAATGAAGTTCAAATTAAGAAAGAAAAAGTAATAATTATTGAATGTGATTAATGCAGCATCATTAATTTTATTCTAAATTTCTTCAATTTATGTTTTTTACCAATTTATTTGGCGTTGTAAATATGTTATATATGTTTTATTAAATTGTAAGTTACCTATGTTATTAAAACAATGAATTATAAGAATTCTGTTAATCTGCTTGCTATTTATTATTTTAAATAAATGATGTTCAATATAGAATGTGGTACTTATTTACGTACAACAAAGTTAAATAAGCAGAGATAACTCGTTGTAACATGTCATGACTTGTTTCTCCTGCGACAGTATTGTAGCAGAACTACAAACCGTTATTTTATTATTTAACTTCCTTGTCTGAATCTCAATTATAACGAAATAAAAGAATTACAATCTTGTTTATTAGATTCTTCTTGTTAGCAAGTCGACGGTGTGACAGATTAAAGTTAACCAATATTTCAACCACTCTACTGGCGACGTGGTTGGCTTAGTTGGTAGTGACCCTGCCTACGAAGCTTGCAGTCCCAGGTTCGATTCCCCCCCCCACGTTTTCTATACATTTAAGTATTTATTTCTGTATAATGATAAGCTTTCTATAGTACCCTTAGCACACAAGCCCTTAGCACACGAGCCTAGAGCTAAGTTTGGGGCGTGTAAATTGGGATGAGATTCTCCCATTTATATAAAATATTTTTTTTTTATATTTATACGGACCTTCATTTTATGTTTTCTATTTCCCTGTTGCTAACGTATTATCAACGTGTGACAGCTCTTATTGACTTGACAGTAGAAGCGAGCGAGTCAAAACAATACGATTGCAATAGGTGTAAAAACCAGCGTAAGTCAAAACAAAGCATACTTACTTCGAGAGCGTCTTATTACACTTGTTATATGGAAAAAAAAATACTTTTGAGTTAGGCAGGTTTATTACTAACCATATGAATAATAAGCTGGTGGTGGTAAATGAAAGAAAACAATAGACATACATTCAAAATTTTATTGTTATTATAAAAATAATAAAAACGTTACAAGTCGTATATTAGCACCTAAATTTCTTGTTATTATAAAAAGAATAAAAATGTTGCAAGTCATATATTAGCAGTAAATTTCTACTACTTTACAGTGCTGCTACATTAAAAAGCCAATTTGTAGTGTCCCCAAGGCAAAGTCGAAACATTGTCTTTTAATACACACCTCTTATCATCATCCCTTGTAAGAACTAGCTTATTGATATTTTGCGTGAAAATTTTATGATTTTTAGATTTTATTACACACATATTATCTCTAATACATTCGTTTTGAAATAAAGCGTTTTTGTATTTATTAATATTAAGTTTTTTTGTAACACACTTTTTTATTCCCTTTGCTTTCCTAATTGTCGAAATTTGGGTATCTATGCAATATAGTTTTGCTCTCAAACCTACAAATTCCTTCACGATCTCACCCCCCATTTCATCTTTAAAATATCCTGGAATTTTACAATTCACTAAGGGCATATTAAATATATTGTTAACATCAAAATTGCTAGTATCAAAATATTTTATGTGTGTTTTGAGATCCTCATAAAAATCTTCCGTATGAATTAAATACAAAAGACTATCAGTGTCCGTATAACAAAGATGAATTTTATTTTTATAAACACGTTTCATTACATCATAATGAAAGCGATACAAATGACTTTTGGCTATTTCTAGAATAGAGAAACCTACGTATATGGGTCGATCTAAAACGATTTTAGTTTGTTGCAACTGAATTGCTACTAATGAATCGGATATAACTGCCAAGTTTTTGAAGTTGGGAGCACTTATGTATTTTTCTGCACCGCAAAACTTATTTGTGTTATTTGAATCATCTTTCCAGACATTAACAAGTTTTACATCAACCTGCTTTCTTTTATTTTCAATCGTTTTGCCAAATATTGAATTGTTTTGCTTTTTGAAAAAATCCCTTTCATAATCTGAGGTAGCATTTTGTCTTAAGGTGGTATTTAAAGATATGTATGGTTCTAAAAAGTTACTTTGATCGAAAGCTAAAATTTTATACGTTTTTAACAAAATAAGACCATTTTTCAAACACTCTTTTAAATGCATATAGTGAATAATGTATCTATGTTTGTCATAGAGGCTAGCAATTAATTTTTTATTTTTGCTTCCTCTGGGAGTAAATTTTTCAGCTGCAAATGGCATATCTGAATGAGACTCGTGAAGTTCAACAGGATAGTGAAGGTCGACTTCAAGTATAAAACCGGTATCAGAATCGCTTGACTGATTTTCAACGTTAAAGTTTGTTAATTCTTCATCGTTAAGATACCTGAAATTTCCGGTTGGCAGATGCTGCATCATTGCGTATCCATATAAATTTACGCAGTCTAAATAGGCTAAAAAGCTGTTCGGTTCATTAATGTTAAAATCTGGAAGATATTTATTATTCGCCTTTGCGTATCTACGCGAACATTGAGCAAGACCTCCTCTTATCCCGTTTTCCAGCATTTGATACATATCTATATCGGAGAGAAGATCCAATTTTACTTTTGTGTATAATAACATCGCATCCCAACTTAATGATGGTGACGATACGTAATAGCAGGGATCAAGATTGTAGTACTTAAGGCTCATGCTTCGAAATTTTTCAAAAACGTCGCATAATAAAAGCACATCACATTTCAAGTATAAATCTGTATATTCTCCTAAGTTCTTAATATCGAAAGTTTCCCAAACATGTAAGGCATAATTATAATCCTCAGAGGACACAGATTCTGATGAGAGCTTACTAAAAAAATTGGATGCCTGAGGCAACTGGGTTTCTTCATATCGCCGCCAAGAGTTTATATAATCGTAACAATAGACACCCTTTCTTCTCACTATATCAAATTTGATCTCATCTCTAAAAAATGATTTTAGATGTTGGAAATCATCTTTTTGCATTGTATTCACTAAATTATCTAAACTTGAACTCAAAAAGTTGAAAGAATCAATAAATTTTAGTTGAGCTACATTTTGCTGGTCTATTGGAATGAACTTCGTAAATGAAATATACTTTTCTTTATTTTTCGGGATAAGGTTTATTCGACCGCATACGTTTGTGAGTTCATTAATAAACAGATGGCAGTCATATCCGGAAAGGTTATGAAAAATGATTGGTATAAATGGACAAGTTTTTGAATTTAAATTACAACTATTGTGAGCGGGCCCTCTATATCTACCTGTGAAGTGATCATGATCCTTTACAATGTTATCCTTAGACGAAAACTTGTCTCTACAAATATGACAAACAGTGCTAGTTTTAAATGATAGCTGCTCTTCTAGCGTAAGCGGAATCATAGGTTTGCTAACAGATAATATTGAGTACAATCGTTGCACATCATTACATATAGACTCTACAAACTTTTTCGAACAGTTAGCACCGCGATAAGAAACATAGTCGTTTAAATAAGGATCACTTCTACAACAAATGTAATATGCAAAGCAAGACGCCTCATGCAATTGAATATTTTCCACGTACATAGATTTACTTTTATCTGAATACTCTCGTAATAAGCTTTCAAAGTCACCATAGATCACAATTGGTACCTCCTGAGTTCTTTCAAAATTAGAAAAAGAAAGGCTCGTATTTGCCTCTGGTAAAACAGTTTGTACCCCTGCACAACTATGTTGAATTAATTTTGCCTCTGTTGAAAAATATAAAAAACAATCTTCGCACAAATGTATCTTAGATTTATGTTTAGTTATCTGTTTGCGAACAAGTTTCTCAAAGTTTTTTATTAGGCAAAAGTGTGCCTTACTTTTTTTAGTTATTAATAACAAGTTAATGTGCTGTAATTTACGATTAGCGGTTTTGTATAAAGGACCCGTAACGCTACCATTTTTGGTTAAACCATAGATGTTAAAACTAATATCTGTATTGTTGGCTTCAAACCACTTTATATCGAGCATGCTGGGCGGAAATGTCATGCCGGAAGTGTTTAAAATATTTTGGTATTTGGGATAAGATGAAACTCTATTTGAGTTAACCTTGCTAGGATACAAATGAGCCATTATGGACCATAGAAAGCATTGTTTATCATCATTATTTATATTTAAACAAGCTTTTGTATTAGCGATATGTTTTGGTAATGGTATATACGATCCAGCTCTCAAAGGATTGTATTTTACTATGTTTATCTCTAGGTGACTAACTGATTCGATTGACCATCCTGATTCGGAGAGCTCAAATTCTGTACATTTAGTAATTAGTACATCAGCAAGTGATTTATATAATGATAAAACGTCTGTACTCTGCAAAACTATATCATATTTCGTGTTAAATGACTTAATGGAACATTCACCATTTTTTGGCAAACAATACTTTACAAAAAGTTCCAAATTCACTTTGAGTGAGACATGCTTTTGTAATGAATCTTTAATAAGTTGTTGTGCTATATCAGAATTTTCACATAAAAATGAATCTGGGGTAATATTCGTGTTTGAGGGATTGACTTTATAACTAACTATTCTATTTCGAAAAGCGTTAGCTATTATATAAACGTTTTCAAGCCGCGTACTTAATAAACTATTAGACTTGTGGATATTGGTCTTTTTATGTGCTGCTAATTTTGGAACAGAAACATTACATACATTGCAAAAGAACATCTTTTTACTGTATTTGTTCTAAGATGTGCTTTGTTTTTCTAACGTGACTGTAAAAGTTTTAAATTTGGCAGTAAACCGACTGTAAAATAGTAGATTACAAACACATATCACTAAAATCAAAAAGTATTTGACGGGTACAACACAGGTTGTATGCCCGTATATTCTTGTTTAGCAGCCTGACCAACTTGTCTAACCGCTTTGAAAACGGGGCTATTGTTATCTACAGCCCCTTTAAATGTAAAAAAGGCGTGTTTCCACCTGGTTGCTTCCGTCGCCACCGGCTCGAGCTCGCGCGTGTTGAAGACTCGAAGTTCGACGTAGTACTCGCCGCGCCGGCTGGGATCTCGCTGCAGCGTGTATCCCGAGCCCGTGCGCCGCGTCAGAAAGTTTCGTAGCGGAGCGGCTCTGATCGGCTCATCTTCCTCACCCTGAAATTTTTTAGTAATCTTATATTATTCACCTATATAAATACTATTAAGAAAACCGCTTAAATTATAAAAATAAGCGTGTACCTATAGAAAAACTTAATTGTGAGTATCTTTGTTAGTCAATCACTAATTTAATATAACAAGTAATAAAATAATAGAGAAACTTATATAGATAAATAAATACTTAATATATATAGAAAACATCCAAGAGTTGGGAACAAATACTTGTGTTCATCACTCATCACACAAATATCTGCCCTTACCGGGATTTGAACCCGGGGACCGCTAGCTTCATAGGCACAGTCACTACCAACTAAGCTATCATGTCCCCGAAGAATGTTTTGAGAAACAATAGGCATTTTACCTCGGAATCTAAAAACGCAGCGACTCGTCTCTTTTTCGGTTTAGCAGCTGATGCATTCGCTGTGCCATCCAGGTCTGAATCACAGCCCCGCAGTTCCGCTGCAGATGGCTCCGCCGCCTTCTTTGTTCTTCTCTGCTTCGCGTTTACCGTCTTCACTTTCGAACTCGTAGATGCAGGCTGTTGCTGCGCAGCACTGATCTCCTCATCGGAGTCAAACAGATTGAACGCTGACGACCTATTATCATTAAACATATTTGAATAAGACTCACTAAACAAACACATTAATCAACGATAGTAATATTATAAAAAAAAAAATACGTACATACTTGCTGCAACTTTTAATCAGACTTTGGACACCTTTATCACTGCACTGTTGCTGCGAATTGAATGCTCAAATAAAAGGATGCTCCATTTATAACCCTATAAACTAAGGCTGCATTTAGATGTTACCAAATAAAAATTACTAGTAATATATTTTTATTTCAAATGAGATTGTCCAAACAAAATCAAACCTTAATTCAGCACTACAGACGCCCGTCTTTTAGAATTCAAAATATTAATTATTGTGAATCAATCCCAATCCTTTACACATAAGGCGCGGCGCCAGCTAGCCGCGTTAATCTGAAACCGTATTCGTATTTGGTAGCAGCATGTACTTGCTTTCCTATGTACCGAATGAAGCTTAACTATGAAGATTTACTTTTAAGGAAAATATAAAACAGACATTGTCTAAACTGTAAGACAGCAGCGACTGATTGTACTTACTTTGACGCTGTTACTTACTTTGAAGTTGTTTAACGCCTTCAGCTAAAAAAATAAGAAAGAAAAACACGTACGTAGGTATATTTTCGAATCACATGAAGAATGAACTTGAATTACAGCAAGGAATTACTTACGTTTCCTAATATTTACATGTCATGCAGCATGCTATGCAATGGTTATTTTATTGCATTCATCACGCCATCTTAACATTAATTAACAAAGTTCTTAGTGAACATTACACACAGCGCGTGAGTTTTTGATCGATTAGCAATAAAGTTGACACCTGATTTAGATAGATGTCGTTTATTATTGCATTCATCACGCCATCTTAACATTGATTAGCAAAGTTCTAAGTAAACAGTAAACACAGCGTTTGAGTTTCTTGTCCGATTAGCAATAAAGATGATAACTGATTTAGATAGATATCGTAACATACTTTTATGGTTTGAATAAAATATAGAAAATGTTCGTTATTTAATAAAATATCATCATAATTGTGACTCTAGCGAGAATCGTAATCAAACACACATAATTAACCATGTTATAACCTAATAATTTCAGTCGATTTATTTATTAACGTTTCAGTTCACGATCGGAATTTTAACGTTAACGCCACCTTACGCTAAACAATAACATTGATTAGCGCAGTTCTTACTAACCGCATCGCAGCGCGTGAGTCACTTGCCATCCGATTACTCTATGTCTGATTAGCAGATGTTAAGTATCTTTCTTAATAGATGTCGTAACAATCTCTCATGACTTGAATAATATACAAATGTTAGAATAATTAATGTATTTCACTTTAATCGACGCTTTTATTAATGTGGTTTTTAATAAGAACTGAAGAGAGCTTGAAACCAAAAAAAAGTTTGTAGTTATCATTTTGATTTGATATTAATTATTGAAAAAGATCTAAATCGCGCTATCAAAGTTTTTAAAATCGGGCGTATATATAGATTAACGTACTGACATTATATTGGTTGAGTAAAAATCAGTACGGAGGAGGCGCCCCTTTGGAACGTTTCGAAAGACCACCTGTCCTTAAACAATTAGTATGGAATTGGCCAATCCAGAAAACTGTTTGGGACTATCCTACATTAGTACGATAATGGTTGTCGGAAAGTGTTAATGGGAACAAAATGAAATGCAAAGTGGAAAGAAATAAAATGTATAAAAATAAACCGGAGTGCCGTAAACAGACAAGAGAAATAGTAAACTTGAATTATACGGCACTCCGGTTTTGCCTCTTTTTACTAAGTATTTTTGTTGCAGAAATTTTTGATAATAAAACTGGTAAACCTACATTTCGCTGAATGAAACCAGGCTTCCTATATTACAAATTACATTCTGAATCACAGACCGAAAGATCTATTGGGGATTCTGGATCATCCGAGCGCAGCGAGGAAAAAATGATCCAGAATCCCCAATATCACCCTACTGGCGCCCTCATTACTTTTATTGTGTTTTCTAATAAACTAAAGTATTTTCTTGAAATTGAACGATGTTTTTTTGTACTAAAAATGAAAACACAACTTAAAGGGTATTTTACATAGTTTAATAACAATTCACCTTCGAGTTATCAACTTAACGGAAAAAAGTGTCTACCTTTTCCCGTTAAGCTGACTATTCAAAGGGTAATGTTATTAAAGTTTGTTGCGTATCCCATAAATTGTGTTTTTACTTGCAACTAATTTATTGCTCACTTAACTGGTATACTGGTATAACCGACGTTTTGATTCTATTGTGTTTTAAAGAGGTAATTATTTTTATAACGAAGACATTGAATATAAAAATACGTCATATTGAATGTTCGCCTTCGCTACGTACATTGTTTGTTAGTCATTGTACTCATATTAATCAGGTTATTTCCGTTTTTTGTATAGCATAATTAAAGCATAAGAGCGTGCAGGCTACTTGATGGTAACTGGAATGTGAAACCCAAAGACGTAGTTTTTTCCGAAAAGTGTGTCGTTTTATTGCTGTAATCGATAGCGTGTGTTGAGAATGAGATGGATTTAAGCTCTGTGTCCAAAAAAAAAAGCCTGAGTATCCGCAAACAACCGCAGCAACGTATGTAAAGATAAATTTACAGGGCTCGATTCCCGGGCCGTCGCAACGTTTTTATTAAACATCAAATGCAATTTTTCTCTTTTCCAGCTGCTAACCGCGAACAGCTGCACTCATAGTCAGTTAATGACAATTAAGTCATTCCTAAGTAACAAGTATTCAAACACGAGTTACAAAAAGGAAGAAATATTTTTAGTTGACATCTTGCGACGCTTTTTCTTTAAAGTTCTGTTCGACACTGACTAGTATAAGCTTTTCCTTTATAAAAGTAAATACTAACTTTGTCCACGGTTCCTTCCGAAGTACCCAAATTTTGGGATAAAAATTAACCTTTGCCCTTCGGTCGGGTTTTTACCAAATTTTGCATCGATCGGTTGTGAACCGTTAGGTAGGAACATACAAACAGAGAATTTTTCGCATTTATAATATAAGTAAAGATAAGGATTAATATGTTGATCGGTGACGTAAAAGCTTATTATTCTGGTTACCTGTCAGGTTAGTAAGCGGCGCTGTGGTCTAAGAGGTGTATATGAGAAAATACGCTACAGCATAGAGGCAATAAAACCGTTTTATTGGAGGAAAAATATGTATCGAAAGAATCCTCTCATAAATATGTAACGGAAGTTCCTGTTACACTGGAATAAGGTGCATTGTGATATATTTTTGAGATGTTTCGTTCTCCCATATTTTTAGACGAATGCCCAAATGCTATTTGGCTTATATTACATTACGAAAATGCATTCAGCCGTTTTCAGGAAAAGGCCAAAAATTGTGATTTTTGGTTGTTTTTTTAATATTTTAAGAACCAGCTCATAAAACTGACTCTAGTAAAATCTTTTTAGTCTTTTCTTTTGAATTTTAATATAATAATGACGTTAGGATTCACCGATAAACAAATACCAGGCTTTCAGAAATAATGAAGGTATCGCGTGATTTGTAAGGTTTCATCGCTCAATAAATTGCAATACACTTTTCCGTAGCCAGCTCTCAGTCTATTCTAACATGTACAAGTCTCATTCAATTAAGGCCGACAATGGTTCGCCGACATCAATTCAACGACGCCTTGTCCCGTCGACAAGACGTGTCGCTGACATACCGGCTTAGTGTGAACAGCTTTTGGTATGTATACATATAATATAGTATATAGGTTGGTACTCGATAAACTGTATATATTGAAACGGATGAATTTTTGGGTGAAATTGTGTGTAAAAAAATTTTTTTCTTGGCTCTGTTTTTTTACACTTTTTGACAAAGTTTGGGTGACGGTGTAACCCAAAAAAAATTAAACCAAAAAGTTACGTTTGTAATAATTAATAAAAATAAATTATTGTGTTATTCATAACAACTGCTCCTCCAATCATATTTTTGCACTCGTAAGCCAATTAGCAGTATCTTAAATTCAATTACCAAAACAGATTCAATTGTATTTTTTTAGTAATAAAGTAGATATTGCTACAGGAGGGTCAGGAGGTTTATCTTAGTTACTACGTATTGGTTTAGGAAGGCAGATTTATGCTAAATAGTAAAAAGAAATACAAATCCGCGAATCTTAAGTACCCGAAACCGACGTGCGTGCATGACTCGATGTATGAATGTGAAAGAAGCGAAAGAAATTTGTCAAGATCGTAGCAAATGGAAAGAAGTGGTCTCTGCCTACCCCTCTGGGAAACAGGCGTGATTTAATGTATGTATGTATGTATGTAAATACAAATTAAACCCTCCAGTCGATGGCAGCGAAGTTATGGCCGTTTCGTACTGAATGTATGAAAATCTTAAATCGCAGTCAAATGCGCGAGCAGGGGTGTTATTCTCTCAACAACAACGGACGGTCGTACGGACGAGCGAAATCGCAGCGGCGAGTTTAAGTAGGGCCGTCAGAGTGAACAAAACACATTTTAGCGCGTGCATACATAATTGGGCAGCCTCATACGTTCGATCTCATCGACAGAGGCTATGCTGCCAAATTGAAAATGCACGCGCTAAATAGTGTTTTGTTCGCTCTGACGGAACTACTTAAACTCGCCGCTGCGACATTCACTCGTTCGTTCGTCCGATAGCGTTTTTGAGAGAATCACACCCCTGAACCTGGGCCGTGTGCCAACAACGGCACGGAGGGAAAATCGGTGGGTTTTTAGTTTTTAGTGGATTTTTAGGGTTCCGTACCCTAACGGTAAACCAACGGGACCCTATTCATATACTATCAGCCCAATGGAAGCCTGACCCACTATAGAACGGTGTCACAGTGCATTATAAAATAATTTGATTGTCATTTCTTACGATTATAATTAAAACGTCACTGTGACCTAGTTCTTTGATGGGTCATGGTTCCATTGGGCTGATAGTACCTCCGCTGTCTGTCCGTCCGTCCGTCCGGTCCGTCTCTCATAACGTAAAAGAGTTGTATCTCTTAAAATGTAACAGAGAGCGAGTTGTTTGTTTTCCATTATGATGGATTAACTACTAAAAAAAACAATACAAGAAATGTTTTTTCTAGCTTATTTTCATTTTAATTAAAATGGTAAATGGTATGGTATGTTATAGTACGAACCCTGGAAAAACAACAAATACTAAAAAATGGTCGTGTGAGTTGGGCACGCAATGATTCGATTCAAAATCGAATTCAAATGGGAATATTATATTTAATACCTACTGTGCGACGGTACAGAACCCTCGATGCAAAATTCCGACTCGTACTGGATCGATTTTTAGTATTTCGGGCACTCATTGCTCCAGCCACGCATAAAAGCAATTTTCCAGTAAACATACCTAAACGCTGTTTTACTAAGAAGAGTGCCGTCACGTTTACTATTTATTGTACTATATTCTGTGGTTAATGATAAAAATCAATAAATCATTCAATATTGTGAGGCTTCAGTTTGCATGAGTAACGCTCAAATCAATACATACTCGTATAGGATTATTTGTACCAACATTGATAGATCCTGTTCGCCTTTATGACTCACTAAAGCTGGGCGGAAACTGTATTCTTTGGATACAGCCTACTTGGTAGTGACCCTGCTCCGAAACTAGCAGTCCCACAGTGGGGCTAGACAAGTTGCCATCGTTCACGAACGCTAGCGTTAGGCGATCACTTTGGTGATCACCTGTCACTTGGCGCTGTGAAAATTTAATAGGCTAGTTCTTAGATACCGCCCTTAGATACCGACGTTTACATGGTGAGAGTGCTCGTGTTCTATTCGACTTGTCAAAAGGGTAACTTGTCTAGCCTTTGTATCAAAATAGTACCGCGTAACGACCGTAGTCGTCAAACCTATCACTAGCGCGAGTGATAGTGATCACTTTTCAGCGTGTCAGTTGTAACGAGTGATATATCACGTGACTTAAGTATTTCAGTGATCACCTAACGCTAGCGTTCGTGAACGATGGCAACTTGTCAAGCCCCACAGGTTTGATTCCCGATATGGGCAACTATTTGTGTGATGAGTCTGAGTCTTGGATGTTTTCTAATATAAGTATTTATGTCGTTGTCTAGTACCCATAGTACAAGCTTAGAGCTTAGTTTGGGACCACTAGGTCAATTTGAGTGAGCACCGGAACACAACAAGGCGAACCCTGCTTGGCGATAGTGTAAAGGACAGGATACTACATTATTTATTTATTTATTTATTTAAACTTCTTTGCACAAAATACAATAAAGTACAAATGGCGGACTTAATGCCCAATGGCATTCTCTACCAGTCAACCAGTAGGCAAAACAGAAAAAAAAAACTAAGGTCGGTGCGAAGAAAAAAACGTTGAAAAAAAAAACTGTTTCAATAAAATATATACAAGATACGGGTGTATAAAATATAAATATACGTAAATACAGATGACTAATAAGCATACTGTGCCTCCTGTGACAAGTGATACAACTCGAAAAACACGATTTTTCAGGAGAGCGAAAACAAGTTTAAAAAAAATACTGCTTCTAAACGAATAGATTTTTTTGAACATTGCTAGCGATTTTGTAAACATATAATATCACTTTATTAACTGGTTTGACAAAAATAATGATACTAGTTATAGATTTTGAGATATTCGAAGAAACGTCCATAATGTATCATTTTACATTTCAGATTGATTTATTTAACCCGTGTAAGATGATACAACTCGAATTGTATTATTGAACACAAAAAAGTGTAATCAAGGAGCTCTGGTGATGACGGATACAACTTTTTTTTGAAACCTTCATTTTTCTCTTATTTCTTGAGTTAGAGGCCTAACCTGTATACACAAGTTGTAGGGATTTGAATTAGTAATATTTCTTAAAACAAACGGACAAAATATAAGGATTTTTAGTGAGTTGCATCATTTATCACAAAATAAAAACGTAATTTAAACCGTGACTAATGTTACATATCGAGTTATTCTTGGGTCTGATTACGAATAAACTTGTGTCAAATAATACAAGTAAGTAATTGATTAAAACAAATAATAGCAATCATGATATCTTTGTACTAAACATGATGACATTAAATCACTGGGTAAACAAATTAACTTACACTCTTTAATTTCAAAGCAACATTACGATGTTGCAACCATACAGTAGGTAAATTAAACTGTGCATATTGTCATTCAAAACAAAAACTATATAGACACCTACACAACATATCAAATAATAATTCTCAATAATCACCTACAAAACATGAAAATAATGATAACTAAACCTCAGCTAGGTAAGAAATAAAGTAATTTAAATTAAGCTCGCTGTCAGTCGAAGTAAGAAGTACGAGTAGGTAGTTAAGTGACATAGCGCATGGTCCACCTGAATTATATACTGAATTTGATACAATAATTTAAGTCACCACAGAACAGTAGCATTTACTAACCTGCCACTTCACAAAATAAAACACGTTGGTTGGTAAATACCTGTTTCTCTCCAACGAGAGATTTTTACCGTTTTTATCTTGTCATAATATTTTACACAAATAACTAGTAAGCGACACACATGTAGATCATAATATATCGCAACCGTAAAAGGATATTAACATTTATTAAATTACCTACAATAGAAATCATACTTACGCGTCGGTTCATGGCAACACAGCGAGCGTGCGCTCCCACCCTTGATGACGTTAGAGACACTATGGCCATTAAATATGTAGAAAGACACCAGACTATTTTTTTCGGAAAATGAGTTAGCTATGCCATCGTAAACTAGATTGTTTAACTTACGTTATGTTGAAAGGGACTTATTTAACCACGCCAATTCATTAAATTATACCATTATGTATAAAACCGCCAATAACGATATGTTGGTTCTTTAATGTCGAAAGCCGCCAAAGTACTTGATTTTGTCTATTTTGTCCGTTAAAAGATGATATTTTTAATCTGCAAAACACAGCCAATCTTCTATTAGTCGATTAGTCGGAATGCAAACAAATGTACTTATCAAGTGAGCACATTCATGTAAGTAAGTAAACTACTTACAACGACTAGGCAGATAGTCGCTTTGAGCAATTTTTGTTTTTCGTTCTACCTCATGTTTGGTAGTTTTCGCAGTGATGTTTTTATAACCTTTGATAAAATAAAAATAATTTAAATGAGTTTTTTACTTATTACAATCAGCATTTAGCTCTTTCTATATAAATACTACAATCTTGTATTTATAATGAGCATGAGACAACTAGAGTAATATAGCATATAGCTCTCTTTATAAAAATACAAGAATGCAATATTATAATCAGTTAAGTCGGTTAAAGAAATGGTCGCTTTTATTAAAATTACGATCGGAAGCAGGATAGCAAATAATTAGTTCTATATAAAACGTCCAACTACATTGTTTTTTTAAAAAACCTATGAATACTCCAAAAAACATAAATGCGATTTTGTAATCAGCATAAGTCAGCTAAAAAAATGGTCGCTTTCATTGAATTACGATAGAAAGCAGGATATCAAATATTAGTTCTATAGCCTACGAATAGGTACTCCAAAAACTAAAAGAATGCAATATTGTAATCAGCATAATAATGGTCGCTTTCATTGAATTACAATCGACAGCAATATAGCAAATATTAGTTGCATAGAAAACGTCCTACTACATTGTTTTTTTTAAAAACCTACTAATACTCCAGTTAATTTGTATAACATGTGCTTAATAAAGTAACATCATACTATGTTCTATAAATTTGGGTTATTTATGTTTAAGAAAACATACTAGAAAGTAATAAATTATTATTTTTACCTAACAACGGCTATATCTCGAAACCGGATATTTATTATTGGTGTCTTTTTGCATAACTATTAAAGATAAACTATTTTATTCTTAACCTTTACAACACTCTGTCACAACAAAGTAATATTAGTAGACCTTACGATTTACATATTACACTTTTTTATGACACGGTTCTATGGTAAGTATCAAAAAATTTGTTTAGATATATATTTGAGGTATATTTCTCTATTTAAGTATTTAATATATCGTTTTCTAGTACCCAAAGTATAAGCCTAGAGCTTAGTTTGGGACTAGCTCAGTTGGTGTGAGATTGTCCCCGTATGCTTATTTTATTATTTTATAGTAATTGTATCACTGTGCACCAAACTTTATAGGTTCTAAATGGTCGTAATATTCTCACATTTTTGATACAACTGACTTATACATTTGCAAAGATTAGGAAATATTTGAAGACATTTGATATAACTCGAGTTGTATCAATTAACACATACCAATTGAAGCAAATATAGGGTTAATTTTTGATCTAACTCAAGTTGTATCTTTCAAAATACGCAAAACTCTGGTGATAAATGATATAACTCGAGTTATATCAAAAGACACATACATTTTTAAAGGCATAAAAACCGTGATTAAAAATACATTTTTAGATATATCATGAGGCACGAAAAAAAATATACAGTTATGGTTTTGTGAAGTGTTTTAACTAGAGAAATATCATTAAACACGGAAAATGGGTAAAAAAAGGGTCAATTGTATCATTTTACACGAAAGTATCTTGGAAACTAGAAGGCCTAGGAACACGGGAGTTGGAGCAAACGATGCGTTATTTTTTTTTAAGTTGTTTCATGAAAGAACACGTTAACTGCTACAACTCAAGTTGTATCACTTGTCACAGGAGGCACAGTATATAATCCCGAATAATCATAATTTTGAATTGATCAAATTTCCGAATTTTCATAATTCGGAACGCAATTTTTTGATAAAAGACTTAACTATTTGCTATCACTTATAATTTATAAATCAAGCCTAACCTATCCTACATAATGACAATTAAATTATGCATCTAATCTAAAATTGTTCCAGCGTAACATAGCTTTCGGAAAACAACGGAATTTTAAGGTGTTCCATATCCGGACGGACCCTTGCACGAGGTCCTACCACCAGAAGAACATAGGCATCTCCAGACCTCCACAAGGGTTAGTTAATGCCGCTCCCATCCTTCAAATTCGATCGTGGGTCCATCTTATAAAAGGCCTATCAACACTTCGCTTTCCAGTCCGCGGTAGCCACTCTAGAACCTTGTCACCCGGCCATCATCAGTTCTACGAGTAAGCTGTACATTAATCATATTATTTGGAATTTAGACCATTCCAAACAATGTCGATTCAGCTCTCCCTATCTCTATGCGTGATTCGTCTGTACCTATATCCTTCCTAATTAATATTTTACTGGTCTAAGTAGTAGAGAAGCGACCTCGGCCTCTATTTCCTTCGGCAATATGACTGTTTTCGTTATAATCGTCGTTTCGCGCACAACGTGGCCATAAGAATGCATTCAGCCTTCATGCATCTTGTCCTGTATAGTAGCCACTTTTAAAGACCCACGGATGTACACATTCCTTACCTTGTCTAACATTGTTACTCGCAACTTGGCATTTGTATTGCTATGCAGTGTATTTTGTAGGTACTCTTCTTACTCATGCATCGGCCAATATTCCTGACCGCACAACAACACGGGGCGAATTGACACCCATAACAGACGTGTCAAAGATCTCCATCAATATTATTAAGAACAATCATTAATATTTGATACCGAAAAAAATGATTCATTTATTCAATATGTGAACACCCACAGCCAATTACGTAGAGTAAACTAATATTGGCACAACTAACCAAACCAGTTTACCGCTACGCGATGGGCCAGCTATGAATCATCGTACCCAGTCAATATGGAGCTCTTTGTACACAATCATCTGATGCAAATAGAGCTCCGGCTGAGTGGAGACTTCGGAGAAAAGTCATGACTCAAGGCCGTGTCCCTCAAAGCATGCCGTACGGAATGTTTGTATACAATGTTGTGTTTAAATTTATTATGTGAAGAATAATCTTGAGTTTTTATCGATTGAGTCATCGATCATCCTAACACTTTTTTATGAAGATCCAACAACAGTAATATTCCTTTTAGGGAGATATAGTAGACATATTAAGGCTGGGTTTTAAACAGATCCGTTTGATTTCGGTCCGGAATGTCAAAACTTATATGAAGTTACTAAAATTTGATATGACATTTACTAACGGGCCTAAAGAGATCACGCCGGAATAATCACGTAAATATTGACAAAAAACGCTTGACATCCCAACAAGCAAAATCAGTACTTATAGTGTTCTCAAGCCTATTTTTTATTGTACTTATAAGATACTTGAAGTTTGCTACAAACAAGGAAATGGGCGCAGTTATAGGAGCATTGCTTTCTTATAACCATCTTATAATCAACTAGCAGAAAGTCACTAGGCCCTATAATACACTTACAGAAGTTCTACCAGAGTACAATTGCTCCTATAACGTTCTGAGACTAAGTATAATATCTTATAAGTATCTCGCATGAGCATCATACTAAAGCAATCTTATTTATAACGCACTACTAATATACTTAGTTATTAGTTATAAGTACATTTTGTAAACATCTTTCCTTTGTTTCGGCCGGTGGGTGTGGTGTGTTTGTGGGAAATAAATACTAAAAAACAAACGTAAGTACCTATTTTTCTTATTAATCTAACTAATATAATTTGTAATAGTGTAGAGCATTATGTAAGTATTGTAAAATACTGTATGTATAGTGTGTGAATTTACCGGGGAAGTCATTTTTATTGTAAATGTCAACCATAATTTGTTTAATTTTACAATGCCCATGGAAAAAGTGTACATATCATATATGTTGTTAAAATAATATTACCACATTTATTAAGAACATCCGCCATTTTCTAAAAATTCTCTGCATTGAGTACGTTATAGGACAATTATAAGTAAATTTGCACTTATAGCAGTTTTAATCCAGATAACTTGTCGCCATATTAAAACGTATTAGGGTTCCTCACGAAATCTTCTTACTATCTATGAATCCTAAGAAAGTTAATTTAAGTTAAAAGTAATGTTTCGGTTTGGTTGTCCATGGTTACAAATTTAAATAAAACTACTTAAACGGATTATATCGCGTACCATTTCTTAAATTCATCCCGTATGAAATACACTAGATTACAGATTACAATCATCAATGAGACAATTTTAGTTTACCTGTCATGCTTTTTTTAAATAAATTATTGTTGTCTTTTCAGTTCTTTTCGAAATGGTGGTATATTTAGACGTTGACTGCTTTTTAAGTAAAGATGACCTTATGAAACCTACCCTACCCTACCCTTTTACCCTATCTGAAAAGTGTTATGGATGTGGACGATTCACTGATTCAAGAATGAATCCCCACTTTATTGTTAACGTAATCAATATTAAGAAACTACTTAATATAAAACAATTGTGGTGTCAAGGCTGCCAATATATGCTCGTGTACAATCATTACATGGAAGATGAGTGTTACTACTGCTATTAAAAAAAAACACAATCAGTATCAACCAAGTTTTAGAACATCATAATATTATTATTTAGATTTCATACAGAATACTGTAAGTAACGTCACTCTTTTCATCGTTGTAGTCTATGTTACTTCCGAAACAACTGAAATTTCTTTATTAGTGTGTAATAAGGTCCGTGCATCTCTTGGTAAAACGTTACTTAATCTTTTGTTAACAACAGCAGATAGTTCATTTAAGGCTCGGTGAGGTACCTATATTGAATTTTATAGCCCATTTTCTTATATCTTCAACCAAATCACAATTTTTTTCATACTCTGTGGTTTTTTCTAGTCTAAAACACACTCCAC
Organism: Acleris laterana; assembly: GCA_963966035.1. Taxonomy (NCBI): domain Eukaryota; kingdom Metazoa; phylum Arthropoda; class Insecta; order Lepidoptera; family Tortricidae; genus Acleris; species Acleris laterana. The sequence continues at coordinate 16,510,841 of OZ014443.1, forward strand.
CGCGGAACCCTTATTTTCTTCAGTTGTATTTGCACTTGACGCACCAGGTTCACTTTCTAATACAGATGAACTTGTTTTCGTTAAATTGGGCGTTACTAATTCTGTATTACATTTTCTCACTTTTCTTCTATAATTGCCGCTCCTTTTAAATCGTTTCCATTCGCTTACATCCATTTTAAACTACTTTCCCAATACAAATTCGAACAAATGATTCAGCAAAAAATACCAAACGTTTACTAGTAAGGTGTTTGATCAAATAACTTATAAGATTATTTCATCTAATAAGACTCTTACCAAGTACAATTTCATTTATAAGAACATTGGACAAGACTAATAGCGCTGTAGACTTGTAATAACCTCAGCTTAGTATCTTATAATATCTTATTCTCTTACAAAATGCTACTATAAGATCAAATATTATTCAGGCCTATTTTGATCTTTCTGCAAACTGTTATAGGAGACTTAAACCTATAACTGTCTTATAAGACGATCTTGTAGGTAACTAGAAGTCTGTAAAATAAAACCAAATGATCTTAAGACTATCTACGCTGGTGAAATGTTACTATAAGTATAAGTATCCTGTAACTGTTTAGTGCTACAATCTTGTAGCAAACTATAAGGCTGAAATATAAACATGAATGCTCTTGAGTATGTTACCGCTTATCGTATGCTATTATAAGTATATGGCTCTACGTCAATGTCTCTATAGGAACGTTATTAGTAAAAAAGTACTTATAGTCTTTATTTATAGGAATACTTTGCTTGTTGGGATGTACCTATTCATGAGCAGACGCGGCCGTAGCAGCTTATAGTAATCCTTTTTATAATCTCTAGAGTTTCATTATTTTAACACACTGGCCACATAGAAAAAAAAAGCGATGGTTCGGTTTCAATTGTTTTTTGAAGTCGTCGAGTCGCTGCTGAAAATGGAATTGTCCCGTGAAAATTTAAGAGCTATGATTTATTACGACTTTAAAAGTGGATTATCACAAAAACAATGTGGAGACCGGATGATTGTTGCTTTTAGTAATGAAGCACCTTCAAAGACGACAATATACAGGTGGTTTGCAGAATTTCAACGTGGCCGTCTATCCCTCACGGACGACGTGCGTGAAGGTCGACCAAAATCGGCAGTCACGCAAGAAAACGTCGATGCTGTGCGTCAGCTGATAAAGGAAGACCGACATGTGTCATATCGGGAGATTCAAGAGTGTTTGGGCATTGGAATGAGTCAGATACAAATCATTTTACAGGAACAATTAGGCGTGCGAAAGTTGTTTTCCCGTTGGATCCCTCACTTATTGTCTGAGGAGCAGAAAACGACTCGTGTCAATTGGTGCCTCAGAACTTTGAATAAGTTCAACGGAGGAAGCTCAAATGCAGTTTTTAGCATTGTATCCGGTGACGAGTGTTGGATATATGCATATGAGCCTGAAAATAAAAACCAATCTCGAGTATGGGTCTACGAAGATGAGCTCAAGCCGACAAAAGTTATTCGTTCTCGCAGCACGGCCAAAAAGATGGTGGCTACGTTTGTCTCCAAATCGGGTCACGTGGCTACTATTCCTCTTGAAGATCGTAGAACGGTCAATGCCGATTGGTACACCACTATTTGTTTGCCGAGTATCTTTGCTGAACTCCGAAAAAAAAACCCTAGTCGCCGCATTATCCTTCACCACGACAATGCCAGCCCTCACACCGCTCGGAAAACAACTGAGTACCTGGACGGTGAAAAAGTCGAATTACTGGACCATCCTCCATACAGCCCCGACTTAAGCCCCAATGACTTTTTCACATTCCCCAAAATTAAGGATAAGTTGCGTGGTCAGCGGTTTCAGACGCCGGAAGCTGCAGTGGAGGCTTTTAAAATGGCCATTTTGTCGACCCCTACTTCAGACTTCAATAAGTACTTTAATGACTGGTTTAATCGCATGGAAAAGTGCATTAAATATAAAGGAGAATACTTTGAAAAACAATTAAAATACTTTTATTCAATTTAACTGCATATTTTTTTCTATTCCCGAAACTTTCAGTTTGACCCTCGTACCTAGAGCTTATTTACAGTAAAAAAGGTCACGTCCGGAGTTTCCGTAGTACCCGTTAAACTCCGTTTCCCGAAGTTTTTTCATCGTAGGTACTTTAAAACTGGAATGAGACCCTCTTCAAAGTGTTTTTGCAGCGTTATGACATGTCCTACGTCAAAACACGGCTTGACGTCTAACAAACAACGAGCTGTAAAACCTATGTTACCCTTACCGCCTGTTTCACAATCGACAAGTAAAGGATATTTGACGGATAAGTTTAGCCCTTTCTTTGTCGTACACTTGAAAATAGACAAGGAAAGAGACAACTTTATGTGACAGATAAATTTACTTGTCGATATGTGAATTAATTAGGGTCTAAAATAAGTGAGGCTCGCGATGCAAAAAACCGTAGTAATTTTTCCGTTTGAGTTCCTAAAAGACTGTGCAGACAGGCTGAGCCCGTCTGTATAAGTATAAGGGTAATTGTAATGCTTACTCGCGACCTACTTTAGGCCACTCGGCATCTTAATATTAGTAATACGTTTTAATTATAAAAGAGAAGAGTGCTTTTAACTACCAAGCGTTACGCATCAAGAGAAATAATTATCTACTCTTCTGACTATGTGTATGTGTTTACTTTAACTTTAATAAACAACTTAAACTTCAACTATCTCTCTCTGCACTCCATCAACTAACTACAACCTACAGTCAAGTGTAAAGGCTAACTGGCTCTTACAGTAATAATAACTGCTTCTTGTTATTTTTTTATCGATGGACCAACAGCCAGACGGCCCACCTGATGGGAAGTGGGTGGTTTCTATCCGGTAACTCATTTTACTTGGCCATAAAAAAAATTGGTACTCACTAATCAATTATTCCTTGTATCTCCATGGCTTCCACATCTTGAGCCTTGAGTGTAGAGATCAAAGAGTGCAGACGCTCCACCCCCGACTCCTGGTGCCTGATGAACTGTCCCAGCACGTTGGCATCTGGTTCCTCGAGGGTCGAGAGGTACTGGTAGTCGAGGAAGGCAAGGGAGAGCTTCTCCCTCCCACTTATCAGCTCGTAACACGCTGATAAGTGCCTGGAAAGGGATAAAAGACTGTTGAGAACCCAAAATAAAACCAGCTGCTATAATGTTCTAAGTAACTCAGACTGACACTGGTAAACATCTTAGCCTAAAAGTGCAAAATGTGGTTACAGAATTATTAACAAGTTTTTAGGGTTGTTGGTAATTCTGTAGCTCTGCCTACCCCACTCTGGGAATAAAGGCGTGAGTTTATGTATGTATGTAACTCAGACTGATTATAATTAACTGACCTTAGTTACCTAGTCGGAAATATCGTATTTTTTTTCATTTATACATTTTATACGCTTTTGATTAAGATGACTGAAGTGCGAAACAGTTTGTTTACACGTTTAACACGTTTAAGTTACAGTTTTGTATGATTCATCGAAAAAAACGTAACTTTTTACGATCATTTCAGCAAATTAATTATTTTTTTCAATTCTCATGCTCTTAAAATGTTACTTTAGTCTCTGCACATCGAGACAAAAGCTCCTTGATAATCCCTAGGGATTAAAGTTTTTTTTTAATTTTCTTTGTATACCCTGGAAACTTATACAACCAATCACGGTGTTTGTGAATAAAGCATTATCAACAATTTCATTGATTGTAATGGACCATTTTTTGAGTGTGGAAATAACCTCAAAATGACAACTGTGCAATTATATAAAAAATAACGATTTGATTTATTGAATATCGATTACCTAATCATTACGAACATGAATCTATTCAATTATATTAAGCATGAATTCAATTCATTTTGCATGGTCCAATTAGTTTTAAAATAGTTTTCACCTCACTAGCTCAGAAAGCACTTTTTGTTTGTTTGATATCTATTGAGAGCTTTTTATCCACATGTGAAGAAAGAGTTTTGACATTTGAAGGCAGCTTATAAGTGATATTTGACAGCTAACAAAACGTAAAACTTTAAAAGCGCAAATTTTTTAACATCACAATTAATGAATTGGATCGAGTAAAAAACACAAGTGAAATCTTTTTCATTTTCCTAGCTGTAGTGAGGTGAAAAGTTTTGTGTTATACACGGAAGAAAAGTTATTTTGCGTCTCGTGTGTTGAAACACTCGCAGGTGAAATACAACTTTCCCCCCTCGTATAACAAATAACTATTTCAACTTTTTTTTTATCCTGTCGAAAAAACTCGTCTAGCATACAAGCGTCAAATTCCTTGTGAATTTACACTTGCGAGCCACACGAGCGGGTGATTTCGCAAAGAATTTCAGTACAAAGTGACCCGGTTTTTATGCTCGTGAGTGTACTGCAAACACTAAATATATATAAATATATATATATATATATATATATATATATATATATATAAAACTGATCAACGTTATTATAAAGCATATCCATCACTGAGATTTCAAACAGAATAATTAAATATAGCGTAAACAATTCAAAATTGTTTGTAACTTCCACATGTTAATGGAGTCAGCGGGCGTATTATGTACGTGTTTATCGATGTGGATATAGCATCTATCACTTTCTGACCAGTATGCAAGTGTGAGAGTGACGGATGCTTTATCGACAACAATCATACAGGCCTGGACGGTTATTGTTTATTCTTGTATAAATTATCTTTAAATGACTCACGACATCACGGAAATAATTCTCACGATGATCTCGCCAATCAGTTTTTGTCTTTACGAGTAGGTACGTATTAGGTTCTTCATAAGGTTCCGTACTCGAAGGGGGGGCCCCTACTCTATTCATATGCCTACGCTTCCGTCCGTCCGTCCGTCCGTCCTAACTTTAAACAGCTGTATCTTTTAAACCGTAATAGAAAGAGGGTTGATATTCGGAATGTTTTATTAGTAATGGCGGATTTATTAACAAAAAAAGGGAAAGTGAAATAATAAAACGTTTTTTTTTTCGTATATTATATTTACCGTTTGTAAAATACACAAGCGTCTTTGGTATGATTATTCTACAGTCACGAGATTTAATTTGGTACCCACCTTAGGTCCAAAGTCAATCTAACATTCTCCAACAATAAGGTTGAGTTTCCTGAAAGTTACAAAGACTTGACATCTCTAATGACATTAAAGGGGTCCAAGCATATTTTTCTTGAAACACAAAACAAAAACAACAAGTACTAAAAAATAGTCAAGATTTAAGTTGGGCTTACTCTGATTCTATTCGAAGTCGAATTCAAATCGGAATACGTATACTGCCCTTCTAAATAAAAATCACGCATACGCAAATTGATAGTCAAAGAAAATTGGACTCCTTGTCTTAAGCCATAAGGTCATTAATACATTCGCGATTGTATGAGATATACGCTCTGTTTTCTAATGAAGGAAAGTAAAATTATACCTAATTTGTGGTAACGCCGCAAGATGACGCACCCCGTCACCAGGACCCTTACCATGAGTTACCATTACCGTAGGTAAATCCAACTCGCTTGCGAGTCGAATGCTCCGTCCCTCGCAAACCTCGCAGTATTCTTATAGAGTGCAAGGGACAGAGCATTCGATTCGCTAGCGAGTCCAGTACTTGTAACTCATGGTAAGGGTAGAGTCGAAACAATGTTTCACGCATAACTTAATCAAATACGGCAACGTTAATCAAATAGTTAACTTCATTAATCGCTAATTGGTCATTTCAGAAGTTAACTTTATTAAGGTTCCCTTATGGAATCCCTAATCGTTATGTGTCATAATGCATCGTTTGTCCGAATTTTTGTTTATCCTTAAGCCATTTCCGCTTAACTTTTAAAACTTTTTAGTGTTGTTATAATACAACCCTAACCTAACCAAACTGCGGATACAATTGGAAAACTTAAAAAGCGAAAAAAACTCACCTGAAAACCAGTTTAGGGCAAATGAAAATTCGGACATACGATGTGTAAGGACAAACGTTGTTAGGGTTTCTGAGGAACACACCTTAATTAAATCAAAGCACGTTCTCCCTAGCACATGAGTCAATCCAATGGATATAGGAACTAAAACTAGTGTTGTACGGTCACGAGCGTTCATTTGGGACCCATTTCAAGAAAAATATGCTTGATGTCGTCAATGTCATTAGAGATGTCAAGTCATTAGTAAATTTTAGAAAGCTCAACGTTATTGATGTAGAATGTCAGATTAACTTTGGACCTAAGGTGGGTACCAAATTTAATCCCGTGACTGTATTTAAGTTACAATATTAAATTCCATATGAATAAATAAATAAATGAAAACAAAGCTAACTCTGACTGCTGAGTTTCTTGCGGTGTTTCTTTTCAGCAGTGGTCTCCACTTGGGAATCACTGGTTGATTTTTGCCTTGTAAAGGTACCCGCCTACTTACTGAATAAATGTTTTTTTTTAATTGTTTGGGCTATGGAAATTCACGAAAAACAGGAGAATTAAGGTTTGATTTGAATTTGTTATTATAATTATTTACGCACGCGCTACAATCTAATTGTTTACCTACCTAATTAGTTTATTCGGAACGAGGTTAATTTTACGGCTCCTGGTCGTGTCCGTGTTTCGTGTACCCGTAGCCGAATCTCCGTTACCGAGTAACACGGCAACGGAGATCCGGCCCGTTCGACACGTGAAATTCCGCTACGTGTAATTCATATACGTAGCTCCGTGTTACACGGAGATACGTTTCTTATTTACACGTAGATCAGATCCGCCCGTGACCGTGACGTTTAATAAAGATTTTATGTGTGTTTTTGTCTTTAAGACCTCCGAATGTAATGCGATAGTCGTGTTTTTGATTTCAGTTTCTTTGCTTTTGCATTTAAAATTGTTTTAATGAGTATCATTATATAAATATAAATATAAAATAAACTAGAACACATATCACATATCTAATAAGGCTCCGTTCGACAAGCTTTCATTCAATAACCGTGCGGAGCGGAGCCGGAGCCGAGATCCGCAGATACGTAGCCGAACGCAGACACGGATACGTATCTTGGCGTGACCGTGTAGTTCGGGAACTTAGCATCGCCGGTGCTAAGATCACGGAGTTACGGTTCCGCGTGTAACACGGATATCAGGACCACTGGTTAATTTGTGTAAGATTTTCCCATAATAAGTATAATATTTGTTTGTTTGTAATATTTAATTAAGTTTTGCGATTCATTTGTTATCGTACGGTTTATGAAATCCGCTTGTATTTGATGGACTAGGATAAGCATTTATGAAGCATTTATGAAGCTTTAATTTGATGTGCAAAAATTTATAATTTCAAATTCGCGACCATCAATCAATAAAATTTAGTGAAGCGGTGTCTGAGTCAATTTTATTGAGACGGTACTTGTATGTTTGACAATTACCTACCTAGAATATTGTTAACATGATGGCCTTAATTAGGGCGTTAAAAAAAAAGTGTACATTAACTTTTTTTTCTAGAATTTGTTTTTTTTTGAGTTCCTTACTAGAAGACGAAAAACAAAAAAAAAACAAATTCTGGAAAAAAAAGTTAATGTACTTACACTTTTTTTTAAAACGCGCATTAAACTTGTTGAAGTCAGAGCTATATCTATTTTTTTCATGGCACGAAGCGTTTAAAACTATTACACGGAGATCTAGCTACGGACATAGATTTGCAATTTATAGAGCAACGAAATCCCTCTAGTTAGTGTGCCATACTATCATTATTAACCCCCTAAATAGTATAAAACAAAGTCGCTTCCAGCTGTCTGTCTGTCCCTACGTATGCTTAGATCTTTAAAACTACGCAACAGATTTTGATGCGGTTTTCTATTATACATTCTGTTTTATGTGCTGGTGTTACAGAAAACTCACCTAAATCGAAGCAAAGCGAGGGCGGGTCGCTATCACTACATAGTATAAAACAAAGTCGCTTCCCGCTGTCTGTCCCTATGTATGCTTAGATCTTTAAAACTACGCAACGGATTTTGATGCGGTTTTTTTTAGTAGATAGAGTGATTCAAGAGAAAGGTTTTTATGTATAATAAATTGTTTTATGTACGTTTGTTATAGAAAACTCAAATAAACCGAAGCGAAGCGAGGGCGGGTCGCTTGTCACTACATAGTATAAAACAAAGTCGCTTCCCGCTGTCTGTCCCTATGTATGCTTAGATCTTTAAAACTACGCAACGGATTTTGATGCGGTTTTTTTTAGTAGATAGAGTGATTCAAGAGGAAGGTTTTTATGTATAATAAATTGTTTTATGTACGTTTGTTATAGAAAACTCAAATAAACCGAAGCGAAGCGAGGGCGGGTCGCTTGTCACTACATAGTATAAAACAAAGTCGCTTCCCGCTGTCTGTCCCTATGTATGCTTAGATCTTTAAAACTACGCAACGGATTTTGATGCGGTTTTTTTTAGTAGATAGAGTGATTCAAGAGGAAGGTTTTTATGTATAATAAATTGTTTTATGTACGTTTGTTATAGAAAACTCAAATAAACCGAAGCGAAGCGAGGGCGGGTCGCTTGTCACTACATAGTATAAAACAAAGTCGCTTCCCGCTGTCTGTCCCTATGTATGCTTAGATCTTTAAAACTACGCAACGGATTTTGATGCGGTTTTTTTTAGTAGATAGAGTGATTCAAGAGGAAGGTTTTTATGTATAATAAATTGTTTTATGTACGTTTGTTATAGAAAACTCAAATAAACCGAAGCGAAGCGAGGGCGGGTCGCTTGTCACTACATAGTATAAAACAAAGTCGCTTCCCGCTGTCTGTCCCTATGTATGCTTAGATCTTTAAAACTACGCAACGGATTTTGATGCGGTTTTTTTTAGTAGATAGAGTGATTCAAGAGGAAGGTTTTTATGTATAATAAATTGTTTTATGTACGTTTGTTATAGAAAACTCAAATAAACCGAAGCGAAGCGAGGGCGGGTCGCTTGTCACTACATAGTATAAAACAAAGTCGCTTCCCGCTGTCTGTCCCTATGTATGCTTAGATCTTTAAAACTACGCAACGGATTTTGATGCGGTTTTTTTTTAATAGATAGAGTGATTCAAGAGGAAGGTTTTTATGTATAATAAATTGTTTTATGTACGTTTGTTATAGAAAACTCAAATAAACCGAAGCGAAGCGAGGGCGGGTCGCTTGTCACTACATAGTATAAAACAAAGTCGCTTCCCGCTGTCTGTCCCTATGTATGCTTAGATCTTTAAAACTACGCAACGGATTTTGATGCGGCTTTTTTAGTAGATAGAGTGATTCAAGAGGAAGGTTTTTATGTATAATAAATTGTTTTATGTACGTTTGTTATAGAAAACTCAAATAAACCGAAGCGAAGCGAGGGCGGGTCGCTATTATTAGATAAAGAAGATAGGACTGGTACCTAAATTCATTAGCGGCATCGTCTTAATGACTGGATCGCTAGACGCGGCCGTGACTCATTTAACTAACCGCCAGAACGTTATGGCATCTCATTCACTTCATTTAGTCATAGGGACCAAGGGAAAATGGGCTTAACTCATATATACATACATCCATAAACTCACACCTTTATTCCAACAACTATAAAAACTTTTTGATAATTCTATAACCACATTTTGCACACTTAGGCTAAGATGTTTACCAGTGTATTAGTGACAGGTTGCAAGCCCATCGCCTAGCAATACTTACGCCTTTATTCCTGTAGCCATCTCTTACGACATCCACGGGAAGATATGGAGTGGCACTATTCTAACCCGGCAACCACACGTCATATATACTAATATTATAAAGCTGAAGAGGTTGTGTGTTTGTTTGAACGCGCTTATCTCAGGAACTACTCAAGGAAATCGGACAATGTACACAAATCTACATATACTAATATTGTAAAGCTGAAGAGTTTATTGGTTTCTCAGGAACTAGTGGCCCGATTTGAAAAATTCTTTCAGTTTTAGATAGCCCATTTATAGAGGAAAGCTGTAAGCTATATATATCACACTCACATAAACCGAAGCGAAGCGGGTCGCTAGTTATACGTAAACGGAGTGTACTAGACTCTTTTTCACTTGATTTTATTTATTTTATGGAACACAATATCAAATATTTTCGTCTTTATCAGACATTATTTTGGTTCTCCTTTTGGCCGAAATAATATGTTTGGCCGAATGTATCGTTTCCCAACTGTTTCATTTGCCAACCCGCTTTTTTTCTGTAACTGTAAATATTTCAGGATTTTTATAAAACTAACCTAACCTAACCTATAGGTTTCTACACGACACCTAGTACTGAAATTAATCCAGAAATGTTTACAGTTACAGAAAAAAAAGCGGGTTGGCAAATGAAACAGTTGGGAAACGATACATTCGGCCAAACATATTTCGGCCAAAAGGCGTAAATAAGTTATCATTTATGAACCTAGTCATTTTAACGTCGTGTTTGAAATGTCATACGAAATTGTCAAACGCTTAAAGCGACAAGGTATAGAAATCATCACTTATTTATGACGGTGACTGTACACAGAACTCTTAAACTCCGCGGAACCCACCCATAAGGGTGCACTAAAAAGGATATTTCGAAAGTTAACCCCCCACGGGAAGAAATAGGGGAAGTAACGGGAAGCTAATCATACGCGTGGGCGAATTCTTATAGTTTGTATGTATAGGTATACGGTCACACATTACTATTAGATATAAAACCCCCCAATGTAATGGTGACCCCTTCTTACAGAGCTAATTTATCTCTGAAGCGGACCGCCCGATTTTTATGAAACTTAGTTAAAAACTACCGCTACAAAACATACATACATACATACATTAAATCACGCCTGTTTAGGCAGAGGCCACTTCTTTCCATTTGCTACGATCTTGACAAATTTATTTCGCTTCTTCCACATTCATAAATCGAGTCATGCATGCACGTCGGTTTCGGGTACTTAAGATTCGGGCCTTTTCCAGTATTTCTCGGATTTGACTCGAAAAAGTACACCTAAGGCGGCCCCTTCCAACCCGTCCACTCACTTTCGATCTGTATATTTCGATCTGTGTACAAAACCTGCTTTTAAATAAATAAAAAATGCATTGCCATCGGTTCACCTGTTTAAGAGCTACGGTGCCACAGACAGACAGATCAACACACACACACACACACACACACACCTCTTTTAGCATCGATGGTTAAAAAAATTGTGTCGTAAACTCACCGAAATGTATACAGAATGCGGATAACCAAGCACCTTTTCAATGACGTTGTCTTCCAATAAATGCGTCATTGGTGTAAAAACGTCTTGCACCACATTCTGCCGTGAATTTATGGCTGTGACGTTAAATACGTAATTCCACGTCACGTGCGAAATTTACGCAACACACGGTAAAGGCTTGATTACACAAAAAACTGTTTATATTTAACCTTTATTATAAAATACGTGCTATATTTACCGTCTGGTATAGCTATATAAATAAACCTCTTAAAGGGTGCACTAATACTTTTTTTAATCTGTTTTACGTGGGTTTCAATGGATAAGACTGATCATATTTGTTCCGCATTTTGCGAAGGTATAGTATCTAATTCTAATTCAAATTAAAACCTTTACTTCTGTTAAGGTACATTTAGCCAATTTCGAGTTAATTATAGACACTCCCGTGGACTTACTAAATAAATAAATCCATGGATATCACACGCCAGGACACTGTTTGGTAAAGCGTATTTTCTCTTAAGGATTAAACAGACAGATACCAGCGGCAGATGAGAAGTCGATCTGACAGCTGTCAAATTGGTACCATTATTATAACCTCCCCAGCTAGTTTATTGAGAGGACAGGTCAGGATCGATTTAACCTTCTTTGATTAGATGTCCGTTGTTTTTTTTTGTTCACAAAAGTAATAGCTTGGCAACAGAGTTTGACAGTGGAGAAATAGAAGCAGGTAACTCCTATCTAGTTTCTTTTTTTTTCAACTTTTGAATCAATGCGTTATTAGCATAACTTAACGGAAAAATTACTATAATTTAACAAATCAAAACAAAAAACTATCTAGACGTATTGCTTCAAAAATGATCAGAAGCTCGACAAGCAGTACAAGACACTTTACATAGACATTCAAAGTCCCCACTCAGAAAAGAATAATGTAAAAGATTAGCGTACAAATTGAGGCTCGTTCGACCGCACCCTAACGGTAAATTGGTAATGTTTCACTTCAAATTGAGTGAACCCTGTGGTGTGAAAGACTTGTCGGCATTTTATTACCCGATAATCGAGAGAACTTTTGGTGGCGATGACGTCGAAATTACGCAATTTTGCATACAAGCTATTTATATTTTAGTAATGTGGTATTAACAGGTTGTAGCAAGCTGATGAGTTGATGACGTTTATTGGAAGTGTTCAATACAGGGTCGGAAAATGTAAATTATCAGATAGATAGATAGATAGATAGATAGATAGATAGATAGATTCATTTATTTATCAAGGGTGTAAGTAAGCTTTTCGGCCATTTAAGGTTGAAATAGGTATCAAAAATACTGTAAACTTAAAAATAATATTCATTAATAGTTCAGACTGGAGACAGGTATAAAGATAACATATGAAATATATATTTGAAACTGCATAGTGCTTAACATATTAGTAAAAACTTAGACTGGCTAAAAACGGTGTAAAGATAGCCAAAACCGGTACTTCTACCCTATATTAAAACATTATAAAGTAGCAATAAACAGGGAGGTTTAACGATTGCAACATCGTTATAATATCGCGAAGCCATAAAATTATTTAAGCTGCTGCGGTAAGTACAGTCGCCCTCGTACCTGCACGATTTTGTACCTTGTCTTTTCGCATTTTTTATATTACATACATACATAAAGTCACGCCTTTATTCCCAGAATGGGGTAGGCAGAGCTACAGAATTTCCAACAACTATAAAAACTTTTTGAGAATTCTATTCTTTTTTATATTAATAGGATAAAAGTGTGATTTTGTATAACCATACTAATAATATATTATAAATGCGAAAGTGTGTCTGTCTGTCTGTTAACTTTTCACGCTTAAACCGCTGAACAAATTTAGGTCAATTTGGTGCAAAGATAGTTTGAACCCTGGGAAAGGATATAGGATAGTTTTTTCCCGAAATTCATCCCTTAAGGAGGTGAAATTGAAGGTGAAAATTTGTATGGTGCTACGATATAAACGAGTTCCAGGCGGACGGAGTCGCGGGCAGAAGCTACTTATAATACTAATTTAGAGCTGAGTTTGACAGGAGATTTTGTGTGTTATCGTTCATTGATATTTATTTATTTTTATTTATGTCATTAATAATAACCGCATTTTAACTCGCCTTTAATGTCAATAGCGTTCAAACCGGGTGAAATATATTTGAGCACCTTGTATAGTGTAATCAATTTGATGGCGTGAAATGCTGAAATGCTTTTAGTGCAAATTTACAATTCGCATCATCCTTTGTATATAGTGGACCTGTTTTACCACTTTTCGACGGTATTTGTATGCCGTTAAGGTCCAAGTGTGGTAAAGGACTTTCTTGGTCGACTATACAACCTGACGTCAGTGGCAAAAAGAATTCTGACCTCGTGCGGAGAAAAGGCACAAGTGCAATTAATTCATAGAAGGATATTAAACTCTCAAGGGTTACCATAAGGTTGGAATTGCAATACAATTCATATAGCAGCTGTGCCTTTTTTCTGTAGCAGGTCCAAATGTGTTTTCCCTGCTGATGGTGAAGATAAAAAAGGATCACAGCTCAATACGGATATGCAAGAGTTACATAATTATATATTATGTTATGATCACAATAGACCGGGGTCAAAACAAAATCCCTACAAACGCTGGGCCCATAGAGTAATTTGCGAGGGATTTGTCCCGAAATATCGTGACGGGCGAAACCGCGATACGCGGCAGCCCCAAATCTATATACTGGCGGTATCTATGTATTAGAGGTAGGTAACCTATTTGTAAGTACTCACTGGTTTCCTTGGTTTCTCGGCTTCGTCCAGGGGTGCGATTTGTGTAACTGTGATGTGTGTGTGAGTGTATGTGTGGTTCACCTCCTGTTACTGGTCCAGGCAGCACCCAATCTTCACGGTCACTACACGCGGCCAAAGCTAGCACTCCACACCGTTCACAATAATCAAAATAATCACTGCGCCAAGGGCCTAAGGGGCCAGCAACACTCGGCGAAGCTTCTAAATTCAAAAACCCTCTTAATCCGGGGTGATTAACACAAATACAATGCAATCAAGTTAATAATCCAAAACACCGGCCGGCTTTTTACACCTCGTTAGCAAGCAACAAATTAGACAAGTCAAGTTAACCTCACAATCTGTCAAACGTCAAGTTAATAGCACAGACTCGGTGACGTCTGTCACAGATTAAAAATTACTTTCAAATCGGTTCCGAACAACCCCCCGCTCCAGGCAGATCTCGTCTGCCTGTTAATAAATGGGCAGGCGGGCCAAGCTCGCTACAGCTCGTTTCAAAACCGAATCTCCGACCATAACCTCAGCAACTCTGGGAACCCCGTCAGACCCATAAAACAAATTTACAATGCGTCCACGACGCCAATACAAAGGTAACAAATTAGATTCCTTATCCAATACAAGATCTCCAACTTTGGGAGGATCAGTTTTGTCAGTCCACTTAACGCGCTGCTGCAAAATATGCAAGTATTCTAGCGACCAGCGATGCCAGAAGCTCTGGGTCATTTGCTGTAGCAATTCAAAACGACTTAAGCGGGACGAGTTTACTTCCCTGAAGGGGTATTCAGGCAGGGCGTTAAGGGGCTGACCAATCAAGAAATGACCAGGAGTCAATGCTTCCAGATCATTTGGGTCCGACGAGATAGGACAGAGGGGACGCGAGTTGAGGACGGCCTCAATTTTACAAAATACCGTTGCAAGTTCCTCGAACGTTAATATCGTTTCACCAATAACACGGCGGAGATGCGTTTTTGTAATTTTTACAACAGCTTCAAAAATACCACCCCAATGTGGACAAACTGGGGGGTCAAATTGCCACTTAATGCCCATTCGGGACATTGCAAATCTTAAAATATTTTTATCACTATTCAAGTATTGACAAACTTCGTTTAAATAACGATCAGTGCCCTTATAGTTAGTGCCATTATCAGAGCGGATCAAAGATGGCAGTCCACGGCGGGACACAAATCTACTTAGCGTCGCAAGAAACGCTTCCGTGCTGAGGGCACTTACCAGTTCCAATAATGAACTGCTTTGGAGGCCAGACAGACAAACACACACAAATATGCCATGACAGACCGAGCGTTACGAAGCTGAGAGGACTTTACCAAAAAGGGGCCGGCGAAATCCGTGCCCACACAAGCAAATGGCCGGTTCTCCGAAACTCTGTCGGATGGCAAGTCGCCCATCATCGGCTGCGTGGGTGTGGCCGTCAAACGATAACACGGCATACATTTGAAAATAATGCTACGAATAGTGCGTCTGGCAGACAGAATCCAAAATTCACGCTGCAAGATGGCTACAAGGGCATTGCAGCCCGCGTGCGCGTTAGTAATGTGTCGATCCGACACCAACAAATTCACCAAAGATCCTCCTTTAGGGAGCAACAAAGGATGGCGAGCCCCATAAGGCAAGTTCGAGTTTCGCAGTCGTCCGCCGACTCGAAGCAGACCCGATCCGTCTAGAAATGGATTCAAACGAGCAATGGGACCCTTAACCGTCAATCCTTTTTCAAGACCTTTAATAGTCGATTCGAAATGTTCGGCTTGTACTACACGAACCCAATACATCAAGGCCTCTTGGCGTTCCGAAGGCGACAAAACCGATGTCAAATCTTTATTAGTTGGGTTCCGTCCGTTGCGTATGAGTCGCCGGATCCAACCGGTCACACCGATCAATTTTGACAGCGAACTGTACCTGTCCAAAAGAAGATTCAAATCATAACCAGGTTGCGTTTCCACAACGCCAACACGTAAACCTGGCAACGCCTCTGGAGAGGAGAACCGATTCTGGGGCCAGGACGCCTCAGGGTGCGTCAACCAATCTGGTCCCCACCAAAGAGAATGGTTTACAAGTGCAGGAGCCTCGCAGCCTCGCGAAGCGCAGTCAGCGGGGTTCAATTCCCCTGGGACATGTCTCCAGATCAGCGGGGTCACAGAGCTCTGGATCTGTGAGACTCGATTCGCAACGAAAACCTCTAAGTTATGTATGGAGGTGCGGAGCCAACAAAGAACAATCTCACTATCAGTCCACGCAAAAGCATCTGAGATCTCAACTGTACGACCCAATGTATCACAAACATGATTGAGGAGTCTAGTAAGGAGGGTTGCTCCGGACAATTCCAATTTAGGAATAGTTAACCTAGTCCTGATAGGAGCCACCTTACTCTTAGCCATCACCAAATGAAGCCCTACGTGCCCGGATTGACTAATAGTCCGCAAGAATACCACGGCCGCGTAGCCTCGTTCGGACGCGTCACAAAACCCGTGGAGACTAGCTCTACATTTGCCGAACGGCAGAAAAAGTCTGGGCAAAGAAATCCGGTTCACGTCCGGAAGTGCAGAAACAATCGAACGCCATTCCCTCAACAATTCTCCCTGGAGGGGGTCGTCCCAAGTAGCTTCCGCAATCCACAACTTCTGCAAAAAACACTTAGCCAGAAAAATTACAGGTGTGATCCATCCATTAGGATCGAAGGTCCGAGCAACAGTCGATAAGACCGAGCGCTTCGTCCAGGTCTTAGGGGAATCCAACTTAACCCGATAAGTGAAGACATCCTGGACGGGCTGGTACTGTATGCCAAGGACCGCAATCAAATTGGGGTTGTCAGCATCTTCAAACAGGAGAGGATCTTGTTGATGCTCCACCGGGAGGTCAGTCAACACGTCCGGGCAGTTTGACAACCACTTACGCAATTCGTAACCTCCTGACTTCAGGATAGCAATCAACTCATCCCGTAGAATCAAAGCCTCTGTAACGGTGGATGCCCCAGTGCACACATCATCGACATACACTGAATCCTGCAAGATGGCCGCCGCACGAGGATAGTTCAATCGTTCACGATGAGCCAACTCCAACAAAGTCCGGATTGCAATATATGGACTGGATTTAAGTCCGTACGTGGTAGTGTTCAACTCGTACACTCGCATCGGATCACAAGGTCGCTCACGCCACAAAATCAACTGATAACGCCGGTCATCTCGGTGCACCACCGATTGTCTGAACATCATTCGGATGTCAGCCACAAAAACAATTTGATGACGGCGGAAGTTGGTGAGGATATCCGAAATGTCCCTGTGCAGTTTGGGACCGGAGTGCAAACACTGGTTCAAAGAAACCCCATTTGACGTAGGGGCCGAACCGTCAAAAACTACTCTAATCTTGCCACCGGGAGTCTTCAAAACCGCATGATGAGGCAAGAAGTAGTGCTCGAGCGAACGCCAATCAATAGCTGAGGGTGACATATGTCTTAAAGCCTCGTACTCGCGCATAAATTCAATGTACTTACTACGAAAATCCGAATCCCTCTTCATTCGGCGCTCCATGGACAACAACCTTTTTTCCGCTAAGGCATGAGAGTGACCGAGAGGGGGGCGTGCTGCCCTAAAAGGCAACCGAGTAACAAAACGACCATCAGCGAGGCGACCAGTATTATTCTGGTAGGACAATTCGCACTCCTGTTCCGCTGGATCGACTCTGGGAGCCTTGGGGGGCTCCTCGACCTCCCAGAAACGCTGGACAGCGTCAGAGAGTGAGAGCCCTACTGCAACAATTTGGTCTTCAACCCGTGGGACCGAACCCCTCAAAACGGGACCGAGAAAACAAAAACCAAAAATAGTTTGCAAAGCAATTAGACCTACTTGGTTGCAAAACCCGCTTTTCCCCGGACAAGATCAAACCCAACACATCAACACCCAGGAGCAGGTCGATGGGTCCAGGTACAAACCACTGAGGGTCAGCGGGAGTCAATTCCGACACCAATTTCACCACGGCAGGGGAGATAGCCACCTGCGGGTTTGTGCCCAAAATATCATTCAATACAACGGCCTTGGTCACAATAGTTGGCCCATTATTGACAGGCGTAAAACAAACTTCAATTTCTCCCCTTGGACCCTCTACCTGAATGCCACCGACACCGTGGATGACGACAGGGTAGGGTCCGCATGGGATGCCCAATCTCTTCACCAAAAAGGACGACGCAAGACAGCCCTGGGCACCCGAATCCAAAAGGGCACGAACCAACAAAGAGTGACCCTTCGGGCCCCAGACCCTGACACATACAGTTGGGAGAAGAACTGTCTCAGGGCGGGCGGCTGTAGTGGAAGAGAGAGTGGCAACTACCTATTGGGGGCAACCCTCATCGGGTTGCCGACAACCCTCATAGGAGTCGTCTTGACGAGCAGGCAAAGCCTATTTGTAAGTACTCACTGGTTTCCTTGGTTTCTCGGCTTCGTCCAGGGGTGCGATTTGTGTAACTGTGATGTGTGTGTGAGTGTATGTGTGGTTCACCTCCTGTTACTGGTCCAGGCAGCACCCAATCTTCACGGTCACTACACGCGGCCAAAGCTAGCACTCCACACCGTTCACAATAATCAAAATAATCACTGCGCCAAGGGCCTAAGGGGCCAGCAACACTCGGCGAAGCTTCTAAATTCAAAAACCCTCTTAATCCGGGGTGATTAACACAAATACAATGCAATCAAGTTAATAATCCAAAACACCGGCCGGCTTTTTACACCTCGTTAGCAAGCAACAAATTAGACAAGTCAAGTTAACCTCACAATCTGTCAAACGTCAAGTTAATAGCACAGACTCGGTGACGTCTGTCACAGATTAAAAATTACTTTCAAATCGGTTCCGAACATGTTATGACGCACGCCTTGCAGTTGCTTAATGATGTCCTTTAATTTTGTAGATGTATTGTTGATTTGTTACAGCTTTAATTTAAATACCGGTTAAGTTCGGTGGAGACAGACTTGCGCACTGAGAGTTCCGTACTGAGCATAGCAGGTACAGTAGAACACAACCGATATGGCGTGTCGTGAATCTTCGTTCGCGTAGACACGAACAACGACTCCGATGATTTCCGAAAGCACGATAAAACCCAAGGTCAGACTTGTAGGTACGTAATAGTTACAAGGTGCAAATTAAATTGGATCTATTTTTTTCATCTCACGCACGTTTGACAGCTGACTGAATGACACGAGGGCGCGCGTCAAAGTGGCGTCTCTAATAACCAATAATATCACAGAATACAACCACTCAACGCTTATTGGTTCCCACGCTTCGAAAAAATCAATTCGGTTCAAAAGATACAGCTCTTTAAAGTTGGGACAGACAGACAGACGTCTGGACGGGTGGATGGACGGACGATGTTGGAAGCCTTTCGGGTATAGAATCCTAAAATGGTAAGGACGTGTTAAGTTTGCAATGCGGATCCGAGCGAATGGTAATTAAAGCATTTTCTTATGCAACACCTACTTACACTGCATAATATTGCAATTATGTTTATCCCAATTTAATATTCACGAATTTCAAATTCAGATTCCAAGACCTCCAAATCTTCGCTTCATCACGATTGTTTAATTTCTGAATTACTTTACATCGATCTTTTTAAAATTCCGAGTAATCCTATTTTACATCCTGAATGGCTAATATTCCAAACTCTTGGACGCACATTCTGTTGAGTTTATTCATTCCGTGGCAAAATCTTTTGAAACCATACCCGAACTTAATTAAATCCGCTTCGCATAACTTTCTTCGTAATAAAATGTTTTACAAAGAAAACGAAAAGACTTCCGTTCAAACAGAAACCTAAAGATCTTTTAACAGAGTTTATATTAGAGAGCCTGTTGCTACAAAAAAATCGCATATTTTCTTGATGATTCATTACCCTTATAGACCAGGGTAGAAGCCTTTAAAAATAATAAAAAGTGAAAAAAAATAATAGTACGATGAAACCCATTGGAAAAGGAGGAGAATATTATAAAAATAAAAGGAAAAATAATTTACGGGCGATCTGAGGTCGAGAAGGGGGTGGGGGTGAGTTTTTAAGGGTAAAAAACGGTTTTTCTCGATTTCCGGCAAAACTAAAAGTCCTATCGAAAAAAGTCAAATGGCAAAGTTGTAGGTAATAAAAAGATCTAAAACTTTTGTATTTACACTTTTTTCACATAACCTCAAAATTTATGTGAAAAATCCAAAAAACCTAGTTTTTGGTTTTTTATTTTTATCTTTTACAAACATTATTTGTTTTTAACGAAATTTGGTGAAAACTTACCTTTTTATGTCCCAAATACGCTGTAATTTATTTGATTAAAAATATTTATTTTTTCACCTTATTTTGAATTAATATCGAAAAAACACCCTAATTTTCAATCGAAAATTCACCCGTCAAAATATCAGCTTTTTTCAAAAAGTTGGTATGGTTTCTGTTCGTTGAAATCTCTACTTTCCGATGGTGAAAAAAAATATATATGTTACTACAGTAAATCTTCTCAGAAAATGCAATCATCCATACTGATAATCTGAAAAGACAAAATCGAATTAATAATGCCTTCACTATTTTATCGTGAATAAACTCCCATTAAAAAAAAATTAAAGAAATAAATGTCAAAATGTATAAAAAATATATTATTATTATAAATCTATTAAAAATGTATAAAATATATATGGAAATCGGCCAAAAGTTTGTCATTAAAAATATATCGAATACTGGTTAGGCTAACGGTTGTAACAGCTGCTACGAAATATATAGTATATAATAGTAGGTATGTATGTAGTACGACCCAGACCCGCCTAGCCTCTTCCCCACTTCTCCACGAAATACCTTTTGATGGGCTACAATTTTTCGTAGGTCACTCAGGTATATCTACTCAGGTATATATAATTTATCTTAAAATAGTTATAAATAGGCATCTACGCATATAATATATTTATTATTATATATATATACACGGTATTTCGTGGAGAAGTGGGGAAGGGGCTAGGCGGGTCTGGGTCGTACTACATACATACCTACTATTATATACTATATATTTCGTAGCAGCTGTTACAACCGTTAGCCTAACCAGTATTCGATATATTTTTAATAACAAACTTTTGGCCGATTTCCATATATATTTTATACATTTTTAATAGATTTATAATAATAATATATTTTTTATACATTTTGACATTTATTTCTTTAATATTTTTTTTTTCATGGGAGTTTATTCACGATAAAATAGTGAAGGCATTATTAATTCGATTTTGTCTTTTCAGATTATCAGTATGGATGATTGCATTTTCTGAGAAGATTTACTGTAGTAACATATTTTTTTTTTTTCACCATCGTAAAGTAGAGATTTCAACGAACAGAAACCATACCAACTTTTTGAAAAAAGCTGATATTTTGACGGGTGAATTTTCGATTGAAAATTAGGGTGTTTTTTCGATATTAATTCAAAATAAGGTGAAAAAATAAATATTTTTAATCAAATAAATTACAGCGTATTTGGGACATAAAAAGGTAAGTTTTCACCAAATTTCGTTAAAAAAAAATAATGTTTGTAAAAGATAAAAATAAAAAACCAAAAACTTGGTTTTTTGGATATTTCACATAAATTTTGAGGTTATGTGAAAAAAGTGTAAATACAAAAGTTTTAGATCTTTTTATTACCTACAACTTTGCCATTTGATTTTTTTCGATAGAACTTTTAGTTTTGCCGGAAATCGAGAAAAACCGTTTTTTACCCTTAAAAACTCACCCCCACCCCCTTCCCGACCTCAGATCGCCCGTAAATTATTTTTCCTTTTATTTTTATAATATTCTCCTCCTTTTCCAATGGGTTTCATCCTACTATTATTTTTTTTGGTTTTAAAAATTATCGACCCTGGTCTATTATTTTGTGCGGCAATATTGCGATACTTTTAAATAGGAGCTAAAAATAAGTAACAGCTAAAGCCTTACCGGTGACTCAATTCATTATTTTACAACCGTTTAAGTTTTTGCGTGTAAGAAAGAAAATAGAAAGGAAAGGGGACGCCTGCGAATTCGACAGCATGGGTTTAGGTTTTCGCTACTCCTTAATCCCCAAGATTCTATTATTCTTATGTTTTATTAGGGTACACAAGGAAATCGTACAATATAGACAAATCTATACTTATATTATAAAGCTGAAGAGTTTGTTGGTTTGTTACTTGAACGCGCTAATCTCAGGAACTACTGGTCCGATTTCAAAAATTATTTCAGTGGTCAATAGCCCTTTTATTGAGGAAGGCTAATAGACTATATTTCATACTCACGTAAACCGAAGCTAAGCGAAGGCAGATCGATAATACAAACATAATTACTTACATAAAAAACCTCCAAGACCTGAAACCTGTATAGAAAGGGACATTCGCGGTCGTACACTTAAGAAAATTTTGGCTTGTTCGTTGCAGATAACTAATCCTACAGCGCTCAGGTCATTACGCGTGGAACGCGCAAACGAATATCATCCTAGAGGTGGTCAACCGGGAATGCCCCTGACTGTACCTGATGTATAAATAAATGAACATGTCTCTAATTTTCATTCTCAGCTCAAATGGATCCCAATTCTTGGCCGATAGTATCACATTCTTTAGTCTTTCGCATTACGGCATTCGTTTCTGTCCCGGTGGTCGATTTTTGAATCTCATAATTCATAATTCATTTATATGATCTTGAAGTCACCAGTGAAAATATTCTCAGCGATGACATTGAAATCACTTGTGCGTATTTTTGAATGTCAACATGCAGTTAACCTGCCGTTACTGTCATAGACAAGCGTCTGTTGAGTCCCGTCTTACGCAGATTTTTCCAAGTTCTCGGTTTTTTATTTATTAGTAGTCACTGGATTTGACCGTAGAACGAAACGTAATGAAATATCATGTTTCGACCGTTTGTAATTCTGAAAACATCTGTCAATTTATTTAATTTTTTGTAAATTATTTTATCGTTGATTTTGGTTCGCAAATCCAGGGCAGTTTTGTGGGACAACTTGTAACATTGATGAAGAACACCTACATTGAATAAAATAACAGTGAAAAGATGGTTCCAAATGAGTTAGCGGTTAAGATCACACCAAGACAATGAAGTGGATGCTCGCTATCTTCAGGGTCACGACTATGACTGGAAGACTTCAAAGACAGGACAGGATTCACCGTACAACGTTGCTTATATATACTTGACATTGTTTGTTAAAACTAATCCTTCATTATTTACGAAGATATGTGATGTCTCCAGTAGAAACTTCCGTTTTAGTCAAAATCTTTGTACAACATTCTCCAACACTGCACTTATGCGGAAAAGTGTATTCTGTTTAGCAATTAAGATATATAATAAGATACCATTGGCATTAAGAAATCTACCAGCAACTAGAATGAAAACTAAATTGTTTAACTTCCTTGTACAAAAAGTTTTCTATGCTGTCTCGGAGTTCATGCTGGAAAATTTTGACACAGTATAATATTAGTTTTTTTTTTCCCCATAATATTATATTGTCATTGTATTGAATAGCTTAGTATAGTAGGGTAGTATGGTATAGTATGTTCGAGAAACTATAATTCTCATCATGTTTTTGTACGCCGAATGGCAAAACATAGTGTTCACTATGATTTTTTTCCACCACTGTTTTAGTTTTACCTATGTTTACAAATAAACACTTTGACTTTGACTTTGACTTTGGTAAAATTACGTTATTATGTAGACGCCATTAAATAAATAAATAAAACTGTCAGCTGTCAGTGGTAAGTAATTATTTAACTAATCACGGGTGATTTCACATACGCTTATTAAGGTATTCGATTTCGTAGAAGTGAGAATTTTAATCACTGGTGAATTTAAAAAATACGAACTTTTAGAAATTTGTAACAATCTGCCATTTTGGTGAGCTTTAGTCACCGGGTGAGACTTAAAAATTGACCCCCAGCAAGCTCTCGCTAGTTATCACAAAGAACGTTTTAGTTACTTCACTTGTGTCCGTCGCTGCCAAAATTTTATCCTTAGTGTTCCTTTTTCTTCCAATTTTTTTTCACGGGCTTGTTTAATTTATAGGCTATCAGGTTGTGGAACTCGTTTCTCTTCGAAAAAGACTTCGCTTTCTATTTTTAAAAATATTTTAAAAGTGCATTTGTTATTTTTCCCTTGCCTAGCGATCTTTGTTTTTTATCATTTTATAATATACTGGTGACCCAACCTCGGCTTGCTTCAGTTAATGTGAGTTTTCTTTAACACCCGTACATAATCCAGAATTTTATTATTCTATCTATTGACGAAAACCGCATTAAATTCTGTTGCGTAGTTTGAAAGATCTAAGCGTACAACATACATACCTACAGAGGGACAGACGGTGGGAAGTGACAACATTGTATTTGTTTGTATACATGTTTTTATTACAAATATTTCATAATTTGTATGATCGGGTTTTTTTAACCCATTTATTATTTTAGTTCGCATCGCCTGCCAATTTATTAAGGTTTGTCTTTTTACTTCGCTTCTTTGTAAGGTTGCGTGGAAAAGGTCGCTGTTTAACAATAAAACGCCTGTTGACTCGCTTTGTTACTTTTTGTGTTAATTTTCATGCTGTTGTTATATGTGGTGTTCAGTAAGGAATTGTGTTGTAAATACATCACCGAAATTGGACAGAAATTTTACTAAAGCTACGAATTAAAAAAAAACCGTTTGGCTATATTTGGTTCACCACTTCTACGTCTACCAAATCTGTTGAAACTGCATGCATCAGTTAATCTGGGTCACACGGCAGCCTCCATAACCTTTACTTGAACTATTGGAAATCCTGCATCAGGTGCGCGGCACAGTTTAAAAATAAACAAATGAATAAGTGACATCAGTCATGGTGTCCTGTTTCACCGATACTCATTTCATAGGTAGAAAACATTCAAGAATCGGGAACAAATACTCGCGCTCATCACACAAATATAATGTTTTTATTTTTTATTTTTTTATGACATAGAGTAGATAAACGAGCACACAGGCCACCTGATGGTAAGTGGAAACTGTGACCCATAGACATTCGCATTCACAAGAATGCAATGCAATCTTGACACTGCAAATGCGTTGCCAACCCTGAGGACTAAGATGGAATGCCTCTATGCTAGTCATTTCACCGGCTGTCTTATCCCCAAACCGGAACACAGCAATGCGAACACTGGCGGTAGGTTAATGGATAAGATGGTGGTAGCGATCCCGACGGACCCTGCAGAAGGTCCTACCACCCGCAATGTAAGCAGTAAGTATTAAGTTTTACAATACTAGTTTAACTCCTGAACGACTGAACTTGTAAAACGTCTTGTCATTATGATTCATCTAATACTGAAAACGTGTTGATATCATGTGCTGTAAAAGCATAAATTAAAGAATCACAACAGTGAGTCAGACTATAGCGCCGCCAGTCGGGTAATTTAATTTTTTTTACTATAAGACACTGATGTGTGGTTCCGACTTAGAATAGTGCCACTTCATGTCTTCCCGTGGAAATCGTAAAGGAATAAAGGCTTGTAGTATTGTTAGGCGATGGGCTTGCAACCTGTCACTAATACACTGATAAAAATATCTTAGCCTATTTGTGCAAAATGTGGTAACAGAATTAACATATTTTTTTTAGACCTGTTGGTAATTCTGTAGCTCTGCCTCCCCCACTCTGGGAATGAAGGCGTGATTGTATATGTATAGGATGCTCGCGGTTTTGGTGAGGTACTGCGGTATAATAAGTTTCCTCCCCCTATTTCTCCCAGTTGGGGGTCGATCCTTTCTTAGTGCACCTCTAGGGTACCCAAGGAATACTCCCTCCTTCAAGTCCCTAGGTTCAGCGATTTAGGCTGTGCATTGTGTATCAGGCAGTCATGTACTGTTTCATTATAATTTAGACTAGTAACTTGCCCTTGCTTCGCTTTGATTTATGCCATTTTTCTGTAACACTCGTACTGAAACCAAAATTAAAAAAGCTTTCTTGCATATCTGATGTTGAAAACCACATCAAAATCCAGAACACAGACAGACAGTCAGACAGAACAGTGGAAATGGACTTTGTTTTATAATATGTAAAGAAAAGATAAAGAGGACTAGTTTCTGCACGCGACTTGGTCTATGTCAACTATCATATGGGATTTAAGGTAGTCTATGTGTTTCCCATATCCATATAATTTTTTTTTATATTTGTTCAGCCGTTTCAGCCTAAATGACTCAAAACATTATCAACTCACACACACACTCACTAACTTGCGTATTTATAATATCAGCGTAGAAATGGTTTCCTGCTATTCCCCCCTATTTCTTCCCTTTGGGGGATACTTTCATAATTATAAGGAATGTTCCCTCCCAATATTAAGTTCCTAGGTCTGTCAGTTACGATTATTCACATGTGAAATCTAGCGACCCACCCTCGCTTCGCTTCGGTTTATGTGAGTATGATATATAGCCTATAGCCTTCCTCGGTAAATGGGCTAAATAACACTGAAAAAAATAAATCTAATCGGACCAGTAGTTCCTGAGATTAGCGCGTTCAAGCAAACAAACAAACAAACTCTGCAGCTTTATAATTATTAGTAAGGTACGTACGTAGCTAGATCTGTTACGAGGAGGTTACGTGTAATCAGTGAGTCAGTTACGATTATTTACATGTGAAGATGAGTCACTATAAGTTCATAGCATCCAGTTCAAGGATGTTCATTAAAGGATTTAGTCTAAATTAAGTACTGTCTGACTTAAGACAAAACCGAGGTACCAGCTAATGGCTCCAGCAGGGTTTATGTATGTATGTAAGTACAATTCTTTATTCCACCATGACCTCTCATCGCCTGAGAAGATTTAGATGTGTGTGGTATCATTAGGATACCTAAATCGTTAAAATTAAAATAGCAGGTATAGAAATAGAAATAGAAATAGAAAATATTTATTCGACGATCACAGGAAAAAACAAATAAAACACATTTTAAATTTAACATTGACGAAAAGAATGGCAACACAGAAAAAAACAATGAAACAATAAGGAAAAGGAATGTAGAAATTTTAGCATAATGTTGCCATGGGTGATTCCTGTCGTCGAAATTGACACCACTCAGCACTATGTCACAAATATAGCAAATATCAATTATTAACATACCTATAGGTAGGTATGACGACGACAGTATAAAATATGAAGTCGCGTTTTTAAATCTTGCTTGTCAATTATTTAAGTCCGTGGTTAGTTGTACTGATCCATTGCATGCTTTTTAAGTCACTTATATTAGCTTTAAATGAATTACAAACAACGCAATCTTCATTATCTATAAATTAAATGAAATCTTACCTCCACAAAGCTGAGATGGTGGACTTGGCCTCTCCCTCTAGCGACCGCAGCCCTCTCGAGACGATCTCGTTGTAAATGGACATCCTCTTGTAAGAGTCCCGTCCCTTAGTGTACCTGAAATTGACATGTTAGCTCAGAGGAAAGGATAAAGCATCTGCTATTTCGATCACGTATACAAGTACGAAAGTGACGAATGCTTTATCCACATAGGCCTGCTATACTTAATGCCACTAAATTCCATAAAATGATAGGATCAAAAAAATGCCTTCATACAGTGGGGCCCAGGATATACAACGGGTTGCCCATAGAATTTAAAAACGCCTGTAGCGACTCAGCGTTCACTAATAAACTCAAAGCCAAACTGGCATCTGACGCCTGGTACTCCATTGATGCCTTTATCGAGTGATAGACATTTCACAGAAGTAACTGGTTCGCAGACCCTCAAAAATAATAATAATTATGTAACTAAATAATTACAATGTATATCTACCTATGTACCTACAGCGTGCACGATAGTAATAAAATATACTTAACTAGCAGACCCGTGACCACTTCGTTGGTTTGCTATCTTACGCGGTTTAGATTTTTCATACATAAGGATTTTCCCGCTAATTCCTGTTCCCGTGGGAATTTCGGGAATTCCTTTCTTAGTGCACCTCTACGGTACCTAAACTACGTCCCTTCCAAATTTCAAGTGCCTACGTTTAGCCGTTTAGGCTGTGCGTTGATATGTCAGTCAGTCAGTCAGTCAGTCAGTTTCTCCTTTTATATATTTAGAAGATAAGTACCTAATATACATTATGAATTTATGAATAAGAATTGACATGTAAAATTTTATATTTTACCAATAAACGATTGAATTGAATTGATCACTTTACCGTATACATGTATCATTTCATTGAATTTCATTTGATTGAACGTTGTTTTATGCTGAAACCATGATGTTTTCAGGATATCTTAAGCATTCATTAAGTAGGTCAGGCTGGTTTCACGGTACCGGAAGCTGGCTGGACCATTGTTTAGTGTCTCAAGCTGCATGGCTGGCAGTAGTAGACGTAAAAGTTTTGCATGACGTCTTATGGTCCGACCACTTTCCTTTAAAATTGTACTGTAAGCTAAATATTATAACGTCAACTACCTGTACAAGTGACAAACAGCATAGTAAAGTTGTATGGGGTGTAAGAGATGCCAATCAACTAGCGATGTATACAAGCTATTGTTCTAAGCATCTAAGTGCAATTGATTATCCTACGGAATTAAAAGATTGTGGAGATAAAGTTTGTTGTAATTTGGATCATCGAATGGGACTAGATAGCTTGTATAAATCGATAGTGGATATTCTTGTTCAAGCTTCCATTCTAAGCAAAAGTTATAGTGCCAAGAAAAAGAAGCGTAAACCTTATGTACCTGGCTGGAATAAACACGTTAGTGAAGCTCATGGGCAGGCACGTCTTTATTTCCGACAGTGGTTATCATACGGGAAACCTACCTCTGGGCCTATTTATAATAGTATGTTCGAGACCAGAAAAGTTTTCAAGGCTAAACTCAAATGGTGTCAAGCAAATGTGGAACAAATAAAGATGGACCTAATCGCATCTCATCATTCAAAAAGAGATTTCGGAAGTTTTTGGAAAGAGACAAACAAGCTTAACCCTAGTTTGAGTGTGCCAGTGAGCGTTGAAGGTATAAGCGAGCCGGCCCAGATAGCTGAATTGTTTAAACAACATTTTAGGGTGCCGTCGCCCCTTGGCCCTGCCGCGAGTCAACCATGCAATACTGAGACAGTCACGGGACTCACAAGTAAGAAACTAATTCGCTTTGCGGCGAGCGAAGTCGAGACTATCATCAGGAGTATGACTCGCGGCAGGTCCCCGGGACATGACTTTCTTAGCATAGAACACCTAAAGTATGCTAGTGTGCATTTGCCTAGAGTGCTTGCCATGTTCTTCTCTGTATGTATTAGTCACTCCTACTTACCTTTGGACTTAATGAAAACCATAGTGGTTCCAATCGTGAAGAGTAGGACTGGTGATGTTTCTAGTGTAAATAATTATAGGCCAATTTCACTAGGAACTATAATAGGAAAGGTTTTGGACGGTTTGCTTAGTAAAAATCTAAATTCGCATGTAAAATTTCATGATGCGCAATTTGGGTTCAGACCGGGTCTATCCACGGAAACCGCGATTTTATGTCTTAAGCACACCGTCCAATACTACGCATTGAGGAACACCCCGGTGTATGGCTGCTTTCTCGACTTGTCGAAGGCCTTTGACCTTGTGGCATATGACAGGTTGTGGGAGAAGCTACATGGCGAGACGGACGTTCCTGCTGAGCTGATTCATATATTGAAGTTCTGGTATAATAACCAAAACAACTATGTTAGGTGGGT
The DNA here is from genome assembly GCA_963966035.1 of Acleris laterana. Lineage (NCBI taxonomy): Eukaryota > Metazoa > Arthropoda > Insecta > Lepidoptera > Tortricidae > Acleris > Acleris laterana. The sequence goes on from OZ014443.1 coordinate 16,540,475, forward strand.
CGGCTCATTATCGGGCATGTATCGGTTGGAGTGCGGGGTGAGACAGGGGGGCTTAAGCTCGCCCAGCCTCTTCAACCTTTATATGAACCGATTGATTGGTGAGCTCAGCAGCACTAAAGTCGGATGTTCTATTGGCGGTAAAATGGTCAACAATATAAGCTACGCAGACGATATGGTGCTGCTGTGCCCATCAATCAACGCTATTATTAAGCTGCTTCGCGTGTGCGAACTTTACGCGGAGACACATGGCCTGAAATATAACGCAACTAAGAGCGAACTCCTTCTCTTTAAAGCGGGCACTAAAACCTATGAACCAGTGCCGCAGGTTAAGTTGTGTGGCACTCCGCTAAAAAGAGTGTCACGGTTTAAGTATTTGGGTCACTGGCTTACTGAGTCTTTGAGTGATGACGAGGACATAGAACGGGAGCGGAGAGCGCTGGCAGTCCGATGCAACATGTTGGCCCGCAGGTTCGCAAGGTGTACAAATAACGTAAAAGTGACGCTGTTTAAAGCTTATTGTCAGTCGTTCTACACCTGCAGCTTGTGGGTCAACTTCACGCAGAAGGCTATCAACGCCCTCAGAGTCCAGTACAACAATGGTTTCAGGATGTTGCTGGGGCTGCCTCGATTCTGCATTTTATTTGCACAGTCGTCATCTACTTGTCGAGACGATTCTGACAAGGCCTGTAATTCAGGAGTTTCTATGGCCACCCTGAGTCTCCATCATCAGACCAGCTTGATGGGACTATATTATTGTATTGTCATCAGAACTAAAGGCGTATGCAAATTTTCAGCTTCAATGGAAACTGGGAATTGGGTCATATTTAACTTGCAAGATTTGACCCTTACATACATACATACATTGCAAGTTAAATAAAAGCTTTTAAAAAGGAACGAGTTCACTGTTGCTTAAATGTGTCTGGCGATTAGTTTGCCAAGGCTAGATTTGTAAAACGAGAGTACATTTTATTCTTAAAATAAATCTCGAATAGAATAAAATAATGTATACATTATAGTTATTTAATCTTAAACTTAATATGAAAGTAAAATAGAATAGAAATATAATTGTCACCATAAAAAAATATTAACAACACTAAGAAAAATATACGGAATTCACGAGTTGTGGTGCCAAAAAGGTTCAAACTCAGCATAATGCTGCGGTCGGGGGACAGCAGAAAGCAAAGATCAAGGTGTATAAATCATCGCTAAGACCTCACTTGATCTTTGAAAATAGATGATTATCGATTAATACATCTTTGTCAATTTCAATTGGCACAGACTGGGAACACATTTGAATTCGGAACTACTTTTTTCCGAATATTCATTTGTCCGAATTTTCCCAACGTTATGTTAAGCTGGAGCTATTTTTAGGTTAAATGTATATTTTGAATGTCATACATAGGTTTGGTTAGGTTTGATTTATAAGCGATAGCGAAAAGTCAAGTCTTTTATCAAAATATTGCGGTCGGAATTATGAAAATTCAAAATTTTGATCAATTCGGAACTATGACTTAAGAATTATGTATTCTAGCCTGCACAGACCGTTTGAGATTCTATATTTGAAATTTGACGTTAATTCCATTATAAGTTTACTTGAAATTTTTACCTACCTAGATTGTCGCTCACTATTGCAGAGTTGTCATAAATGTCGGCACACTTTACTATCGTATAGCGTCAGGCGAATTTGTTAATAGATTGGACGTGACAAGGCTTTTAAGCAAGTTAATATTTATGATGTAAACTCCACAATAAATAAACTGGTAGTTGGCTTCGAACAGAGTACTCACGAACCTTTTTTTTCTAACTCATACAATAATGGAAGTTTGTGTAAATGTTCATGTTTCATCATTATCATCATAATTTCACGCCTTAATTCCCAGCGTGGGATAGGCAAAGCTACAGAATTACCAACAACCCTAAAAACTTGTATATATAATATGTTTCAATCATGCGTAAACGACTAAACGGACTTTTTTATACTCCGGAAAATTGCACAGTCCATTTTGTTGATTTTTTGTATGAGTATTGTAACTTTATACACATTTTATACATACCAAAGAATAATGGGATCATCGCTGATGATGAATGACGTCATTGGACAATAATATTACATATCGACGCTTGAAAGGCGAAATGGGATAAGCGACCAAATAGTAACTTTACAGGAGAGCCAAAAAATGGCACAGATTTTTGAAAAAAAATCACTATAATTTATTTTATAAGCCGATTTTCAAAATTCAACTTTGTACATGATCATGATGGTGTTTTCTATATACTGTGCTCAATAAATTACCCACAAAGGTGTTATTTTAGGATTTAGTGTAGCTTACGCAAATTGATCTCAAAAACTGCAGGAGGTAAAATTATCTAACCAAAAATTGTGGTGAAAAATGAATCAAGTAAAAATGTCTAACCGGAAAAAGATTTGAAAGATAATTAGGAAAAACTATCTAACCGCAAAACATTTCAAATTTAAGAACCATGTTAGATTATATAAAAGTCATTTTTAGCCAGAAATTAAATCAAGACAAATAATCTAACTGCTATGAGCGACAATTTTAAACTTCAAAATATTTTATCTAAGCTAAAATTTAACCCTCATAATTTATTCTCCACTAATAAATCACCACCAAAATTCAAGATATTGATGAAAAATGTAAATATAACAACTTTTACGAATATTAATGGGTCTTTAATAAAAATAAACTGAAAAAATCCAAATGACTAAACAAATATAGGTACTTCACCTATTTGAAATAAAAATAAACAAATAAAGTTACTAAACAATTATCAGAGATCAAAAAAAAGTTACAGTCAAACTATTTGTCGACAAACTTTTTTGTACTAAAAACTCTAATACTTAGAGTAACTTTAGAATTAGCGACAGTAAGTAGTTTAAAAATGATTGCAGGTAAAACAGGATAAGCGACATTACTCTCGAAACTCATATCAAGTAAAAGGCTATAACCTACAATAGTGCGGATAAAGACGTTTAGGTTATTTGATCTAAGACATTTTTTGTATTTCTGTAGATATAGGTAAAATGATATAAAGGAAATAAAAATAAGTTTTACGATGAAGTAATAAAATATAACCGACACATAAAATGAAAGTTGTAAAAAAGACAAACAGTCTAAGTAACATTTTGTAAAAAAACATTTTATCTAATCTCCAATATTCAAAAACCTGTAAAAAAGAAGTCGCTTAGTAACAAAATTAGATCGGTGTTTCTAAAAATCACCGATGGAATAAGCGACACAAAAGTCGTCATACGGGCGCGAGACCCAGCTCATGCGACGCAGAAAAATCTGCTGATTTTAACGATGCATATAACTCAATATCACAAAAAATGTCGCTTATCACATTTTGCCTTTCAAACGTCGATATTATGTACCCGGTGCAAAAAATACTTCAAACTAACGTGGAAAAAGGTGCTTTTCACCGTCGAAGCGAGGAGAGGGTTATTGGATTGAAGTGATTTTAAATTCGTATGGCAACAATTCAATTTGCTCAGCGCATTTCCGGTGGAAAAAGACTGGATTGACGAAGCTGAACGAGACGAGAAGTATTTGTTGCTATATTACAATCATGTTTGTTGGTGTAATTGAATCGTACTGTTGATACACACTGTGTTTTATAAATGTACGATTGGTCGAGGACGCTAGCGATTTCTTTACAATATTAATCACGGGAATGTGATAGGTAATAGTGGTTGTTTTTGATGGAGTGGTTTTTTTTTGAGAGATTTTATAAAATAAATTAAAATATTTTGCTTAGTAACTTCTGAAATACTTTGAGTTATATTTGAACTGGGATTCCTAAGTCTTGGATCATACCAGATATAAAAAAAATGGTCATGCAACTTATCGTTTTGATATGCCTTTTGGCTAATAACTCTCCTAATATCTCATTCCTTTCCAATTCTTCTTGTGCATATTTGCGGTTATAATTTTGTATGGCGTTGACTAATGTCAAAACGGCGCGACTATAACGATTTAGTTTACCTGGTTTACCTTTGTTTCGCCTTCACTCATTTCATAGAACGTTTCACTTAGAACTTTTGTTTCATAGAAATCTATTTTCTGCTGAAGCTGTATTGATTTCAGATTATCACAAATGGTTACAAGATTAACCTAACCTGACCTACGTGAATCATGTTTAAAACCGCCGGGTCATCAATTTCAATTAATAACGAAGCTTTCACACAATCGTCGCAGACACTTCTTATGTAACAGAGTAGCGAAAACATGGAACAAACTGCCAGAACAAGTAGTCTCAGCATTGAACGTCAATTAGTTTAAAAACCGACTGGATCAACACATTAACAGAGAAAAGAACACTTGATCATAGAACATCTGGATATTGGGGCCCTAATGGCAGAGTTTATCGCGTGATAAAAATTTGGTTAAAGCCATCCGTCACCTTTTCACCTTTTGCCACACAAATAAGTATGACAGTGACGGATGCTATATCCAGTATCCACATTTGACACACGATATAGACGCAGCCATACTAGGCCCGCATCCATCAGTTGTCGCAACTGCCACCTGATTAAATAAATAATAATAACAATAATAAAATAACCTGAAATCGATACGGGTTCAGCAAAAATTAGCTTTCTATGAAACGAAAATTCTGCGATGTGATTTCTATGAAATGAGTGTCGGTGAAACAATGGGATGCCAATAAAGGTTTACCTTTGTTTCGCCTACACTCATGATACCTTTACTTGCAAACTTTAAGTAAATAAACTCTTGAGTTATCTCCACTTAAAACTGTTCTCATGTCTACAGACAGAGTCGAAGAGGTTTCGTTTTAAAGTTAGTAGAAACGATCAGTAAGTTTTCATTCCACGAGTTCTTCGATTCGATTCGATTCGAAGATAGCCATACTTACAGTAGCGGAACGAAAACGTATGACGCTTTTGGAACTCAGCATTGAAATAAAAATCAAAAGGGACGTAATCATTCCGTGACTGTACAAAGGCGAGCTTATCCCTTTAAGGGATTCCACACCGTCATACATTGTATTTGTACCTTGTGCTATCTTCGGCCTAGAAAAGGTGGCCTAAAATAGTCAGTCTCACCCATCATATAGATGCCAGACCGCGGGAGTCTAGACATCGTCAGTGCGGTCACAACACAAGACACAAAAGAATAAAATATCTCCCTTAAAACCTAAACGACTTTGCTAGAGCTCACGCTCACGAAATTGTATGAATATATTATTTTCAGAATAAAAAATAAAAAATGTCAGGGTCACCGTCATCGACATCGATGTGGAGGACTAATACTAATATACGTTTTATTTGTAAGTACTTACGTATTACTCGATGCGTCCTCTCGCAAATGGCTGCATGTAATTGAAATTAGAAATACAATACAACGACAACTATTTCTAACACTATAAATATAATCTTCGCAGCCTTCAAGGCAACGCCTGTATTCTACATTATATTAGCTCATCTTGCTTTATTATTGTAATAACATTATTGATAATATCATAGCTTTCATTCCGAATCACTTCGTTTACCCGAATTTCATTTGCCATAATTGTATCACTTGCCATAATGTTAATTTGCCATAAAGGCATTTTTTTCTGAAACTGTAAACCTTTCAGGTAATTTTTACATGCCATCGTATAGAGCCCAATAGGAGGTTAGGTTAGGTTTGTTTTATAACAATTCTGAATAGTTCACGATTTCAAAAAAAATGCCTTTATGGCGAATGAATATTATGGCAAGTGATAGAATTATAGCAAATGACTTTCGGGCAAACGACAGAGAACCCTCTTATTCACTACTACCTAGAGCTGTAATAACATCAACAGTGTGATTACGATATCGAATCAAGGTTAAAAAGGTTCTCTATTCTACTGGGTAAAACAGTATTGCTTTTAACGTATCATGGTATTGTCAAATAAACAGCCTTTACTGTCAAGTAAATAAGAGCTATCATAACGTTGACAATACAACAACACGTCAAAGGTAATACTAGGTATACATGTCAAGATCGTAGCAAGTGGAACATGCGTGATTTAATGTATGTATGTATGTATGTACATGATGCAATCGGCGAACGTAAATCGATATCGAAAATGTATCGGGTCAGCGTAAGCTATCGGACGGTCGTCGCTTCGAGTGCACTTGGCAGCTTTGATTGTAGGCGGATTTAGCAATCAAACATTATTTTCGCTTCGCTTCAGTTTTTGTGAGTTTTCTGTAACACCCGTACATAAAACCGAATTTATTATACATATAAAACTTCCTCTTGAATCACTCTATCTATTTTAAAAAACCGCATCAAAATAATTTGCGTAGTTTTAAAGATCTAAGGATAGGGACAGACAGACAGCGGGTGGCGAATTTGTTTTAAACTATGACGTAGTGATTTTAGTGAAATTCCATTTTCAAAAGGCCTTCATAGCGGTTTTCTATAATGTGACGTTACTTTGACTTATCTTGAGTCGGGTATTTAATTCAGGATCAGTTTTATAAACACAACCAATGAGCTAACAGATTAAAACAATTATGATAAAATTTAGTGCGATAACCCCAGTAGCGTGACCTCATTAGTGTTACCTGGTTTTCGAATCATACGGTAGAATAAAGAAGAGGTTATAAATTCTACTCTACTATAGTCTGTGAGCTCTTCGCTTTTACGCTTCGGGTTTGCACTTCTATCTCACTCGCTCTTAAAAAGAGTGTATGAGAGGGAGTGGGAAACAAGTACAAACCCGAAGCTTCTTCTATAAGAGCGAGTGCACTGTACTTCTAAACTAGCAGAAACTAGTTCAAAAGTGGATGAGTCAAATGTTGATAATCAAAATATTAATTGGTTTACAGCGAAGAGGTTCTAAAGTAGCTCAAAACTGACCCGTGACCTTGCACCGTGTACCGTTGTCAAACGCCAGGCAATATCGTTACAATAATTAATGAGAAACTTGATCAAAACATTGTTTTGTGTTTACTACATACGCCTCATATTAGTTAAATTATTACAAAATTAACGAAAACATAGAGCGAAAGTTTAAACGTGTCCGGAAATATCAGTGGTACATTTATAACATACGCTGCAGATAAGAGGGTACAGTCTGAACACGACATTATCTCGACAGTTATAGGCCAAGAGCCGAATGGGTGATATCTACTTTTTATATAGTCACGAGATTAAATTTGGTAACCCACCTTAGGTCCAAAGTCAATCTGACATTCTACAACAATAGGGTTGTGTTTCCTAATTACAAATTACATTGACGACTTCAAGCATTTTTTTCTTGAAATGGGTCCCGAATTAACGCTCGTGACCGTACCATAGAGAAAGCAAACGAAGCACACATTCCACCTGCGGACCTAGTAATGGGTGCGTTCATAGAGTGACAAAATGTTGATAAAACATCCGTCACTTTTTGACACGTATATACGAGAGTGACGGATGCTTTATCCACAGTTTGTCACGCGATAAACGTAATCATACTAGGCCTGTTGATAGTATAAAGTAGAATCTGTGACGCATGTTTGCATTTACGAGATTAAAATCTTAAGACTGCGCCGAGCAAACGCCGAGCGTCCAGTGGCGCCCTCATTACTATTATTGGGTTTTCTAATTAACTAAAGAATTTCCTTGGAACCAAACAAAATGTGTTTGTAGCGCAAGTAAAAACACAATTTATGGGATACGTAACAAACTTTAATAACAATTACCGTTTGAGTAGTCAGCTTAACGGGAAATGGTGGCCACTTTTTTTCGTTAAGTAAATAACTCGAAGGTGAATTGTTATTAAAGTTTGTTACGTAGGTATCCCATAAATTGTGTTTTTACTTGCGCTACAAACACATTTTGTTTGGTTCCAACGAAATTCTTTAGTTAATTAGAAAACCCAATAAAAGTAATGAGCGCGCCACTGTATATCCGGCGTACGCTCGGCGTTGTCTTAAGACTGCAATCCTAAGATCACAAATTACATGACTACAATCTTAAGACTGCAATCTTAGGATGGAAATGTGTTGCCAATCCTGATGGCTAATATGGAATGCAATTTGCCCTTATAATTTTATCATTAATCAAAATACATAATTTAAAATTTTTATTCCTAGAAAATACCTGATTGCCGGTAATGGAATTATGGCAGTAAATACTAAATGTTTAATGTATCATACTTTATATTGTGCATTTACCATATATTGAAAAAAAATACGTGAGGGTATGTTATATGTCATTTAACATAAAAAAACCTTATAACCTTAGCTTGATAAGCTAGCTGTTTTTAAAGTATTTAAGTATTATTATTTTACTACAAAATACACATGAATGAAATGACAGTTTTTCGTAATTACTCATGCGCCTAGCTCTTGGTCTATAACACCTGTATTAACCTTTACAAGTGTATTTAACACTCGTTGAATTTCGAATATGTAAATATCGCTCCACATTTACATTTAGCATACATTGCTGATTATAATTTACAGTGCATAATATTCAACGTTTATACCGCAGACATGGACTGCCTCATTATGAGTTGGGACGCCCCCGTAGCACCTGGAGGCGTTCAGTTGAAAATGTCGGAATTTTCGCTTGATATTTGAGTTACAATAATATAGGGCTCTTGTTGAACCATTGTAAAGATCCGCGTGTACGATAAACCTATTATAGTTAAAGTACCTATTCCTATCCTTTCTGTCAAATTCAGGTGTCACAATGATAGATAAGGCCAGAGCATGTTAACAGCAGACTATTGCGCGTTTATAAATAAGAATAGAATATAATAAAATAGAAATCGATTTATTGCCATAATTTGCAACAAATATAACACAAAAAGAAAACAAAATTTCGAGTAAGTATCAAAATATCATGCATGATGGTCATGGCGTGGCGGACCAAGATCCAAAACCCACGACGCTGTTTTTAGATGGATAGTCACGAACACTAATTAAGAGCATATTAACATGTTCGCAGAATAATCCAGAGAAAATTCTATCTAGTCTATGCCATAACAGCACTTGTGCGTTTTTGAGACAAAACGATACGCCTAGCTGCCAAAGCTTAGTGTTGCACAATCGATTTAATCATATTTTAACGATTGTGAAATAGGGACTAAAACACACCTAATGTTTTGTGAAATTAATTCTATTACCTGATTCGGTCGGGTGAGGTCGTTTTTAAAATAGCTGTATTCTGGTTGATTGATACCAAATACATTTTTTTTAAAGATTTAAATTAGGTAAAGAGTAACACGTACCTAAAAGAACCTAACGTTCCGATTGACGGTCAATGTGTACTGTGATAGATTTAATTTGGTGACGTATTTATTTTAATTGCTCAAACTAAAACGTCATTCAAATGACAATCATTATATTTTCCATTTCGTCAATTAAAAAACAAAGTAAACCATAGACACATAATTTTGTAATTTTCTGGTTTCCCTCTCGTTTGTTGTTCTGTGCGTCGTTCGTTCGTTCGTACGTTTTATCGCTTTATTTTTCATTTCATACCTAGTCGTAGAAAAAGTATTGTATGCAACGGTGTATAAGGGCTGATTTTTCAATCTCCAGATAACACTGCCTGTCTGGTAAATTGTAGCTCTGTCCTTTTCTTTGTCAAAAGAAAGATAAGGACAGAGCTACAATTTACCAACACTGCCTGTCTGGTAAATTGTAGCTCTGTCCTTTTCTTTGTCAAAAGAAAGATAAGGACAGAGCTACAATTTACCAGACAGGCAGTGTTATCTGGAGATTGAAAAATCAGCCCTAAGTCAAAAAATACCCGAGTAACACACGCCACTCGTCTTTTTTAACCGCTCTTATATAACTATTGCATAAACTACTATTTCATATTTACTCTAAAAGTGATTGATGACGATGATGCCATTGTATTGAAAATACCACTTAAATGGACCTCAGCTTGATTAAACATTCAAAATTTTACTTAATAATCCATTGTTACCTATTATCAAGCGAAATTCCCTGCCGTATACCCCAAATGAGGAACACAATACGTTATTTCACATTGCTCAAACGTTATTCAAAACGCGATGCTTTCAATCTTCTTCATTCTTTACAAAAATCTCTTTATACAGAAAGCCAAAAGGGAACAAAACAAACAAATTTGCCCTGGGCTGATTGCTTTTTGTGAATATCTGCTGAACGCAGAACAAAAATCTAGTTCTCTCCGGATACTAAAAAGCACTCTCATTATTAGACATCATTGAACGTGATTGCCTTTTTAGGTTTTGGTACTCTAACGGATCCCAAAGGGACCCCTATCAATCTGCCTATTTGCTCGAATTCTTGCCCTACTTATCTAAAAGACTAGTATTTAAAATGGTTTGTTAGACGTATTATCCCTTTGTACATATTTACTATTATTATTTATCAGTCGTAACTTTATCGTAATATGTAGATAGGTTTGGTGTGGATCATTTTTATATCAAGCGGATTAGGTCCAGAGGGCCAAAAACACCTAGAAATAGGAGCTCCGTTGACTCAGTCAAATATTTTTTTGGAATGGGACAAAATGCTACTAATTAAATAATAATAATGGTAATTGCGCAATTAAAATTAATTTCTTCCATAAAAATGATCTATCAAGCCAACAGTAAATATGTCTATAGGGAAAGAATGCGTCCGGAATTTTTGATAAAAGAAAATAAATTTATCAGTAATTTTATACGTCTATAGGGAGAGAAGGCGATCTTCCAGCAACACGAAAGTGAGTAGGCATTCGCACCATTTCCCCTTTATCAAAATACATAGAACACTCGGATTGTCAACTAGACAGAGTTCAGTTGCGCAAAAGAACGTTACCTACACTTAAAATGCCGAATTGCTCTGTTTTCTGCTGTAAAAAGATGTCTAGGACATCAAACTTACAAAAAAATGGTGTTACATTTCACATGTAATCAAACCTTTATCGTATTATTACTGTTCAATTGCATTAAGACACCAAATTCGTATATTTTATTGTAATATAATTGTCGGATTTGTTTACCAACATCGAGTCCGCTCGACCGTACAAAACTGATCGAAAACTTTTGAGCAAAAAAATAACACGAGGTGCGCAAGTTTTGTCAGTGTATTGTACCAGTTTTTATGTATTAGTGTCATCGTTTCAGTTTTATTTTTATATGTAAGGTGTGCAAAGCTGCATTTGTGTGAAATTTCCCCCCGCAAGAAAATCTATTTACAACTATTTGACTGTAATATTTATAGCTAAGATGATAGCCGAGAGGTTTACCATTGAATTGCCGACAAACTTTTAATCGAATATTATTTCAAAGACAACGTTTCAAGTATTTTCATTTCATCGACAAGTCATTGCGTCGAGGACTCGATACTAGGTAATTTGAAACGTGGTCTTTTAATTGGTAGTTTACTTATTTCAATAGAATTCATGTCATGACTAATCATTTCGGGTTTTTTTAATTGTTTTTTTTTTACTTGTAATAATATTTATTCCGCATAACATTATTTCAATTGGTAATATTTTGCTATCAAAACTAAACAGTAATGTGTCATGCTTTTCTGTCAACAGTTCATTTTCTTGGGGGTCGCAGTTCTAACCTAACCTAACCCGCTTCTGTCAACAGTTCGTTTTCTTGGGGGTCGCAGTTCTAACCTAACCTAACCCACTTCTGTCAACAGTTCGTTTTCTTGGGGGTCGCAGTTCTAACCTAACCTAACCCACTTCTGTCAACAGTTCGTTTTCTTGGGGGTCGCAGTTCTAACCTAACCTAACCCACTTCTGTCAACAGTTCGTTTTCTTGGTGGTCGCAGTTCTAACCTAACTTACTTTGAATGAATGAATGAATGAATGAATCGTTTATTGCTTGAATGTGAGTAATTAAATACAGTGATTTGGTGTTACATTATTATCAAAAGTGCGTCACAGTCAGCCGTCGTCCGGCATGCAATAGGTTATACTTAGGTACATATATTTTTATATTTTTATCTTAAACTTACAATTTACGGTATTTAAATTATTTACGATGCTCCATGAAATCTTTTAAATTATAATAACATTTATCTAGCAACCAAGATTTAACTGATGTACTAAATTCATGCTTTTCCATTATTTTAAATGAGTCGGGTAATTTATTAAAAATGTCAATACTCATCATAAAACAATTTTTCGCGGCTAGTTTTAGCCTTACACTAGGTTTATATAGTTTATGTAGGTATTGTGTTCGTACTGTTCTAGAAGACATTGTAGAAACTTGTTTGAATAGATATTTATGTTTATATACAAATTGACACACTTCCATGATATATAAACTATGCACTGTTAAAATGCGATGTTTAATAAAATATGGTCGACATGAATCATCATATTTGAGTCCAAAAATTGCCCTTATACAGCGTTTTTGTATTAGAAATACGTCATTTATGTCTGTGGAATTCCCCCATATCACAATACCATATCGCAGGGCAGAATCCACGTATCCATTATAGGCCGTAATAGCGGCCTGTAAAGACACCACCTGACGGACCCTTCTTAGAGCATACACAAATCTATTTATTTTTGAACATAGGTTACTTATATGAGCTATAGGTTACTTTAAAAGCCTCGTACTTCTATTTCTTGATATAACTAGTTATGCAATAATATTATTAATTTAATATTATCAATAAATCTTACTTTTATTATACATAGGTATTTGTTTGTCACACTACATAATTTGAAAAATGTATAAATGTGCAATAGGGCATATAAAAATTGTATTAAAGTAATACGTCGAAGAAATGAATTGCAATGTTTTGTAGTTGTACCAATTAAGATAATTTGAAACAAATCAGCGATTAAGTAGTATTCGTTGATTAGTATTTCCACGTAGTAAGATACATTTAAATAAACAGTAGTTGAAATAAAATAACGCCAAACAATATTACTAGTACTAATGTTTCGATGAATCGTTGTCGATGAAATAATATTCGATGAAACGGTTGTCGGCAAAACAAGGGTACACCTAGCCGAGATTATAGTCGATACCATTAGTGTTTGACATAAGTTGACAGGAAAGTTATTGTTTGTGGTTTTATGAAAAATAATATTTTAAATTATCTCCATCTGAAGTTATTCGCGCAAAGCACATTAAGCCATCCCGTTGGCTTCTTGTGTGGGTGTGGCAGCATTATGGCCTCTTCAACACAGATACGTGTTTTTAAAGCGTGTTGAAAACCCCGACCGTGTAAATTAGGACTAAAACCCAGTTCAATGCTGCGTGCGAATGGCATTGACAGGTTCAGTTTGGAACGAGAAATGGTACAGCGTCAGGGAATTCCCACGGTCCGAAATGTGTGAGCAAAGCTTCGCCATTATATATTAACACGGTTATATTATGCACAATGCAATACAAACACGCTGTATTGAACAGCACACAAATCGACAAGGAAAGATAAATACATGAACTTCTTAAACGGTAGACAACAGGCGATCTTATGAATGAAAATATCTGTGTGTACATAAAATGTACGTGTATGTATTTATTTATTTAATTTTTATTGCACATAAATAAATACAAACGGCGGGCCTAATGCGTAATGGCATTCTCTACCAGTTGACCAAAAAATTAATCAGAAATTTACATAGTGGGAGCACAAACAGAGATAGAACTTCAAAGTTTTAACATAATTGATTTATCCTAATTATGTATGTATGTTTTATTTTTACCTATCTTACTACTTCAAGTTAAGGTGTCACCCCAACGCTGCGTAAAATACGGTGTCGTTGCGTAAACAAAAGACGGGGTCATAATAAGAAGTTGTTACTATGACGCCATGTTGTTACTAACAACATGGCGTCATTTTTGACGCACCGTAATATACACACCGTTCGGCAGGCGGTGCGGTCGCACCTTTAAACTCTTTGCAGCAAAGGCGTTCTTTCCTTGACCTGTCTCTACTGTTTAAAAATTTAAGAGGGAAAGTCTTCACCCGTATTTGCTTCAACGCTTGAACTTTACCGTTCCTAAAACTAACCAGGGGTGTTATTCTCTCAAAAAAAACTGACGGAACTACTTAAACTCGCCGCTTGGACATTCACTCGTTCGTCCGTCCGACCGTTGCATTGTTGTTGAGAGAATCACAGAACTTGTCGTCGCACTACTTTCGAGTGGGGGAAAGGGGTTATTATGACATCGATGCAGTTATCTGTGCTTTACGCTCAACGTAAAATGAACTGGGGTGTGATTCTTTAAAAAAGCAACGGGGTTATTATGACATAAATGTGCAGGGGTGTGATTCTCTCAAGAAGCAAAGGTGAACGAATGCACGAGTGATGTCCAAGCGGCGAGATTAAGTAGTCCCGGCAGTGCGAACAAAACACATTGTAGCGCGTGCATTTTCAATTTAGCAGCACGATGGGTCGAACGTATAAGGCTGCTTAATTGAAAATGCACGCGCTACAATGTGTTTTGTTTTCTGTCAACAGTTCGTTTTCTTGGGGGTCGCAGTTCTAACCTAACCTAACCCACTTCTGTCAACAGTTCGTTTTCTTGGTGGTCGCAGTTCTAACCTAACTTACTTTAAAAGCCTCGTACTTCTATTTCTTGATATAACTAGTTATGCAATAATATTATTAATTTAATATTATCAATAAATCTTACTTTTATTATACATAGGTATTTGTTTGTCACACTACATAATTTGAAAAATGTATAAATGTGCAATAGGGCATATAAAAATTGTATTAAAGTAATACGTCGAAGAAATGAATTGCAATGTTTTGTAGTTGTACCAATTAAGATAATTTGAAACAAATCAGCGATTAAGTAGTATTCGTTGATTAGTATTTCCACGTAGTAAGATACATTTAAATAAACAGTAGTTGAAATAAAATAACGCCAAACAATATTACTAGTACTAATGTTTCGATGAATCGTTGTCGATGAAATAATATTCGATGAAACGGTTGTCGGCAAAACAAGGGTACACCTAGCCGAGATTATAGTCGATACCATTAGTGTTTGACATAAGTTGACAGGAAAGTTATTGTTTGTGGTTTTATGAAAAATAATATTTTAAATTATCTCCATCTGAAGTTATTCGCGCAAAGCACATTAAGCCATCCCGTTGGCTTCTTGTGTGGGTGTGGCAGCATTATGGCCTCTTCAACACAGATACGTGTTTTTAAAGCGTGTTGAAAACCCCGACCGTGTAAATTAGGACTAAAACCCAGTTCAATGCTGCGTGCGAATGGCATTGACAGGTTCAGTTTGGAACGAGAAATGGTACAGCGTCAGGGAATTCCCACGGTCCGAAATGTGTGAGCAAAGCTTCGCCATTATATATTAACACGGTTATATTATGCACAATGCAATACAAACACGCTGTATTGAACAGCACACAAATCGACAAGGAAAGATAAATACATGAACTTCTTAAACGGTAGACAACAGGCGATCTTATGAATGAAAATATCTGTGTGTACATAAAATGTACGTGTATGTATTTATTTATTTAATTTTTATTGCACATAAATAAATACAAACGGCGGGCCTAATGCGTAATGGCATTCTCTACCAGTTGACCAAAAAATTAATCAGAAATTTACATAGTGGGAGCACAAACAGAGATAGAACTTCAAAGTTTTAACATAATTGATTTATCCTAATTATGTATGTATGTTTTATTTTTACCTATCTTACTACTTCAAGTTAAGGTGTCACCCCAACGCTGCGTAAAATACGGTGTCGTTGCGTAAACAAAAGACGGGGTCATAATAAGAAGTTGTTACTATGACGCCATGTTGTTACTAACAACATGGCGTCATTTTTGACGCACCGTAATATACACACCGTTCGGCAGGCGGTGCGGTCGCACCTTTAAACTCTTTGCAGCAAAGGCGTTCTTTCCTTGACCTGTCTCTACTGTTTAAAAATTTAAGAGGGAAAGTCTTCACCCGTATTTGCTTCAACGCTTGAACTTTACCGTTCCTAAAACTAACCAGGGGTGTTATTCTCTCAAAAAAAACTGACGGAACTACTTAAACTCGCCGCTTGGACATTCACTCGTTCGTCCGTCCGACCGTTGCATTGTTGTTGAGAGAATCACAGAACTTGTCGTCGCACTACTTTCGAGTGGGGGAAAGGGGTTATTATGACATCGATGCAGTTATCTGTGCTTTACGCTCAACGTAAAATGAACTGGGGTGTGATTCTTTAAAAAAGCAACGGGGTTATTATGACATAAATGTGCAGGGGTGTGATTCTCTCAAGAAGCAAAGGTGAACGAATGCACGAGTGATGTCCAAGCGGCGAGATTAAGTAGTCCCGGCAGTGCGAACAAAACACATTGTAGCGCGTGCATTTTCAATTTAGCAGCACGATGGGTCGAACGTATAAGGCTGCTTAATTGAAAATGCACGCGCTACAATGTGTTTTGTTCGGACTGACGGGACTACTTAATCTCGCCGCTTGGACATCACTCGGGCATTCGTTCACCTTTGCTTCTTGAGAGAATCACACCCCTGCACATTTATGTCATAATAACCCCGTTGGACAGGGCTGAGCAGGTCTATGTCTCCCTAATCCCTATCCCATGCAAAACTTAGGTAACGATTTTTGTGTTGGTAGCAAACTTAGTCAGTTGTAATAATACAACACTCTTACTAAAACAGTAATCGTATTTAATGTCGATTGGTTTTATTGCAACAACGCTGAATATTGGATTAAAACTAATAATAGCATTTTATCGACTGTGATAATTTTTATTTACGCCTTTCCACTCCGAGCCAAAGCCACTACGTAACACGAAATGATATTGTTCGTTAGTGCTACTGCTTTCACTCTCGGACTGTTTCTTTAGTACAAGAAAGAGACAAAGTAATTGTATAACTTTTTTTCAAATATACCAAGAGCATGCAGTATATGGAAACAAAATAAGTTTCTGTCAAAAATGTAATAAACCATTAATCTGTTTATCAAGGCCGAACTAATGAGTACCAACAAGGTGAGTCTACTTTTTACGGCAAGTTAAATAAAAAAAATCGATAGCGACAACATTCACCGAGAGCATCTTATCTGTAATTGCTATAAAAGTGTAATGTGATACCTACTTATTTTAAGTTCTATAATTTCCTTAACTCTGGATGTTCTTAACAACATAATAGCGATCATGTAAATGGGCAACCACTGGAAGCTGCAACACAGTGAAAACTAACGCAGTCTCCAGGGCTCCAATTGTACTTTATATTATGTTTTGAACAATAAAGAATTATTATTATTATTATTATTATTAGTGACGCCATTTTGACGCGCGCCCGCGTGTCATTCAGTCAAACGTGCGTGAGTGAGATGGAAAAAATAGTTGCAATTAAATTTGCACCTTATAACTATTACGTACAAGTCTGATCGTGGGTTCTAATCGTGCTTTCAGAAATCTTTGGAATCGTTGTTCGTGTCTGCGCGAACGAAGATTCAAGACAGGCCATATCGGTTGTGTTCTGTACGCCAATCCTATATATTTTCTATAACTTTAACGTTCGTCGAATACATCTTATCTATGACCACTATCCTTCAATTTCGATCAATATATCTAAATCCAGTTCGCTTTCGTGATTAGTGTGCTACAGGAGTAATATAATATAACTGTACCTTAATTAGTAGCTGATTCGTGGTTAAACGCCATTTTGCTGTTAGCCAATTAATCGATAACCCAATTAACATGCACCACTGTTTAACCTTTGTATTGACAGAGTTAGTTAAACTTATATGGTTTTGAACTAGATTTAATGCAAATAAAGATTGTTACTTTTACTACGATTTTATTTTCGATACGGAGTAGGTACCTAATAATCTTACCGTATCTATAGAATCAAAACGGTTATTTAACCACACAATATATCGGCAGTCACAATGACAAGGTTCTAGGTATGCTCGACATTTTTAATGGCTGACTGTACCTAGTGTTAATTCTTATCCTTATTGCTCACTTGTCTATCGCATTAGGTAACAGTCTGTAATGGTAGATTAAAGTTACTTAATTAATAAAATAATTAATCTGGGCTGATTGAATGGTCAGATGTATGATTGTTAGTTAAAAAAAGCTATAATGTATGAATTAAATATAAAAACAAGGAATTATTAAAGGCCGCGTTTTAAAAAAAGCTAACGTAGTTTTAAGGACTAAAATTACGAACGGTAACTTCCATTACGTCACCACAGTTTAGTCATACATTTAATACTTCTATTCCACATGTATAATAATAATATTCCACATGTATAATAATAATATTCCACATGTATAATAATAATATTCTAATATTATAATAATATTCTATTCATTATATTTCCTATTATTTTTTTCTGTGTGTTGTCTGTCGTGAATAAATATTTTTTCTTTTTTTTTCTATTCTCTCAAACGCCAATACGCAGTATCTCACATTCAATAACCGAAGCAGTTTCAATCTTCAGTTGATAGTAAAATGGTTGCACTTGCTACAGCAGTCTGGTTGCGTTTATCACGGGACAAAATGTGGATAAACTCTCACTCTCATTTTATACGTGTCAAAAAGTGACGGATGTTTTATCCACATTATGTCACGCACAAACGCAACTATACAAATGTCTATGCGAATGTCTATGGGTCACAGTTTCCACTTACCATCAGGTGGCCTGTGTACTCGTTTGTCTTCTCTATGACATAAAAAAAAAAACAAGGTCCCCATCAGTTATAAGTCTGAGAGTCCACTATTTGTCTTATAGAATAGAATAGAATTTTGAGTTAATTTACACTCATATACACGGTGATTTTTTATCGGTGATCAGGAGTTGAAAATTATTAATAAGCAACAAAAATTAAATTTAATGGTTGATGTCTCAAACAATTAACTCACTGTTTAATTTATTTAAGTTAATGATATCGTTAAAACCAATCACCACTGGATACATGAACATCCTACATTAATTTATTGAAGTAGATACGTCAAGTGCCATCGCTTTGGCGGGAAATTTGACAGATATTACGCCAATGAACTTATCAGTTAAGTGTTGTTAACTCTTAGACTAAACAATTAGTAGGGTGACAATTCATTTCAATTAAAAGTTAGTTTCAAAATATATTATTTACATAAAAAAAATAGTTTTGTTTCATGTAACTGTGTAATAAACGTGATCGCCATTAATAACTGAATTAGAAAAATTCGTTCCTGATCACCAAAAAAAAAATCACCGTGTATTGTTAGTAGTTCCTTAATCCTAATTGTAAGTAACAAATTACACATTAAACTAATTATAAGGGGCATGTAGCCAACAACAATGACGCATTTAAAGGTAGTCTACTCTAACTAGTATATAATAACTGTCGTGACGTAATGGAAAAGTTACCGATGTTAATTTCAGTCCTCAAACTATGGAAACTTATTTGAGAAACGCCCCTAAATCAAAAATAGAAACTTCTAAGAATACTCACTACAGGGTCCTCTGATGATTGTCGTCTAGGAAAGACGAAGGCAACATGTCGAAAAAGGTGTTCGTCGACGAGAAGGCTTGTAGTAACTTTTTCCTGGAACAAAACATAAAAAATTACATACATACACACATTATTCATTAAATCACGCCTGTTTCCCAGAGGGGTATAATAGGCAGAGACCACTTCTTTCCTGACGTGCGCGCATGACTTGATATATGAATGTGGATGTGGCTAAACAGGTGTACTGCCGTTTGGGCAAAATATTTTTCGCCAAATTTCACTTCCCAAAAACTTATCGCAGTAGTTTCATTTCCCAAACGAATCTTTAGCACATTTACATTTCGCATTTTATTTATTTCGTCAAATTATCATTTGGCATCATTTTACTTTGTCAAGTTTTATTAGGACAAACGTTTATTAAGCAAATGTTTTCCTTTGCCAAATATTTTATTCCAAAAAAAATTTGTTCATTTTGTTACCTTGCACACTCAATTTATACCACAGTAAAAGTAGGTTAGGTTAAGTTAGAACTGCGACCCCCACAGAAACGAACTGCTACCAAAAAATTAGGTTAGGTTAGGTTAGAACTGCGACCCCCACAGATATGAACTGCTACCAGAAAAGTAGGTTAGGTTAGGTTAGAACTGTGACCCCCACAGAAACGAACTGCTACCCGAAAAGTAGGATAGGTTAGGTTAGAACTGCGACCGTAAAAATCATACCCTAAATTTTATCCAATGCACCACAGGATATAAATCGAATGCCAAAAATAATAATTGGGAAAAGTATGTTATGCGAAACGATACATTTGACTACATGAAATTTGGTAAAATGAAATATGACCAAGTAATTATTTGTTAAACAATAATATGCCATAAAAATAATTGCTAACTGTTAATTTGCTAAAAGTGGTTTTGCCTTATGATTTTTTGGGAAATGAAAATTTAAGTAAAATAGTTTGGGAAGTGATACTTTGGGAAAAGATTTTTGACCAATCATTAGTAAACCGGCTAAACAACACTATTCGTAATGAAATTCTGCAACTACTTATTTAAGACTCGACCAAAAAAAAAATTCGGATATTTACAAATCACACCAGATACGCTTTTTGTAATGTTAACATTCGTCGAAAGACGATTATGCCAACTACCTTATCCCAAATATGTTTCGGACAATCGATATTATGCTAAATAACACCCGGCTTTGCCACCCAGTCCCATCTGTGACCATTGTGCTTACGTTTGCATTTGCGTGCATTGTGCATTGTTTGTTTCTTGGTAAATATTTCTGACTAGTGACCCGCCCTCGCTACGCTTCGGTTTATGTGAGTACGATATATCGCCTATAGCCTTCCTCGATAAATGGACTATCTAACACTGAAAGAATTTTTCAAATAGGACCAGTAGTTCCTGAGATTAGCGCGTTCAAGCAAAAAACAAACAAATTCTTCAGCTTTATAATATTAGTATAGCTATAAGCGAGGTAAATTATCTGTTTGATCACGTTTCCGTACGGATTGGGAAACGCAAAAAATAAAAACCATTTTCAAAATCAATCTACTGTTGACGGAGAAATCGGTGAACATACAAACAACGGAACAGACAGACGATATTAATGCAAACACAATCTATTAGAGTTAAGACCGGTTCTCAATAATTAATTATACAACATAATAGAAAAAACCTATTGAACAACAACAAGGAAAGCTTAAAATGCATAGTAAGTCCACAAGCGGAAGGAATTCTGTCGTTTCCTTTCTTTTGGATCAGTGTTTGTTGCAAATGAATGCTTTCTTTCTTTCTTTCTAACACGACGCTGCTATAACTCCTATTTCACAATTTGCTTACCGAGTGCCATGAAATTTGAACGTTGATACCGATGTATATTGATGACACACACAACGCTACGCAACGTCTTCGTCCAAACTGTCAACTGTCTTTGTTACTATTATACATATATTCTAAACCTACTTTATTTTATCCCCCTTTTCAAAACTGATCACTTTCTCCGTAAACATGTGCCTCTTAACCCTGACACTGGCGAAAAAATAGTGGTAGTTAACAAGAATTCTAAAAGGCACAAAACGAAAATAGATAGATAGCCTATAAATAATACGCTCTTTTACGTTAATTACGCCTGTGGCTAAGTGTGAGTGGTAATTACAATGAGCAAAGCAATCACACAACCGTTGTTTCTAATCAATAAACAAACTTCCGATTGTGGACGTGACGTCAACCGTACGTCCATTACGCTAGTCAATTTTGCACACGGGATGGACCAAAAGTTCGTTAACGTGTTTAATTGACGACTGCGTAAGTGCAGGTGGCAGGAGAATAGGTAATAGGGGGTTTATTTAGGGGGAGTCAATATAGGAACTTAATGTCCATAGTCTAGTATTATTTCTACTGAATTAAAAAGAAAATATCGATGGCGTAGAACATAGGCTAAGTGTCTAATATTATAAAGAAGTAACATTTTGTGTTTGTTTGTTTGTTTTTATGTTGGAAGTAATCTCTGGAACTACTAAAACGATTTAAAAAATCTCTAGCCTTGAATAAGTACCTAATATGGTTAAAAAATATCCCCCACCATTTTTATGACACTTCATATGTCAAGCCGTTTAGGTTATATATATCAACATTCATACATACATACGGTCGACAAATATAACCCTCCTTCGGGCTTGGCAGTCGGGTAAAAAACGCAAACTACATGCTAGGCAATGTGTACAATTATACCGATAAAAGCTAAAAATGTACATTGTTTACAACATAATCAATTGTAATAAACAGTTTCAGCTTGCAGCTGCAACGTATTTATTTACCTTATATGCATTACTGAAAAAGATTATCCTCAAATACCACCCTATACCATTGCGATACATACATACATAAACTCACGCCTTTATTCCCAGAGTGGGGTACGCAGAGCTACAGAATTTCCAACGACTATAAAAAGTTTTTGATAATTCTGTAACCACATTTTGCACACTTAGGCGAAGATGTTTACCAGTGTATTAGTGACAGGTTGCAAGCCCATCGCCTAACAGTACTACACGCCTTTATTACCTTAGTCGGCTTTTACGACATCCACGGAAAGATACGGAGTGGCACTATTCTAATCCGGCTACCACACGGGGATCCGGCTACCATTGCAATAAGAAGGACTAAATCCTGTCTAAATCATTTCAGGTACACTCGTTTCTTTCTCTTAAATCCTTTAGCATTCGAGTCTTTGCCAAGTTATATAAATGTACTTTTTTTTCCCGCATGTGTATCAGTTACCGCATAGCACTCAGGCAGCGCTTTTATGTGAGAAAAACTCATTAAGTGGCTAACTCATTTTGCACCTTTATTCCTGAGTGTGACTACAAAGTTGAACGCGGCAGGAAATTTACGATTTCTTTGTATGGAGATAACAATACTGTACTTTTAGATAAAAAGGACACAATGCGCAATTTGATAGTCAAATCTAATTAAACCTCGTTAAGAAATAAGGTCACTAATACATGCGCGGTTCTATGAGACTTACGCCCTTTTTTCTAAGCAGGACATAATATATCGAAATCATTAATAATTATTATTTTGTAAAAAAAATCATTGGTGAGTTGATTGTTATAATATATCATCATGAATTTATTAACATAAAATAATACAACAACCATAACACAATAACTGAAAAATAAAACTAAAATTTAATAAAACTAACTCTAAATATATAAATAACTAAAATATTAAATCTAAGAATGGCCCCTGCGGCATTGTACCAAAGATGCTGGCAGCATTTCCTCGCTGGATGGTTAAACTTATACGTTGAGCGAGGAAACTGCCAGCTCTTCGGTCTCCCGTGACGTCAATGAGCCTCTTCGAAACTTCTTTGAAGAGGCTTCGAGCGCTAGGACCCCAC
This sequence comes from Acleris laterana, assembly GCA_963966035.1. Lineage (NCBI taxonomy): Eukaryota > Metazoa > Arthropoda > Insecta > Lepidoptera > Tortricidae > Acleris > Acleris laterana. Next base: position 16,563,783 of record OZ014443.1, read on the forward strand.
GGACCAAGGGTCTCGACGCCGAATGGATATATCATCATTAATTCAGGTACATTTTTTTGCCGTGACAGTAACCGAGCAAGAGCCATGTCAGGCTGTTCAGTGTAGGGTTCCGAAGCCGTTACTACAAACACGAAGAAACTATTTCAAAATACGATAAGTATGAAAAAAACATAGTTATTTGGTACTGCCTTGGATATAGTTTCAGTTCAATATGTTTCCTGAACGAATACCCCAAATCTAAAAAATAATTATAACATTATCGTGATGATTTTTTAGAGATATCCAAGACTACTCACTCGATGTCATGATCTAAAAAATATGTCTTTACCTTGCTTTATTTGTAGATAGAAAAAAAAACAGCTTTATTGGCTAAATTAAATGTATAACTGTACCAAATTACAGCTTTATAATTTAATACAACGAGTCTCTAAGTTAACTTGTTTAAATTTTGTAAATAAAATCTATATAACTCTACATATACCTACATAATGTTTTATTTACTTAGAAAAAATCTTGATTATTTTCTTGCATATTACAACTAATCCACTTATTTTTGTTGCATACTCAATAGCACTATATAGAACTGAATCAATCCGAAAATAAACATTGTAATTGAAAATAAGTTTAGTATTGAAAACTTGTTGCCACTTTCAGTTCATAATTTTATGTTTCCACTTTCAACCAAAATTCTATTCTGCCAATGACAAAAGCGAAATTTTTCATTTCATTAAGACTGCACCGAGCAAACGTCGAGCGTCCAGTGGCGCCTTCATTACTGTTATTGTGTTTTCTAATTAACTAAATAATTTCCTTGCAACCAGACGAAACGTTTTTGTAGCGCAAGTAAGAACACAATTTATGGGATACATAACAAACTTTAATAACAATTACCCTTTGGGTAGTCAGCTTAACGGGAAAAGGTGGCCACTTTTTTCCGTTAAGTTGATAACTCGAAGGTGAATTGTTATTAAACTATGTGATATACCCTATAAGTTGTGTTTTCATTTGTAGTACAAAAAACTACCAACCAATTTCAAGAAAATACTTTAGTTTATTAGAAAACACAATAATAGTAATGAGGGCGCCACTGTACATCTGGCGTACGTTCGGCGCAGTATTAATCGTGATGGCAAAAATGAAAATGATGAATGATGGCCGAAATGATTTCCGCTCACGACCATAGCAAAAATTGAGAAATATGTTGTTACTCTTTCTATTTTACATAGGTTTATAGGATTTTTGTCGACGGTACTACAATTTATTATAATTCGTTTTGGATAGAATCTTTACATAATATGTAGGTAGTATGAGACGAAGTCGCTTCCCGCTGTCTTTCTCTCTATATTAGATATTTCAAACTGCGAAACATATTTTAATGAATAGAATAGAACAAATGTAGAAAACAAAAAAAAAAGTACCTAACCTAATTAACTAACTAAAATAAAATATCCGAAACGGTGGTGTGGCATGCAGTACTCATAAATAGATAGAGTAATTCAAGAGGAAGGTTTTTATGTATAACACATTCTGATTTATGTACAGGTGTTACGGAATACTAACATAAACCGAAGCGAAGCGAGGGCTGGTTGCTATTACAGAATGTAAAATAATATATATTTCACGAAGCATGTTGCTGATTGGTTTAGTTACACTGTTGAAGAAGCATGCTGCTGATGATTTTTCATACATATTTGAAGACGCTTATTGTGGATTAATTTTATATTTATAAATAAATGATAGATTTGATAAATTCCCTGAACTGTTGAAAAAATCAATAATAAAACCATACATACATACATTAAATCACGCCTGTTTCCCAGAGGGGTAGGCAGAGACCACTTCTTTCCACTTGCTACGATCTTGACAATTTTTTTTCGCTTCTTCCACATTCATACATCGACTCATGCACGCACGTCGGTTTCGATTTTCGATTCGGCCCTTTTCCAGTATTTCTCCGATTTGACTCGAAAAAGTACGCCTAAGGCGGCCCCTTCCGACCCGTCCACTCGCTTTCGATCTGTATATCTCTTTCGTCAATCTTCTTTCATCCATCCTTTCCAAATGACCGAACCATCGAAGCATGCCCTTTTCAATCTTAGTCACTACATCTTCTAATAAAACCAATTGTTACGTAATATCTACGTCGTTGCTTGAATAGAGTTAAGGTTGAAAATGGAATAACTACGTGAAACACTTATAAGGAAATGGTCAGCAATTGACTTTCAGTTTACTTTTCAATTTCCAATAAGTAGTTCCACTTTACAACTTACTTCGAACCGTTACCTACTTTGATTCAGTTATACCATTCATTCGCTCTTGTGGAACTGTTTGTGGTTAAATAATACGTTTTCCATTTGCGAATGATTTTATAATGGAGGGTTATTTTCAAAGGTCTTTCTTGTTTATTCTAATTTAAAAATAATAAGGAGGAAAATTTTAATTGAAAATAACATTATGTTTTGTTGGTAGGTTCCTAATTATAATTACTTTTGCTTTTATATAGTTTTGAATGTTTTGGCATGTTAAGCAAGGTTAAATTAAAAAGTATAGCTTACTATGTGGAATAGCCGAGCGGCTCTAGGAATTACCATATTATTCTCTTAAGAGAATTGTGAGGGTGAAAATTTCCATATACTCGAGCAAATATGGTTTCTACATACTCTACGAGTTCCTTCGCCTCCGTATGCATAGGTATACAGGTACCGGTAGCTAGTTATGTACAGGTATGGAGGTGTTTAGATGTAGAATTAAGACAAAATAATAAAACGTATTTAGAACTCATGTACAGGTCGATTCACAAGAGTTGGCACGAATGGATTGATTGAGTGAATGAAAGTATACTAGTGTGTAAAATAGTAACAGGGTTTCGGTTTGAAATTCGAACATCGGTTTAAAGGACGGCACTCACACAATGATAGGTGACATTACTTTCGTTCAATCCATTCGTGCCAACTCTTGTGAATCGACCTATATAATATTCTTAACTGATTTTTTTAGGATATCAACTATGTCAATCATCGCTATCTAATCATCTATATCTTTTATTCCATATGACATTAAAATCTCAAAATCGATTTTTTGCGATTGCATCATTAATTGTTTTGTTGGATAAGCAACACGTCGAAAACAGTATGGTTTTACCATGTACAATAATAATATAGTCACTTGGGTGTGATTGTATTAACTAACTAAGTTTTCAATTGTCTCACCGTCAAACTAAAGTTGCTCTGCGCTAGAAGGGACATAATTGCAGAGTTAAATTAGTTTTGGCCGAACGACTTCGTCAGCAAAATCGACGACCAAATTAAAAATACACGCCCTCAATTTTTAATAACGCTCTACAAGTAAAGTAAGACTAAATACGTCAGAATGACGGCAAATTACGTACATCAATGAAACTTAGTTGCCCCTTGGGAGGGTAACAAAGTTATAAACAAAGTTTAATTGATGTACACACTTAATTAACAGCTTAATTAAAGCTGACCAATGTGTTACATGACGTCACACGGCGTATCGGATCTCACAATCTATTTAATTTTTGTGATCTTTTTTACGGTATTTTCATATTTTGTTGAATAATACGATTTAAAAAATCCATGCATATTCCACACAAGGAATAACCGTTAAGTACGGTAACCCTATCGAAACGACGCCAAAAAGGTTGGACAACCCAACTCCAGCTAATTACCGACACTACCGACACCAGCGACCCATGCGTTTACACAAAGGCAATAAATGTTTGCGACGGAATTACTCTGGTAGCAGCCTCCTGATGTCACCAGTTTGTTACTAATTGCGACTATAAACTGGCGAAATGAACTTTAAAACATTTTTATGAAGACACATTGTTCGATGGTGAAAGAATGCGATGGGCAGTAAGTAATTGGGGATCACCTAAAAAAAAAACTACTTGTTTTTATATTTTTATTCGAAAGAATAGACTTTTATAAGCAAATAAAAAAAGTATCAGATTTTTTGGTTGCGTCATATAACTACAAAAAATAAAAATAGTTTATTAAATCTGGGACGGATTAAGATGGACACTAACCTTAGTCTGTCACATAATTAAAAAAACAGTTACTGATGTACCATTGACAGCTATCCTGTCATAAATTAAAATAAACAACATAACCTTCGCTTGTGATTTTACGCCCGCTTCCTTCTCTAAGTTATCGGTATATTCTCTGGATTTCTTTTATTTTTCGACTGCTTACCCACACCGGACTTTTGATATTGCCTGCTTCGACGATAACTTTAGCTTTGTACCCTGAACCTGACTTTGATAGCTGCTGCGACGACTTGGAACTGATACTGGAATTTGAAACCTGCAAAATATGAATAGAACCACTGATTTTGTTAGAGCGGACACATCAAATCTGCCAAAAGTAGATACGCTAATGCTTATGGAGTTTATGAACTCTAGTGACAAGTATAACGTCGCTGAAATAAGAGGTGCTAAAGCCTTAATGTAAGTACCTAATGTGAGCTCAACGTAATCGCATCTTTTCCTCAGTATATTTCTTTATTTTTGAGGTATTCAATTGCGAAAATGTATTTACGGATTTCGTTTCTATTATTATTAAGGAAAGATCTGGAACTCATTATATTTTGCTTTTAAGGTCATCACGGCAGTCCTATATAGAGAGTGCAGTTGGCTATGTTGAGGTGAAAAGAACTGGAAGTCTATGTGATGTACGAGCAAAAATCGTTCCTGAACATAAAATAAACAACAAGTACTACATTGTCACGGTTCATCTCAACGAGCTAAAGGATGTCATCACAGACACATCATGTGATGGCTGTGCAGCTGCAGCTGGTAAGTTTTGTTGATAAATAACTGCCATCTTTCTTGCATATCTCACTTGTGTTTTGTGAAAACTGAAAAGTGATTTGATTTTATTCTCAAATATTAAATGGAATTCAAAAAGTTTCTTACCCATGGTCCACCTATAACCATATTCTAAATAAAGTACCTGCCCAGCATTGATTTTATTTTGTGACTTTTCAGGTGGGTGTAAACATACACTTGTCTTTTTATACTGGCTGCAAAAACGTAGTGCTGAACCATCACCTACAAGTGTGGAGTGTTATTGGGTGAAGCCAAATTTGAAGTGGGCTCGAGAGGAAGTTTTATCGATTAAAAATTTAATCAAAAACAAGGTTCCACAGAAGGGTCCAAAGGATGCGAGCATTCTAGAAAAATTCCGCAACGAAGCCTACAAACATGCTTGCAGAAACAGTTTGATCATCAGTTATGATCAGAACAAACAAACAGAAAAACTGACAAATTACTGCATTTTTAATATGATGGTCAACTTTGTACAACAGGAAACTGATCATAGTTATAAAAATTACAAGATATTTATTGACAGAACTGTATGTGGTAAAGAAAATAAAATTAGCCAAGCAACAATTAAGCAGGCCGATTCAAAATTATGGCATTGCATGAGACAAGGTCGCATTACTGGCTCTAAACTACATGAAATTGCTCATTGCAAAACTCCAGATGGGAGTCTAGTAGAGGCGATATTAGGGGGTTACAAAATACAGGAAACAAAGGCAATGATCAGGGGGAAAAATTTAGAGAAAAGTGTTCTAAAAAAAATTCAGGAGGAGACCAACGAAAAAATTGATGAGACTGGGCTAATATTAAGAAACGGACTTTTTGGGGCATCACCTGATGGCATTTGCAACAATTTTATTATAGAGATTAAATGCCCTATTTCGGAAAAAACAAAAAAAAATTACATAAAAAATGGGCAAATTTGTGATAAATTTAATGCCCAAGTTCAGTTAGAAATGTTAGCCACAGGAAAAAAAAAAAGTTTATTTTGTGTTGCTGATCCAAATTTTGAAACCAATGGTAGAATAGAGAAGGTGGTAGTTAACTTTGATGGAGAGCATTTAAAAAACTTGATGGATGCTGCAGAAAAATTCTGGGAAATTAATGTGTTTCCTATAATTTTGAAAAGTGCCTTTACATAGGCTGCTACGAAAGCCGCTTACAATTTTTATTTTTTTTGCTGAAAATTTCAGTCCAGTTTTGTTTCTTGCAATGGAGCTGTCGCGAGAATCGTTTCGTACTATGATATTCTACGACTACAAAAGGAACTTAACCTTTAAGGAATCTAATAAAAATTTAAACGACGCATTTGGGGAGTCTGCTCCATCGTTAGCCACAATCTCATATTGGTACCGCGAGTTTAAGCGGGGTCGGGAGTGCCTCAAAGATGAGTCGACACCGGGACGGCCGTCGACTGCTGTAACGCCGAGAAAACGTGATCAAAGCCGAGTAGTTGATTAAGTAACAGTGATCAGAAATAGGTGAGCTAATTTGCCTAAACTTGATGCACGTTCATTCAATAATGTATTCCCATTTCGCTCACGCATTAATGAATATGCGTCAAGTTTAGGCAAATTAGCTCAACTATTTCCGATCACTGTTGATTAAAGAACGCAGAAATATTACCCATCGGGAAATAGAGCATGAACTTGGTATTGGATCACCCGCAGTATCAAGCATTTTACATGATCATCTTGGCGTCAGGAAGGTCGCTTCGCGTTGGATACCGCATTTGCTGACCGAAGAGCAAAAAACCCGGCGAGTAGATAGGTGCCAGTTTATGCTCGAAAAATTCGACGGAGGCAATTCCCAACAGGTTTCTAATATCCTTACTACTGATGAGTCCTGGATATACTGCTATGACGCTCTAACAAAGCAACAATCTATGCAATGGGTGTTGGAGGAAGACGGGCCGCCATTAAAAATTGTTTGTGGCCGTAGTGTGAACAAAAAAATGATCGCCGTTTTCTTTCGCCGCGGGGGGCCAGTAGCTGTAGTTCCACTCGAAGATCGAAGAACAGTTACTAGCCAGTGGTACACAGAGGTCTGTTTACCCCAGGCATTTGACAGACTTGGTGAGGATCATCCAAAGAGCGGCACTCATGGAATTATTTTTCACCAAGATAATGCACCTGCACACACCGCGGCAATAACCATTCATTTTTTGACCAGTAAAGGTGTTCAGCTGGTGTCGCATCCACTCTACAGTCCCGACCTGGCCTGACTTTTATGGACTCGAACGAGGCAGTACTAGAATTTAAGCGACTTTTCTTTGACCTTCCGCAGTACACATTTTTTAAATGTTTTAAAGAGTTGGTTGTATAGAATGAGGCGATGTATTGAACTTGGAGGAGTATATTTCGAAAAATATTAAAGTAAAAAAAATGAATGGTTTTTAATTAACTAAAAATATTCATAGCAACCCTCGTACATAGGTTTTTAATATAAAATAAAACAATTTAACTCATCAAATAACTTTTATTATAGGATCCTGTAGATTTACCAAGCCACATGCAATTGTTACTAATTCGTCCAAGTATTTCACATGTTTATTATCCACTTCAGAATGAGGTTTTAACATTCGAAACTCCCTTACTCGCCTTATAACCCTTTCAATATGTACTCTCAAGCTTGCGATAACTTTAGTCTGAATTACCTCTTTTTTTGTTAACTGTTTATTTGTGAAAACAGAAGGAGGTCTTAGCAGTTTAATATTTTTTGAGCTCAATAAGGATTCTATTTCCTTGAACCCTCTGTCTGCCATAATGACAGCATTAAATGGAAGATGATCTATAAAGCCACTCTTCTCTGTTAACGCTTTATCAGATATTCTTCCACCATAACCCTCCGATATGAAGGATATAAATCCGGCAGGAGTGCAGCCAATTAAATATTTAACAGTATTACAAGACTTATATTGTGACCAAGTCTGTGCTTGTCTAATGGGATCACTAGGTTTTTGAATTTGAATCTCAAAACAATCAATTATGCATTGTACATTAGAGTACCTTATTTTAAATACAAGAGGTAGATTTTTTTTAATTTCTAATAGTGTTGGTAAATATATAAAATTTTGAAAATATGTAGCTAATACAACAACATTCTTTTGAAATAACAATCTGATAGTGGATTGAGCCATTTCAAATTCTTCACTCATTCTTGCAAATGTGTCATTATTTTTTAACTTAAATAATGTCATAATAATGTGTATTGCCACACATGAATATTGTTGTGCAATAAAGTCTATTATCCACCAAAAGTTCTTAGGAACACCTATATACATTTTAGGCTTATTTTTAATCCTTTTCATAATGTGTTCCCTACCAGATTTATCATTATAATTTACACTAAATGATGACGTACATTCAAAATTTGATGTTCCGAAAACAGAAGCAGATTGACCGGAAGACTCATCACTATCAGGTAAATGTGACATTAGTGATGGCATTATTTTCTGTTTTATCTTCCTGGTGCGAAAGTTGGTACTTTTGTCTTCAGTTGTTGGTCTGACCATCACATATTTATTTGCAACTGCTACTAAGCTATCACACTGCTCAGCAACATCAGCCTAAAACAAACATTTAGGGACTTAGTTAAAATAGCATAAAGAACATTGCATCATACCAACATATTCACTTTATTAATGTTTCATCCATGTGGAACTCGTTTATCTTGATTCCCTCGGGAAATATCAAATTTCCCTAAATAAAAAGTACCTATCCTTTGTGACAATCCAAGTAATAAACTGTGTGCCAAATGGCATCTAAATCTGTTCATTGTGCTCATGTGATTGAGTAACTAACATACAAACTTTCTCATTTATAATAGTAGGGTTATGTTATGTTGTGTTACATAACATAATACAAAAAAATGTATCATGCTGCCTGGCAGAACCGCCATGGCTTTAACAAATGTTTTAAATAAAATATACAGACCTGTTTCCAGCCTTTTTCCAACTGAGGCTGACATTTTTTTTTTTTAATATTTGTAGAAGTTGGGTTTTTTTCTTTAAATGGTATATTTTTTAGAGTTGCATTTAATTTCAGTCGTGGTTTTACACCAGATATCCATTTATTGTAATTTTCTAAGTCTTCTTCAACCTAAAAAAAAAAAACAACAGCAAAATTAGGCTACATACAAATTTATAGGTGTCTGTATCTCACGCTGTTGAGAATGAGTGCAATTTGTACCCCAAATTTATGGATCAAATATAACACACGCAGGCTTCAAGTCACATGGAAAGACTGCGGTCTTGCAGTCCTGCGCTGGCGGGTCACAGTCACGAACATAACATTCGACAGCGCAGACGACGGTACATCATAGGTCGCGGGCGAATTGTGGTCAGGCAGACTGCAGCCTTAGGTGCAGTGCTTAAAGCAGTAATAATAATCAGAGTAAGTGGCAACTTACGTTAATGTGGTCTTCGCAACAATAAAGACGTCGTTTTGGGCAGTTTCTGTCTGCCATTTCACACCAATTTTCCTTTAGTTCTTTCCTAATAGCAAAGAACCTCTTCTCAGGAGTTTTAATGTCATTATTGGTGCATGTTGGTAAAAAACACATTTTAGGTTCTCTCCATCGTTGGTCTTCCATGGTAAAAACAAATTGAATGCCACGAACAGAAGTTCAGTCCAGGGTACAAAGCTAAAGTTATCGTCGAAGCAGGCAATATCAAAAGTCCGGTGTGGGTAAGCAGTCGAAAAATAAAAGAAATCCAGAGAATATACCGATAATTTAGAGAAGGAAGCGAGCGTAAAATCACCAGCGAAGGTTATGTTGTTTGTTTTAATTTATGACAGGATAGCTGTCAATGGTACATCAGTAACTGTTTTTTTAATTATGTGACAGACTAAGGTTAGTGTACATCTTAATCCGTCCCAGATTTAATAAACTATTTTTATTTTTTGTAGTTATATGACGCAACCAAAAAATCTGATACTTTTTTTATTTGCTTATAAAAGTCTATTCTTTCGAATAAAAATATAAAAACAAGTAGTTTTTTTTTTAGGTGATCCCCATTGAATGTTTTTTTTTTACTAGAAGCAACATCTGTTTACAAATTTTTCTGGTGCTTTTTACAGCGACTTCTAGGTAGAAAACGGCTGTAACTGGGTTAGGCCACGGAGCGTTCGAACAGCCCCCGCGAGAGTGTTACCAAAACAATACATGTAACATTACAAAAAGAATTTATTTTCCAGGTATTATGTAAGAACCTAATCATAACTACCTATTGTAATTAAAAATAAATGCCACAGACATAAATCTTTGTCTATTTTGGTAACACACAAGACAGGGCGGTTCGAACGCCCCGTGGCCTTACCCAACTACATAACTGAGAACTCAGTAGTAGCTTTTGGAATGTTCTCCCAGTAACGTATAAAAGGAAATAAAGTAACATTGGTTCGAATTTTGAATGTCAACAGCTGTGATAAGGCTACTCCTGAGTTTTGCACGTACGTGTTACATAGTTCTCGGCCAGTTACTCGTAAGCAAAATGCAAACCGATCAGGGAGAGAAGATGGCCGATCGATAAATTTCCTTTTTTTTAATATTTAATATATTATAATTATATTTTTTTGCTTTTAATATATTTTAATTACTAACTTGACACTGGCTAAATCACTAAGAAACCGCCACAAAAAAACAGGAAAAAAACAAATGCAGTTTTTCTATCGAGTTAATTCCGTCGGGTTACATTTACATAACAACTACTCGTACTAATTTTCATTTTGCATTATACTCACGATCTGTGTAGTAAACTAATTATAAAACGCTTATAAAATGCAAAAAAAAATGTTTACTTTTTTAAGACAAAATGGTGTCTAAGTTAAAAATAGATAATTCTAACGTCTACTACCTAGTTATTGTCACACTTCCAAACTATCCTAATCTAGTAAAAAAAAAACAAATGTATGAGAACAAGAAAATGATAGATGTTATAATAAATAAGTGTCATGTATGTTATTTGACCCTATGCCTTATAAAATTATAGAAATTTGTTTTTATGTTAAAGGTTTCTTATACACTAGAAGACACCTGCAACCTATTTAGTACGCGTAGGATTTGTTTCCCGCTACTCACCCTATTTCTTCCCGTTGATGGTCGATTTTTGGAAAATCCTTTCTTTGTGCACTCCTAAAGCTACCCAAGGAATACTCCCTCCAAATTTCAAGTCCCTAGGTTCCAGCGGTTAAGGGTGTACGTTATCGGTCAATTAGTCACTCAGTTACGGTACTGTTTTAAATATTTAGATTTCGAACGTAGAAATGAAATTATGCTAAAAGATTTTATGCAAATTAAACGGCACCCCATTCCGTCTCAGTCCTCATGGTTGGCAACGCATTTGCAATCTCATGAATCCTTTCCATGAGTTACAATTACCGTACTCGCTAGGTAATCTAATAGTCTGTACCCTTTTCATAAGTTACAATTACCGTACTCGCTAGGGAATCGAATAGTCTGTACCCTTTTCATAAGTTACAATTAACGTACACGCTAGTCAGTCGAATGCTTTGTACCCTTTCCATGAGTTACAATTACCGTACTCGCTAGGGAGTCGAGTGCTCTGTACCCTTTCCATGAGTTACAATTACCGTACTCGCTAGGGAGTCGAGTGCTCTGTACCCTTTCCATGAGTTACAATTACCGTACTCGCTAGGGAGTCGAGTGCTCTGTACCCTTTCCATGAGTTACAATTACCGTACTCGCTAGCGAGTCGAATGCTCTGTACCCTTACCATGAGTTACAATTACCGTACTCACTAGCGAGTCGAATGCAGTATTCTTATAGAGTGCCAGGGACCGAGCTTTCGTATCGCTAGTGAGTATGGTAATTATTTATAATTCATGGTAAGGGTTATGTCCCTCGCAACATCGCAGTATTCTTATAGAGTGCGAGGGATGAGAGATGTTCATGGGACTCGGAGTTCAGTTTCTGTGGCCTGTGTGCTTGTTAGCCTGCTCCATTTCGTTGAGTTATATCTTGTTTGCCGAACTATTCAACCATAACTATTATATTGTTTGAATCGAGTTCCGCTGGCATATTCCTTACCGCACTCTCAATCGCAATCCACTTCAAAGGAGACCTCTTGTTTTCATTTTGAAAGCAGACTCTGCTTCGGACTGTCTAACGAAAAGTTCCGATTGCGAATGCGTTAGACAATAAAGCCTGCCGTTCCTAAAGCTGCAATCACACTAAAAGCAGTAGCGGCGCGGTGCGGCGCGGTGCGGCGCGTCACTTTCTAGACGTTAGTTTCTCTTCAAAGTATGGTATAGTTGAGAAATATAATTTGCATCTGCATGAATAATATCTAGGACCGTATACAGTGTGTTACCAGCACCCTGTCTTTATTTAAAGTAGGTTAAGATAACGTATATCTGTAACGTAACTATGACATTAATTTAATTAATAAACATATTTTCAGGCTTTGTTAACTTTCTAATAAAATTTTAATCGCCAGTAATGTAAAGCACACCAATTTGACAAGTGTAAATGACAGTCGACCGATACTTTGATTATTATGATCTGCCCCCGTACCACGACATGCCTTGTACCAAGCAACAGCGATACTGATAACGATGAACACGCAGCACATGCACTACATTAAAAATGGACAGTATCTAAGAAAATTTATTGTAAAGTTATTTTAATTACTTTTTAATTGATAATACTTGCAAACAATTGATAAAGCAACATATTATGGGCAGTTTTAATAAATGCCCGCATACCAGTACCACGCTGTATTTTCTATTTCAATGGGGTCATAAAACCATTAACGAGTGTATGAGTATAAAACGTTAAGACAAATCGGTGCCAAATATATTTCGTTAACTATAACGTATTTCGCGCGGCTTGCACGTGGGCGTGTCTCGACCTTGCGCGCCGCGAGCAACCACAAGCAAATTCAACAAGTTGCGGTAAATCACGGTTTAAGCGCTTATTACACCTTCCTAAACTAGTCACTAACACGAGGGATGGCGCAATATATTAGACACGTGTGAAGATATTGTAAAGGGGCCTATTTAAAACAATCCTGAGGGGCTATTGCCTAACGCACCCGCAATACCAATCGTTTTTATTTTGAAAATCGAAGGCTTATCTGCATACAAAATGAAAACAATTGTTTCACTTTGAAGCCGACTGCGATTGCGAGTGCGTAAGCCAACTAATTGTAACGATCCCCCCCTAAGTATGGTTCTTGCTGTTTATATCCTGGTCTACGCAGCACCAAATGTATTAAATAGGCCCCTTTACAATTGGTGCCGTGACCAGGATCGTTACAATATCTCCATCTCGTTCCTACGTATTGCTGCTTCTATCTTGTTAGGTGGCTAATTTTGGATGATGTGATAAGTGCTTTAGTCGGGGCCGTAGTGTCACCGCGTTCAGTTGAGCATACTTAATATCGAGCAGTGCACATCAATGCAACATTAGAACTCGAGCGGCTAAAGGTACCATAAACTCCTAAATAGGGCTGAGAGAGGAACTACTGTTCTATTTACACTATAGTTACGTTCCTATACAATGCGTGTATAAAGCGTGCATGAAGCGTTTTTATCGCGCTGCATCGCGCTTTCTACGCTTACACTGCGTCTGCGGTTTAAGGAAGTTTCCTACCCATAAACATTATCGGCAAACGCGATGGTAATGCGATCAGCATATTATTTCCTGAAACATTTCCGCACGAACCACCCCTATTCAATATTAAATTCGTATCATTAATATATTAGCATTTAAACGGTGTCGGGAGAGGCGACTAGCTTCGAGATAATTTACTGTGAGTATAATCAACATGCAGCTCATAAGTGGGGCTTCGTACTATGCAGTTCTGATGTTTGATACCTACAGTTTGTACATTATATGACCTTCGTTCGGAGTATATTAGCACTTAGGTAAAATTATTTATGTTATCTACTTACCCTAAGGTTATAATAATTAAGTATACACCGTGCCCGGGACGTTCCCGAAGAACCATTGATTCTAGACCCTATTTAGAGTGTATAATGTGACATGTAGTCCAATATCGCACAATTTCCGAGATTTTTATTATTTAAAAAACAATTCCATAGTTAATTTAATTTGAACTCTGTCACCTTAACTTAAAGAATTATTTACTAAGAAATTGATTAAATTAATTTATGTTGTACGTTGATGATATTTCTACTTATTCTTATTATTGCTTATTAAATTGTAGTGTTATTCTGTCAAAAACAACGGACGGTCGGACGGACGAGTGAAATCGCAGCGGCGAGTTTAAGTTGTTCCGTCAGAGCGAACAAAACACGTTTTAGCGCGTGCATTTTCAATGAAGCAGCCTTATACGTTCGATCCATCGGCAGAAACAATGCTGCTGAATTGAAAATGCACGCGCTAAATTATTTTGTTCGCACTGACGGGACTACTTAAACTCGCTGCTTGGACATTCACTCGTTTGTCCGTTCTACCGTCGTTGTTGAGAGAATCATTACCCTGGACTTGTACTTGTATAGACCACAATAAACACACTAAAATAAAAAAGATATAGGAAACAAAACATATTGAAATACGTGGAAAACAACCAAGCCTCAGGTAAGTACGTATGTATAAAATACGCTAAGCATACAAAATATTTGCCCTTACTGAAATTTATACCAAGGACCACTTATTCCAAACGTGTCATCATTTTGTTTACTGTATCGTTAAATACCGTTTTCCTTATGTATTTCCTAATTCGGAATATAACAATATGGTTATTTATACTCCAAAAGCCTTGTCATTATAACTATCCATGGACGCAAGCCCTTTAACAAATATCATGTTTGAGCTTTGTAAGAAGACCTTCAAAGAGCTTTCGAAGCTCGCTCGGAGCTTTGGGACCGAGCTTAACGAAACCATTCATCGTTTGGTACAAGTACAGTACAGGTATCAAACAAGTACAAGGCTGTAAATAAGTCGAAAAGTAACTACATCTTTAATCACTACATATTATAAAACAAAGTCGCTTCCCGCTGTCTGTCCCTATGTATGCTTAGATCTTTAAAACTACGCAACGGATTTTGATGCGGTTTTTTTTAATAGATAGAGTGATTCAAGAGGAAGGTTTTCATGTATAATAAACTTTGTTTTATGTACGGGTGTTACCGAAAACTCACATAAACCGAAGCGAAGCGAGGGCGGGTCGCTAGTATGTTATAAGCCTTGCGGAGGAAAGATCTGCCAAAGACGTTAATAACGGATCCCTTTGACTGCCATACATATCGTTGGTCATAATGTATTGTTAGTCATACTTTTGTTTTGTCATAACTTCTTTCATGCTGAAGTTACAGTTTTTAATAAACGTTTATCGTGTAGATTAGTTAGGTTAGGTTAGGTTAGTTTTATAAAAATCCTGACAAAATAACCGTGTCCTGAGAAAAATGCATTATGACTTAACACACATTATGACTAAAAATAATTATGGCAGTCAATAGAGACCCCGTTAATATAAAGTTTGGGTGCGTATCTACTCACATAACTTTTGAAGTCCTATTATCGGAAGTCCGAAAATGTTTCTCATACCATTTTACATCATAAAGATCACTCTTCATACTCTTCATAATTTATTTTAGTAGGTACTAATGATCGGAACTCATAAACATCTGAATTCATAACGCCAATATTAATGAAGCCGTACACTTTTCACAGTTTCTTAAATATCTTACGTGTATTAAGGTTAGGTTAGGTTAGGTTAGATTTATAAAAATTCTTAAAAATTAACAGTTTCTTAAAAAAAATGCGTTATGAATTGCGATAATTATGACTTAAAAAATATGAACAAAAATGTATGAGGAAAAAAATTATGAAGAGTGATTATTATGAATACAAATCGGTAGGAAATCAAAAAATATAAATAAGAATTTTATGTGAGTCAATATGGACCCATAAAGTTTATGTGCGAAAATCAAAAGTAAGTGACAAAGCAACGCGAGAAAGCAATAGAGGTAGTATAAAAATGGCTAATAGAAAAATACTCTTCGCACCTGTGACAAAGGCTCTTCGTTAAAAAGAGTCGTCTATATATGACCACTTTTTATTGAACTTCAAAAGTGTAGGTACCACTTTTTAGGTGTGTTAGTGTGTGACTCTGCATTAGTGTGCGTAAGTTTACAGTTATGCGCGGTATTACAATAATATTAGCTACAAGTTGTGGCACGTGTGTTGCGGTTTATCAATAATATTATTTTCGTCAAAGATCAAATATAGAATGTCAAACAGTCTATACAGGATGTGTTACAACTACATGCAAGAGGTCAATTACTTTAGTTTTCCACCTATATCGTTCATTAAATACTAAACGGACACAATCCGAAATTAGTCAGTGTTGCATTTTAAAATTAGAAGTGGTTGCAATACGATTTTTAATGGAAGAGCAATTTATTTTGGAATGTGTCCGCTTTGTATTCAATGAGCGATATCATGTATGTTGAATATTTAAACCGCGTGGTTTCCACGTTTCTGTACAGTAACGTTTTTACGTTTTTGCGGGTGGTAGGACCTTGTGCAGGGTCCGTCCGGATCGCTACCACCATCTTATCCATTAACCTACCGCCAAACAGCAGTGTTCGCATTGTTGTGTTCCGGTTTGGGATAAGACAACCGGTGAAATGACTAGCATAGAGGCATTCCATCCTAGTCCTCAGGGTTGGCCACGCATTTGCAGTCTTAGGATTGCATTGCAGTCTTGTGAATGCGAATGTCTATGGGTCACAGTGTCCACTTACCATCAGGTGGCCTGTGTGCTCGTTTGTCTTCTCAATGCCATAAAAAAAAATATATTAAATTCCCCGGGACGGCGAAATGTGTCCGAAGGGATTTAGTCCTGTTTATTCAGAAGCATGCAATGTATTTCCGTTTCCTCTCTGAATAACAAACATACGAACATTTTTCCCGCTCAATCGACATATATTTGCCACTGTTATATTTTATTTTTACCCATTAGATGCTAAGAAAAAATACAAGTTTAAATCTGTCTGTGTTTTTTCAGAGATCGGAGAAATGGGCGTCATTACTAGCTATAATGTGGACATGACTTCAAAGATTTAAATTAAACGAATTAAATTACATTAATTGATTACTTACCTTATAAATAATTTTGATCCTTTCCAAGGTAATTAGAGTAATAAATAAATAATACAAAGACTTGTTATTGTGTAGATTTATCAAAACAAATAAACAGTAATATTTTTTATAATCTTTCGGTGGCTAGTTTATTATTATTAGGTGACTTTTTACGGCTGAAATAAACTTAGGAGTCAAAAAGCTCCTTACGAATCCTCGGATGTTAACGGAGTAAACATAAGTAGATTAATTTTATTGGCCACTCCTCACGTCTTGTATTATTTAATTACTACTGTCCTGCAAAGGATGAAGATTATAGTTCATGTATGTAAACAATTAATCTAATTTAATTTGTTTAATATATCTAAATCTTTGAAGTCATGTCCACATTATTGCGAGTAATGACGCCCATTTGTCCAATCTCTGGTTTTTATTGTGTCTTGTTGCAGTGCACTTGCATGGTTTATGTTGACGCTACCTACAGTATTATTATGACCTCATTATACAACATAAAGCAATAAATTAATATGAATCTGACGAAACATTTGAACAAGAAAAAACAAAAAAAACTAGTTACAAAAAGATACATCGAACGTCGGATGTCCCATCTCTTCCATTGGTCATTCACGGCTGGGTCGAGAGAAGGAGATGGAGTCAACGTAATTTCAATTTCTGCTTTAAATTTAAAGTGTGTTTGTGTCTATCTGTGGCGTTGTAGCTCCTAAACTGATGGATCAATATGAATGCGATTTTTTTAAAAGAAAGTGAGTTTAAACGGGATAGTTATTAACTAGGTTTCAAAACAGGTGTGAAGAACTTAGGAGATATTAGCTCTAAAGTAAGGGGGGTCATGGCACGGGGAGTTTGTATTGATTAATTATTGACTTTTTTATATACTTAGAAATTATTCCATTTTGCGTGCACTTGCGAGTGGTAGAGGCTTCTTATGTGACATATACTTTACTTACTATGTAACACTATTTGGGTCAATTTCCCAAGCAATAAATTAAGCTGGCGGTGCTGAAAACAGGGGTGAACCAAGTTTAAATGTTATACTGTTATTTTTTTCTGAATACTTCACGCAGTTGCCTATTTCGGGCAATAAGTAGAATTAAAATATTAATAGAAATAATAACTAAAAAAAATAAAATAAGACCTCTTTTCTCATCACAGTGGGCTGTCCGCAACCCAGTTGTGATTGCAAAACGTGGAATAACTCGAATACCATTAATGATTATGAAAAACGTTCACCTTTTTTTAAATACTATATAGTTAGTGTACAAAAAGAAGCCCTTACTTTTTTTTTTACTATTACACATACCGTCGGGTACGAGGAAATACGTTTGTCCGGAGAAGCGTTATCATTACCACCGTCAAATATTCTGTGCCTTATATCTGCTAAGCTTCAATATGTACGCCCCTCACCTCCCGCGCACTCGTAGAGGTAGTCACCACGGGTTGGAATCTACCTCATTCACTCTTTTACGTTACTGATTTGGGACGTCATTGTCACTTTGTGGGAATCATGACCTGAAGTTCATAAGGTATCCTATACAGTTCAGGCAATTGAATGATGTTACAAAGCGTGAATAGTTTACTCGTTAACTTTGCTTTATCTGTGGGTCATTTTTACATTCATTCAATAATTTCAAATGAAAGATTCGAAGTGACTTTGCGTTTGACGGTGTATGCCAAAAAATTGGTTTTGTGTTATAAAGATCTATCTAAAATAAATACTTAATAATTTTCTCTTTTAAATCTTTTCCAGTTTCCATTTCCACCAAGTTTAACGTTCACTCCATCCACCAATTTGAAATTGTGTTCGCAAAATCATGCCGTACAATAAAATGTATTATTGCCGTCTGCAACTCGACCGTGGATAATCAAACGTTATACCGGTTCCCTCGGAACGTTAAAAGGTATCTGGTGTGACCTGCTGACGCCACACGCTGGCAATTTAGTGTCGAAAAGTAATTCAGATTCGGAAAATTTAAAAGTGTGTGTTTTTTACCATTTTGAAAAACAATATTTATTTTGTGGACGGCCAAAGCCCCATACGATGACAATGGCGTGTCCTACGCTTTTCTCCGAAGAAGAGATTCTGTCAGTGTTGTCTTACAGTATGGCGGAACAGTGCATACACTATTCATTTCTGTATCTTTTCAATGAAATAATGTTTGTTAGTAAGAGTTATTTTTAACTAGGGATTTTATACGGCGTTTTTTCGCAAAAATGGTCTACTCTTAAGAAACGCTGGTAGACTCGTGACTTAAAATTTGACTTAATTGCAAAATAAATGTTTTTAATTTAATACGGCTTATAATTTCTACGGTATTATATTTTCAATTCACAAAGACGCACCCAGCTGCTTGATTTCATAATTCAATATCGTAACAGCTAAATTAGATGTTGAGA
Source organism: Acleris laterana (assembly GCA_963966035.1). Lineage (NCBI taxonomy): Eukaryota > Metazoa > Arthropoda > Insecta > Lepidoptera > Tortricidae > Acleris > Acleris laterana. The sequence continues at coordinate 16,583,116 of OZ014443.1, forward strand.
CGTGTGTGTCTTTGTGGATTGGAAACAATAGTTGCGCCTATTATATGTATACTTTCCTATTTTGTATAGTTTGTTTCACTGCATCAGTTTATTGTCAAAAATGTATTAATACTTAACTCGTTTAAAATCAGTGAAACAATCTTATTCACACGGGAAAAAAAACATGAGTTCCCACCATACACAAACTGCAGAAATTAAAAGTTCGTTCTCGAATTGAACGAAGTTAACTTATTCGTGTTTATCAACCAAAAGTGCGAAGAAGTTTACTTCGTTCAATGCGAAAATGAACTGCTCTCAGAATTCATTTGCCGCCATTCCTCCATTTTTTTTTTCATTTTTTGGCATACTAGCGCCACTGCTTTACGCTGCGGTGCGGGACTCAACTACTACTAACGTTATGTCAGTTCCAAGTTTGATTCCTATCTGTCTTTAATAGACATATCCTATAATCTGTGGTAGTCACGCGCAAGAGTTTGGTGCTAGCGGTTGTGCTGTGCGCGTTTCTGGTGATCCAATATTAAGGTAAGTTCTTGCTTCCGGTGGGGTGGGGACAAAAAAATCCTCATTCCGATGGTTGATTTATTTTTTGTAGTTTTTGTTTGTTTGGGTTTAGATTTATGTATAACACGTACGTCATATTTCTTATTTCGGGAGTAACGTTAGTTTAAAGAAACAAGCCTCCGTTTTTTTTTTTTAAATATTTTTGTACAGATTTTATCATTCCGTTGCTCTCATTCCGATGTTTCCGGTGTATGAAATACCCACAGGAATGATAAGCAACACCGGCATGATACAAAAGTAGCTTCACTTAGTTATCCAAATAATTATCAATTTTAATTATTCAATTTTATGAAGTTAAAGCAAATGTATAAATATTATAAGCGTTTAAACGTAAATAATTTTTATTATGTTAATAAAAACACATTATGCCGTTTTTTCTAATGCGTTAATGATGTTGGTGTTTTTATGGTTTATAACTAAATGATGATAACCGAATGTCAGTTATTTTGTGCATAATTGTATTGATATAAAAGTCAGAAATTCATGCCCTTCCTTTTTTATATTTGTGTTTAGTAATTGTGTATTTCCTTTATTTTATTCTTATCCTCTAAAATAAATAAATAGGGTAATAGGGTATTTAAATAGGGTAGGGTAGGGGATTTAAATAGGATAATAGGGTATTACATTAAAATGCAGACTGATAATTATTTTAATCCGACAAGTCGCATTACGAACCTCCCATATTTTGTAGTTTTGTTTTTCGATTTGAGACTAAAAAAATAGTGGGTCGTTTCTATCATTCCAGTGGTTATTTATCACTTCGGTGGATACATTTTATCATTTCGGTGAGTATTTATCATTCCGTAGTTACATCAAATATTATATATCGTATATCTCATAAACTATTTATGATATTGCCTGTCCCTTAACACCACGTCTAGAACATATTACAATGCGTAGTTCAAAATTATAAACGTTCAAAAATACACAAAACTTAAAAATTACACCGAAATGAGACTAAAATCAGAAATGTTGAAATTGGCCCATTTAATGAATAAATTAACGTGGCTTTATTGTTATTATTGTTTTATATACTTGGATACAGTCCCTTTCGTGCTCTATTTAGCCGCCAAACCCTCGTAAAATCACAACAATTAAAATACTTTACCTCCGAGACCTCGTTCCTTTAAAGTTCCTATTGACTCACTCTTTACGAACTCCCTGTTCTTTTGCTGTCACCTGCAGTGACGCAACCATCTATTAAAAAAGTTAACTAACTTTTCCTCCATCCTGTATGTAAAACGTTGTATTATGTCGCTTGTCGCTCAGTGTGTCTCTTTCGTTTCAGACTAGGTAGAGAGGGATTACCGAACGAACCAAACGCGATTAACTCAGCTAGCCGTCGAGAGATAAACCGTTGACGTCACGTCTACGTCGGAAAATCGTTTATTTAATAGAAACGAACAATGGTTGTGTGATTGCTTGCATAACAGTAGATTGTTCGTCAAGGGACTAAAATAGGATATAATGACATGGGATGTTTAGCCACGCGAGGAAAGCAATGGGAGGCGATAGCGACGAGTGTCATTATGGTATTTTACTCTAGAGCTATTTATGTGTCTGGTGCGTAATAAGAGGTGTTACTTAAAACACTAGTGTGGTTTTATGCTACGAGCCGTAGGGCCAGTTTCATAATAAGATCACACGAGTGTTTTAATGCCTAATTATGCGGTACAGTTGCTTACATAACTTTATCTACATGCATATCATAAGTTTTCTACAATATATGAAAAGCTTGTATGTATCGTTACCCTGTATCTTAATGTACCCGTATTTTTATGTTCACATTAAAAAATAGGTCACTGATACAGTGAACAATAAGATTCAACTACAGCGATAACCGATACTTTAATGACATGTAATACTTTAATGTTAATATTAAAGTACAACCAAAAATACAGGTTAATCAATTAAGGGCATTTGCTTATCATTCTGAACATTATTATATTGAAGTTATGATCTATGAATGTAGATAAAATACTTTTCTCTTGAATTGCGAGAAAATAAATCTAAATTCACTACGTTATTAAAAATAAACTGACTGACGACTGAACCGATTTTCATGTAATTTTCACAGAAGTTTTTATGTAGGTATACAAAAATCTGAACTATGGGTGCTACAGAAAACTCATATAAACCGAAGCAGAGCGAGGGCGGGTCGCTAATTAAATAATAATTTCAAGGCAGATCAATGATAAAACAACATAAAGCGCTACCTGTTTTACACTCTACCCATAAAGCGGCAATTACACTACTTCGTTCACTTAATGCGGTCGCCGAACTTGTTTCAAACTACTTCAGCCAACGAATGTCGTCTTCACATTAGTCTGCGGTCACCTAATTGGGCGGTTGCAGTTGCACATTTAGGGGTCCTTCCCCCGTTGAGGGGGTATGGGCATGGGGGAATTTTTACTAGGGGAGTGAAGTGTCATTTTCCATGTAATTTTTTTGCGCTGAATTGAATTAAACCATACCCTAGATTTAATCAGCAAAATCAATTGTTTTTTTTCACTACGTACGTACAGTATGTAATATAAACTATTAACATGTTTTGCTGATTAAATCCAACTTTTGAGTTAAATTTTTTTTTTTTTCCAACAAACATACATTACATACAATTACCGTCCATGTGATCGACGTCACGGTTGTCAAATCAACCTTATTGTGGTAGAACGTCAGATTGACTTTTTAAGTAAGTGAGTAAGCAAATCATTTTATTCACAACAATAATACGTAGACATTTTATTTTAACAAGAATAAAGGAAAAGAAATTACATGTAGTGCTATTGTGAAACGGTCCCAACTCAGCATGTTGGGGCCGCGCCGTGAAAACACGGAAGGCTATAGAGACTACGGTATGGTACTGTGGACCTAAGGTGGGTTGGTGGGTGGGAGATCGCCCACAGAGCGAAAGTAGCAACGTGTGACAGCACAATTAAATAAAAAACAATTTGTCGAAAACTTGGCAGTGGCAAAGAGGCACAAACTTGCGTGCACCGGAGCCCAGCAATGTGTGGGGACGATAGGTTCACAACTCTATTATTCTGCCAGCACTTGAACGGGGAGGATAAATAAAGTACTTACGTGTCGGTCGCGTCTGCATGTTCCGGCCACGAGAACAGGTGGTTGGTGACAGCATACCGCTCGTCCTGGATGGCCATCAGCGTCTCACCTAGCGTCAGTATTCCGCTAACCTGGTAAACATGTTCAATTGAGTCCAAAATGTCCAAATTCATCGACACAAAATCAAAGGTAAAGAACAATAAGTTTCTGTCAAAATTTGCATTTTTGGGACAAGCTTTTGTTGCCGACTGACTGTACCTAACCTACATGAAATCAGAACTGAGGCAGACCTTTATGAATTGAAAATTACAGATAAGACAAAAGATACATAGCGATTAAATACACATAACATTTGGCATGACGCTATTTTCCTAAGCTATCGCAATAAAGATTTTTAATTGGAAATTCTTTCGCGTGTTTTTGATTTGGGCCCCTATTTTGTTAGCTAGCTAATATAGAATTCGGTTCATTTCATAAAATTTCAAACAATTCATGGGGTTAGACATTAATAAATAACACTGATCTAGTCCCAAACTATGCTTTAGGTATGTTCAGTCACGTCCAATTACGAGGGCTGCCTTTTAAGTTCTGTCGTTTGCAAACCTCCCGTGATTGCATAAAAAAGAACTAGTGTCATCTTAAAATATTTGAATTTAGAATTCGAAAAAAAAAGAATGACTCGAAATCGGCCCAACTGTTTTAGTACAGTGTTCGTTCAAAGTTGACAAGTCAGTTGTGAAAATGGAAATTTCGAAGGAAAATTTACGTGCGATAATTTTTTACAACTTCAAAAGGGGCTTAACGCGACTTCAGTGCTTCGAAGAGTTGACTACGGTTTTCAATGATAAAGCACCATGTCTCCGGACTGTGGAACGCTGGTATTTAGAATTTCAACGTGGTTGCTCTAGTCTTGGTGATAGACATCGTGAAGGTCGACCAAAAACAGCCGTAACCCAGGAGAACATTGATGCTGTACGGCAACTGATCGTCGACGATCGCCATGCGACACACCGTGAGATAGAAGTTTCCTTAAGTATTTCAGGGACCAGTGTTCACAGTATTTTGCATGATCACTTAGGCGTAAAAAAGTTGATCTCACGCTGGATACCACATTTACTCAGTGAAGACCAAAAAACGGCTCGCGTTCGATGGTGTCGCAAAACTCTGCGGCAATTCAACCGAGGAAACTCGAAACATGTTTACGACATTATCAGTGGTGACGAATCTTGGATATATGCCTACGATCCCGATTCTAAACAGCAGTCGACTGTTTGGGTGTTCCAAGATGAGCCAAAACCAACCAAAGTAATACGCTCACGGAGCACTTCGAAAAAAATGGTCGCCACGTTTGTGGCGAAAAGTGGCCACGTTGCCACCATCGTGCTCGAGGATCGTAAAACGGTTAATGCTGACTGGTATACCACTGTCTGTTTACCAGAAGTCATCGGCGAGTTTCGAAAAAATAACCCAAGACGTCGTATAAGACTGCACCACGATAATGCGAGCTCGCACACCGCCCGGCAAACAATTGCGTTTTTAAAAGAGCAAAACGTCGAAATTCTGGAACACCCGCCGTACAGTCCAGACTTAAGCCCTAACGATTGTTTTACTTTTCCAAAAATCAAGCAACGACTTCGTGGTCAACGGTACCAGACGCCTGAAGAAGCCGTTGAGGCATACAAAACGGCCATTTTGGAGACCCCGACTTCGGACTGGAATAAGTGTTTCGAAAACTGGTTCGATCGAATGAAAAAGTGTATTACATGTCACGGTGATTACTTTGAAAAACAATAAATACCATTTAACACTTAAATTGTCTTTAGTTTTTCCAAACGACACAACTTAAAAGGCAGCCCTCGTATATAGACACAGTAAAACATTCAAAAACATGTAAACACGACTCAAGGGGATAAGGTAGATGAATATTTCTGAAACCTTGTTAATATATACATATTTATAGACGTCACCGTACTATGGGTACTAGACAGCGATATAACTATAGAGAAATAAATACTTAAACGTAGAAAACATCCAAGACTCAAAAACAAACACTCGTGCTCATCACACAAAATGTTTGTTCATATCGAGATTCTGAACTAATATTTGTTCAGTACAGTCGAGTTGCATAAATATGTGTACACTGTAGTACCTTGTCTATTTTCTATTGTCATGTTTAAAAGTGTACCAATATTTATGAATCCCCGTATGGTTGCCGGGTCAGAATGGTGCCACTCCATGTCTTGGACTCCATCCCATGGATGTCGTAAGAGGCGACTAAGGGAATAAAGGCTTGTAGTACTGTTAGGCGATGGGCTTGAACCTATCACTAATACCTACACTGGTAAACATCTTAGCCTGATTGTGCAAAATGTGGTTACAGAGTTATCAACAAGCTTTTATAGTTGTTGGTAATTCTGTAGCTCTGCCTACCCCACTCTGGGATTACAGGCGCGAAGGTATCTATACTAATATTATAAAGCTGAAGAGTTTGTTTCTTTCTTTGTTTGTTTGCTTGAACGCGCTAATATCAGGAACTACTGGTCCGATTTGAAAAATTATTTCAGTGTTAGATAGCCCATTTATTGAGGAAGGCTATATATAGGCTATATATCATACTTTCATAAACTGAAGCGAAGCGAGGGCGGGTCACTAGTGTCTGTATCATTTATGAACTCGACTGTACATAATACTTATTTTTATCATACTAGCATAATCTGTAAATAGCTATAAAAAAGCCTGGATAAACTTAAGCTTTGTATTATTTAATACGATGGTCTAAGATTTGAAATTGCATTTACGGTGTTAAGATTAGGAATGGTACGATCGCTTGATTTGCGAATGATCCACGTTTTTATAGGCTTTCGTACGCAAAGGGAACCCCGGTTAATATGCCTGCGCTGTCCGTCCGTCCGTCCGTCATAATTAAAAGAGCTGTATCTTATGAACATTAATAAATAGCGCAGGTTGTTTTTTTCCGGATTACGGCGATTTTATTAAAACGTAACTCATTTTAAAGAAAGATGAAATAGTAAGAGAGTTTTCCATGCAAGTAATGTTTTTTTTTCAACGTATTTTTATTTTGGTTGTGTCTTAAAAACGGTAAAACATACAAATCTTGAAGATAAACAACAAGTACTACAAAATTGAATATTTACCTACGTGCGTAGTAAGTAGAATAACATGCTGTATAATTATCTAGACACGACGTATTCTCTTGACATTAGAGTCGAGTGGAGATCATTTTGATCTCTTCGGTTGCGTAGCCTGCTTGAGAATCTCATCCCCGTCTCTTGTACAATTACCGTACTCCCTAGTGAGTCGAATGCTCTATCCCACGCACTCTATAAGAATACTGCGAAGTCTGCGAGGGACAGAGCAATCGACGCTAGTGATGAGACTCGTCCACCGGCCGCGCATCTTGTACATTTCCCACAAATATAAAAACGAGTTCTTAAGTTGAGGAAAGATATTTTCAAACGTTATTCCTTAAAATATGTAAAAAAATCAAAGATACAATTATTTCCTATTCTATTCTTTTCAAACATTCGTATTAGCACATTTGCATTCTGAACGTTTGCATGCGCATTCTTGAAGTTGAAAGATATACCCCCCCCCCCCCTCCCTACTTAAGGTTATAAGCTACAGTGGCCCTCTAGCGTCTCATTTCGTTTTTGGTTTAGCCGGGTTTCTATTGACTGCCATAATTATTTTTAGTCGTAATGTGTTTTAAGTCATAATTTTCGCAAGTCATAATGCATTTTTCTCAGGACACGGTTATTTTATCAGGATTTTTATAAAACTAACCTAACCTAACCTAACTAATCTACACGATAACCGTTTATTAAAAACTGTAACTACAGCCTGATAGAAGTTATGACAAAAAAAAGTATGACTAACAATACATTATGACCAACGATAAGTATGGCAGTCAAAGGGATCCGGGTTTAGCCTCATCCACTCAAGTAAGACCATGCAGTATGAAGTGAAGAAAGAGTATCACTTAGACAAGCTGCTCGCGTATACCCTTTGAGATAACAATACAGACAACCCGACCAAATTACATATCACCCTTAGCAGACAAAGGTTCTGATATTGAGTGCCAACCTAATTAAGGCGGTTCATCATGAGTAATTATTACCGGTGAAAGGTTGTTTTCGTATTTGCAAATATAATATTTCAGATCACAAAACGCCAACGAAACCTACAAACCACTCATAAACACAAACCACATTTGCTATTGTAACTTTTCATACAAAGACCCAATACGTTACAATAGACCCTCAGACGCAATAACCCGACCTTACGCGGAGTGAGAGGGAATGTAAAGATGCTGTCTCCCGAAGAAGTATGTTTTTCCGTATAAATGCTTCTCTTTTACTCGTTGTATAATTATTTTCGTGTCCCGTCTACTACGATATAAAGGGTTTACAAGCACTTTTAAAGTTTAAAAGACTATCCTCTTAAACGTCATACAAAAATGCACCAAAATAATAATGGCGTCCATATCGCGGTCAAGGTCATACCGCTCGTTGTGTAGACATTTTTCATTAAAACATTTTTAATCTCAAGTAGATTAAGGCAGAGTTGATAATCCATTGAAATTTCAATTTTTACACCACATGCTCGCAATTGCCCAATTATATATCATGCAAACCTCACCTAAAGTTAGTCATTATAGCCATCGGCTAACCAGTGACTAGGCGGGTTATAATTATGGTACTGAATCTCATTATAATCTACTGGTTAATAATAATGAGATTTGAATTCGTATGAAAAATTGTTCCATAGAAACCCACAGCAAAAAGGACTTATTTGAGAATCAAACTAGCCACTGCAACCCTATACCTACGCAAAACAAAGAAAAGGTAGATTATTCTCCTTTGGGATAAAGCTGTTTTCGTCTTGAGCAAGCTTGAATCCCTTGCTGCACTCAGGATTCCGTTTTAATTCCCTCGCTTCGCTCAGGAATTAACTCGTCACACCCTCTCTACGCTCGGGAGTAAAATCTGGAGACCCTCATTTGCTCAGGATTCAATATCGCACCCGTGACATAAAATAGTGCTTTATCCCCTAGGTGAATAATCTACTATTTGTTACCAAGTACGCTCTTGTTGTTTGTCGCTTGCCGCGGCTTGCCACAATACAATGGCTTTGTTACATTACCATCAAATGGCCTGTGGAAATGAAAATTGGGCAAGAGTATAGCGGACTATACTTACGCAGTGTAGGATTCGTATCATCAAAAAAAAACTGTATGAACTAATTCTACTAATATTATAAATGCAAAAGTTTCTGCGTGTGAGTGTGTGTTAGTTTATTACTCCTTAACGCTGTAACGGCTGGACGGATCCCGAGGGAATAGCGAATTCGACGCCGATGAAGCTACATATTTTTCTATACAAATAAAGTTTTTTGGAGCTGTCTATATCTCAGAAACCAATCAAGTCTACGTTGTGAGAGTTTTCTTTTTAAGTGGTATCTACTTTCATTTAAGATATTATTCAGATGTTGATTACTAGTAGTTTTGACTGTAACGATACGCAACTCTACCAAGAATACACTTTTCGAGTTTAATATTTCCTAATCGGTCCTCCAAATCTAAAAATTTAATAACATATACCTGGGTACATAATATTTTTTGAAGAGCTAACAAAGATGTTAAAATGTAAAAAAGGTTGCTTTACTTGGACGACTATTTGGGGACGATTATTTTTTTCAGGATTTTAGATTTCACAACTTTGTCGTCTAAATAACATGCCAAATAACACCTTTGTCTTCGGACAGACAGACGGTCTCTATGAGCATGGAGTAACCATAAAGGTTTCTTGTTGACAACGGAACCTGAAAAAAGAGAAATGGTAGTGTTACCTCATCGTGTAGGTACAACGAGGAGTCGAGGGAGGCCGAGAGCTGAGCCATGATGGTGCAGTTCTGGACGATCAGCGCCGCAGCCGGGATGAAGCACAGCACCAGCATCTGCAGCATGTACAGACGACGCCCGTGTCTGCACAAAAAAAAAATAGTTCAGGGCATACGGTCCTAAAGCGGTCTACAGCCCCCAGTGGGCGGTTAAAACAATGCGGGGGGTTAGGTCATCAGAAAAAGTAGGAGAGGGCCGAAGCTGGTTCGGGGGGCATATAAAATACGGTTACCTATCTGAACCCCGAAAAATGTTTGTCCGAATTTTGGTTCGACAAATATTATTCGACAATTATGGTTTGGTTTTTTTTACGTTTACCCGAAAGATCAGTTCGAATATATTCATTTAGTCATTACTTGTTTTGATTTTTTACTGATTTGATAAATTATCTATTCCCTATTACTGGTTTCGGCGTATAAACAGTTGTCCAATGTAATGGTTATTAATAGTTTACCTATTATTAAATCGACTATGTTATGTTTGATATTTTCTGGGCAGAAAAAAAAATAACCTCGAAGGCCAAGGCGGGAGCAGAGCTCCCGCCTTGGCCTTCTAACCTAACCTATCCGAACCGGTTCTGCCCTAATTCGTCTTTCTACTAAAACTAATTACAAGTAATATTTTTTGGGCGAAAATGAATATTTGACGTAACTTAGTGAAATCTATATGTAGCATTGATGAAGTGAAAATTTGGTTACGAAACAAAATACGTAACGATCCCTAAGCTATTTGTAGCATTGGTGTAATGAAAAATAGGCTATGAAATAACATACGTAACAATACATAGGGCAAGTGACTATAAGGTGAAAAGTTACTCGGACTAAAGATATGTTTACGTAATGTAAAATAGTGAAGTAAGAAATTGACGACACGTGCCATCGGAGAAACGATAAAAAGCGAAACGTTTTCGGTGAAATGAAATTCGGTCAAAAAAATTTCGAGGTTGCGATAGGTTACCATAAAATACAGTAGAGTACAAATAGCAAAACTTTTTTTTTTATGTCATAGAGAAGACAAACGAGCACACAGGCCACCTGATGGTAAGTGGAAACTGTGACCCAAAGACATTCGCATTCACAAGACTGCAATGCAATCCTAAGACTGCAAATGCGTTGCCAACCCTGAGGACTAAGATGGAATGCCTCTATGCTAGTCATTTCACCGGCTGTCTTATCCCCAAACCGGAACACAACAATGCGAACACTGCTGTTTGGCGGTAGGTTAATGGATAAGATAGTGGTAGCGACCCGGACGGACCCTGCTCAAGGTCCTACCATCCGCAAACCTTCGAAAACTAACCGAAATTCCATTGAGATACAATTGATTTTGTAATCAATGACATTTTAGTGCTTTTGCATCAGTCTATCTGTGGTATAATTTTTGTTCCGTCATAATCGAGTCTTAAGAATATACGTTTGCTTTCTAAGTCATAATAATATCCAATGTTAATTCTTATACAATTTACCTGTTAGTAAAATAGCAAGTAGAACTCGTGTATACTTCATCTGTCCGATAAGTTCAAGCGCGATCGTCTAGCAGGGTGACACGTTCGCTTGGAACCTTCATAACGTTTTGTTGTGAAAAATGTCGATATATTTAGACACATTTCGTTTAGATATGTGGATATATCTTCATAACGTTTACTACATCGCAGCAAAATCAAAGTCATAGAAACTAAATAACTGTGTTGGTAGTAATAATAAAATTATAAATTCCACGCTGACGTTCGTACGTTTAATGGAGAATCGTTGTTCTCCTGGTGCAAATCAGACGCTAATGAATGGGATCGCGTAATGAAAGTGGCAGTGACGCTAAGTGCAGTAAAGATTTATAACGTTATCGTTAATAGAGAACGCCTGCGACTACGTCCACGTTAATACGCTCCCGCTTCTCCCTCCATATTTTCTATTCGATTTTTGAAAATAGCTAAATAGCACCCCTGTGTTACCCAAAGAACATTTCCTATAAATTTCAAGACCCTAGGTTCAGCGGCTTTGGCTTCTGCTTTGTCTGTCAGTCGGACGGTAAGAGTTTTAAATGAGGTACAGTTTTATCGCTTAACTACCTCGCCCCTCCCGCTAGATCTCTTTCTCCCCGCTGGACGATCGCCCATGAACTTGATAGACTAGACTCTTTTGGATAATAGAGAATTAGTAGTTTTGAAAACTATTCAGTGAATAAATTTATATCATGAATTTTAATAGTTATATGGTAAACATAAAATCCTCTTTAAAACTACTATATTGATAAAAAAATGGTTTACCAGGAGTAATAAATTACGAATACTCAACTATCAAATGAAAGAACATCGTTAAAGATCGTGGGTTTCAAAGATTCAACCAAAAATATGCAAAAAAGATGTCGTGTTTGAAAATGTTAATCGAGGATTTTGTTTCTGCTCGTGTTTTCGTGTTTAACAGTCACAAGGAAATATGACTACGTTTGTTTCTGTTTAGTCCATCGGGGAAAATACTCTTTTACCGAACAATGTCTTCGCGTGTGATATCTAACGGACTTATTTCTCTAATAAGACCATGGGAGTGTCTATAAATAACTCGACATTGGCAAAATACACCGTAACTGAAGTGAAAGCCATTAATTTAAATTATAATTAGAATATCAAAGCGAGAAATTACCAATAAATGTAGGTATTTAATTTTATTCCACCCCGCTTCGATCAGGTTAAACTAAGTCAAATGTCCATCCAGAATAGGTAAATTGTGCAAGATGTTTTCGAATAGGTTTCATGGTTCTGGAAATAGATACAAGTCGATTCACAAGAGTTGGCACGAATAGATTGAAGGAAAGTAATGTCACCTATCATTGTGTGAGTGCCGTCCTTTGAACAGATGTTCGAATTTCAAAACGAAAACCTGTTACTATTTTACACACTATAGTCCGTTCACGTTAAGAATGCAGTGAACCATCAATGCAACTGCAGGGTAAAAGTGTATTAACAGTGGAGATAAAATTAAAACAAATGATTTTTTACAAGATTAAGTATAACGATTAAATATAAACCTATTTTTGAGCGACCTGATTAGTCAGGGGGCGTGTCTAAACCGGTGGACAACGATGATGTACTGCATTCTTAACGCGAATGGACTATTATAGTATAAGTTTCATTCACTCAATCCATTCGTGCCAGCTCTTGTGAATTGACCTGGGGGGTTATTATGACAAAGCTATGCAGTTCATTTTATGGTGAGTGTAAAGGACGGAGCTATAGCAGTTACATAACTATGTCCTTTTTTTTCAGCTTAAAATGAATGGCACAGATAGGTCATAATAACCCCACTGTACCTTACAGATACAAACTCACGCAATCCGCACTTTCTTTCTAATATTAAGTTTAGATAACACATAGATGGACACTGGCTAAAACTGTAACTAAACGCATTTTCAAATGAGAACATCAATAAAAACATACTACCCAAATTTCAAATACTTTGATCCCTGTAAAAGCCCCGTTATTGCAAAAGTTTTAAGCGCATGCTAATATTGAGACCGTAGCATTTAAACCAGCTACTAAAATTCCTCATAGCTACGTATCTAGTATGTTTATTCGCTCCGCTATCGAGAATATAAGGGTATCTAAAGCGTATAGACCGATATCGATTGGCTTTTGGCTATGAAATGAAATGAAATGAAGTATATTTATTGATACAGTGGCTTAAGTGGCTAGTTGTAACTTAAATAAGTCCTTAGTACATGTACAATGTTATCTCTGCACTGTGCGGTAATTTAACAATATTATTATAATAATAATATCAGGGGACTATGTCACACCAATTGACCTAGTCTCAAACTAAGCTCTAGGCTTGTACTATGGGTACTAGACAAGGATATAAATAGTTATATAGAGAAATATGTACTTAAATACATAGGAAACATCCATGACTCAGGAACAAATATTTGCGCTCATCACACAAATATCTGCCTTTACCGGGATTTGAACCCAGGACGTCTAGATTCGTAGGCAGGGTCACTACCAACTAGGCTATCGCGTCGTCACCATATGTTTACCATCAGTACCGTACAGTCATCTGTACGGTCACGAGCGTTAATTTTGGACCCATTTCAAGAAAAATATGCTTGAAGTCGTCAATGTCATTAGAGATGTCAAGTCATTTGTAACTTTTAGGAAACTCAACCTTATTATTGTAGTGTCAGATTGACTTTGGACCTAAGGTGGGTACCAAATTAAATCTCGTGACTGTACTAATCTAAGCCTGTCTCGCAGAATGACTAATTTTAGTTACAGTTTTTTGCAAAACTAGAAATCAATTGAAAAACACAACAAACAAGATTAATAAGGAATTAGAATTATGGAATGGTGCAAAGGAAAACAGGTGTGAAGTTTGCGTACGGGTGTGAGTATGCGTGTGTTTTCGTGTGTGTGTTCGTGTCCGTAAGTGTGAGTGTGTGTATGTGTGTGCAATAAAACGATTACCAGAATTTGGAAATAGAGAAAGGTTTAATTGGATGTTTATGCGGTAAGTAACTGTTCTGTTTCAGAGTAATTTAGTGAACTAAGCCAACTGTGAACAATTGTTCTGACCATCAGGGAGCAGTTTATGATGTTACAACTTGGCATGATATACAGAAGATGGTATTCTATTCTTAACTCTTTTAACGTCAAGGCTTCATTCTAATTAGCCTGGGCTATAGATAATTTCTCTTGGAAGGTTTTCTTTGAATTTGATTTTATTTTATTTAAAGAAATGAAGGCCAAATCGAGAAGTCTTTAATGGTTTCCACGTGGAACATCGACTATTCTTAACTACCTATAAGAACTCGTTGAATGAAAGACTTATTTCTAATTCTGGAAAAGGGGTTTGGGTAAAAATGTTACATATTATATTATTACAAATATACATTTTCAAGGTGAGCGGCCATTAGTAAAAGTGGTAAATTATGATAAAATTATTCCAAATAAACATGATTTGTTATTTAATGTTTTTACTCTTAAGTGCATCGGAGCAGAGATATTTAACATTCTTACCTGGGCGTACTTTCAGTACCAAAAACTGAACGCTTAAATCTTAAATATCTGGGCTCTGATATTATTAAACGCCATAAATTATATATATCTATGTGTCTTTCGAGGTCCTCTAAATAACTATGTTAAAATCATCCGTGGCCACTCAAAAAAAAAGACAATATTCTTCAAACAAATTTACCCAATGCCCTTTACATTCATCTTTTGAATCCATTGATAATGTCACAAAATTACAATTGAGTAGCCTAACTTCAAACTTGGATGTGTCCTGAAATTTGGCAAACAAATTTAAAACGTTACTTAACTTATTTTAAAAAAGACGTAAATTCCGTTGTTCTTTTGCATGGACTTATCCAAGTTTGAAGTAAACCGACCCAATTATAATTACCAAGCCAATGCCTAGTGACCCGCCCTCGCTTTGATTCGGTTTATGTGAGTATTCTGTAACACTCGTACAGAAACCAGAATTTATGATACACTAGTTGCACCCGCGACATCGTCCGCGTGGAAATCGTAACAACATTCTGTCAACATGCGTCAGAACCGATCTTTGAGTACCTCTCGATGCATCATCAGGGGGGTTATTATGACGTAGCTATGAAGTTCAGTTTACGCTGAGAGAAAAGAACATAGCTATGTAACTGCCATAGCTCCGTCCTTTACGCTCGCCGTAAAATGAACTGCATAGCCATGTCATAATAACCCCATAGAGCTTGCATTCTATTACTTATCATATCAACCTGTTAATTGAAGCGTTTTTCACAACGTTTCGTATGCGCCTAAACGTGGAGAGTTAATGATTTTCCTCAACTACTTACTGTTTGAAATTTTGTCTTTTTTTTTTTAATTTTAATCAATGGCTTTCACTCCTGTTAAGGTGTATTTTGCCAATGTTAAGTTATTTATAGACACTCCCATGGACTTATTAGAGCAATAAGTCCGTGGATATCACACGCGAAGACAACTGTTCGGTAAAAGAGAATTTTCTCCAATGGACTAAACAGAAGCATAATTATGAGGTTAGCTCCACGCGCTTCTGTCAAGTCAATTTTGTCAATTACCAAGTTTAAAATGAGTTTGACAACTTTACTGACAGGAAGCGCGATATTTGCGACTGTTGCTTTTAAAACTGAGCACTTTGAAACGGTACAGCCGATATGGTATCAAGTATTCCAAGCAAACACTTACTTAGAAATGGAAACTGTCAGTTCTACCGCTACTAATACTGCCTTCCTTAGTAAAAAGGGCGGATGTCTCATAGAACTACGAATGTTTATTTAAGTGACCTTATCACTACATCACTACATAGTATAAAACAAAGTCACTTCCCGCTGTCTGTCCCTATGTATGCTTAGATCTTTAAAACTACGCAAAGGATTTTGATGCGGTTTTTTTTATTAGATAGAGTGTTTCAAAAGGAAGGTTTTTATGTATAATAAATTTTGATTTATGTACGTGTGTTATAGAAAACTCAAATAAACCGAAGCGAAGCGAGGGCGGGTCGCTAGTTTCTTAAGAAAGGAGGTTAAGTTTGCTTTGACTATCAAATGGCGCATGATTCCTTTTTATTTAAAAGGGCAAAACCTATGACTAGTAATTCTAATTCAGTGAAACAGTTCAAATACATGATAAATGATAATGATAACCCTTATGATAGGTTATTGGGGGGTTACGTTTTGGCGCTATAGCGGTCCCGTAGCCCCCTCCTAAAGCGATTGGCGCAACACCACGGGGGTTTTAGTCCGTTCAAGTCGGACATAGCCCGCCCTGGCCCCCGTCAGTGCGGGTATGCAAAGGCATTTACCCGGGTCAAAAAAAAAAAGAAAAAAATGGTTTGCAAATCGCAAAACGTAACCGGCGTTTGAAAAAAGACTTATGCTCGTCTGTTAAAGGTACCCAAGTGATTGCGATGCGGAAATATCGCCGCAATACGCTAGTTTCATAAAACTGTCGAGTGCAATAAAGAAATAGATTGGCATCCAACGAAAGGATGGAAGGATATTGAGCATACCTTGCTTTTTTGAAGCCAATCTAGCTTTACCTTTATTTCCTACTAGCGACCCAACCTCGCTTCGTTACGGTTAAAGTGAGTTTTCTGTAACACCCGTACATAAAACAAAATTTATTATACATAAAAACCTTCCTCTTGAATTATTCTATCTATTAAAAGAAACCATATCAAAATCCGTTGCGTAGTTTTAAAGATCTAAGCATATACAGGGACAGACAGACAGCAGGAAGCGACTTGGTTTCATACTATGTAGAAGTATTTTTATATATTGGTTGCTCACTAACTTAGGTGCTCAATTTGACGAAACCTTTGGAGCTTACGTCTGGAGTTTGATCAAAAAGACGTTGAGATGCAAGGTTGCGAGCATTAATACGTAAAATTAAATTGACAATGCAGTACCGTTGCGTCAAAGAGCGTAAAATGAAGTAGCGAGATGGTGTTTAAGCAAGGAGAAGGTACGCGAGCACACAGAACACCAGAGGGCCCAGACAAGATGCATTACGCTAACTATCGTTTCTATTCGTTTCGTTTTTAAACCAATCGCGTCACTGGCACATCACGTGACTTTTCGTATCACGTCATCTACCAGTGACGCGATTGGTTTAAAAACTACATACATACATACATTAAATCACGCCTGTTTCCCAGAGGGGTAGGCAGAGACCACTTCTTTCCACTTGCTACGATCTTGACACTTTCGCTTCTTCCACATTCATACATCGAGTCATGAACGCACGTCGGTTTCGGGTACTTAAGATTCGGCCCTTTTTCAGTATTTCTCCGATTTGACTCGAAAAAGTACGCCTAGGGCGGCCCCTTCCGAACTAAACGAAGAGAAACGCTAGCTAGTGTAAGCTGTATCATAATTTTAGGAATATTTGATTATATTTTTCATAATTAAACCCCTGGTGTCAGAATCTAGAACTAACATTTCACATGTAAATCGTAAATACGTTTTGTATCATGTTATTCCACTAATCAAATAGTAAGTAGTATTGTTAAAAAGTCGTTCTAATTAATTAAGAATGTTAACATAGTGTAACAATAACTATTAGAATATAAGAATTGTGCTTGACTTGGAATCGGTTACTTCCGGCAAAAATGGCGCCAATGTATAAGTGGTAAGACGGAGGTATCTGAACTTTCTTGTAGCCGATACCAAGTCCAGACATTCATTCCAGTTCCTGCCTCTAAAGTGTTCGGTCGTAATGTTAAACTAAAAGTAATAAGTGTTATTTAACTGAAATATATACGAATTAAGTTCTACAAGTGGTGGTTTTATTGGTTTATCACTAGCTATCTTGATTTTGGTTTACAAAGTCAGAAGTGGGATCGAAAAGACATAAGATCAAAGAATGGATAACGAAAATGGGGCATCACTGCCAGCAGAAGGTGAAGCAATAAACAATGCTTTGAACTCAAATCGTGGTCGCACTAAGACACGGACGCCGCGAACACGTGTTCTACGTAGCCCCTCCCTGTGCAGGGCACTACGACAGCGATCACCAACAACCATATCACGTTCTCGTGTGCGTAGGAGCATTGCAAGAAGTCGCAGTCGTTCCTATGTTAATGAAACCAGGGACTGCTATAGTGACAAGCGCCCCTCTCGGCGTCACAGCAGATCCAGGGAACCGTCGCGGCGCTACGACAGGTCCAGGGAACCGTCGCGGCGCTACGACAGGTCCAGGGAACCGTCGCGGCGCTACGACAAGTCCAGGGAACCATCGCGGCGCTACGACAGGTCCAGGGAACCATCGCGGCGCTACGACTCGTTCAGGGAACCATCGCAGCGCTACGGCAGGTCCAGGGAACCATCGCCGCGCTACGACAGGTCCAGAGGCTACGACGCGAATTCAAATAGACTACAGCGATCTTCTAAACCAGAAGACACTTCGCGTGAGTTATTCTCTCATTTTACGAAGCTTTTGGATAATTTTGGATCCTCTCGTAGGAATAATAAGGACACTTTCTCTAATACAAACGTAGTACCTGAGTTTAATCCCTCATCGAAAAATCAGACTATAACAAATTGGCTTACTAAAGTTAATGAATGCGCTGTACTCTATGAATGGTCTGAGCGTCAAATTGTACATTATGCTTTACCAAAATTAGTAGGCGTTGCGAAAAAGTGGTACGAAGGATTGCCGACACTTCTGTTTTCTTGGGCCGAATGGCAAGCTAAACTTAGATCAGCTTTCCCTTCAGAAGAAAACTACGGTCAAATGATAACTGATATGTTAGCAAAGCGAGCTAGGTTTGGAGAGTCACTCGAAGAATATTATTACGAAAAAGTTTCTTTATTAAACCGTTGCGATATAGTAGGGAGAAGGGCAGTAGAATGTATTCTTTTTGGTATAGATGACAGATCAGTGCGTCTTGGGGCTGAGGCAGCACAATTTACAAATGCTGATAAACTTTTGGCATATCTACGCAACGTGAAAACGGGACCAATTAGGAACTTAACTAATGTAAATAAACGAGCTCGGGAATTTAAGCCTAATACCTTCGTAGGTGCTCCAAACAAACTTAACACCAACATACGTTGTTATAATTGCAAACAAGATGGGCACCCATTGTCGAAGTGTACTAAACCTATTAAAACATGCACTAAGTGCTCTCTAATTGGTCACGTTGATACAGAATGCTTTCGGTCAAAAAGCGAAAACAACCCTGATGATAAAAAGGACAGGTCTGTACTGTTAATTAATAAATCACTAGAAGACAAAAGGTCTGATAAGTATGTTCAACGAGTATTAGTAAACGGGCAGGATACAACGTGCTTAGTCGATCCTGGTAGTGATTTAACTCTGATTCGTGAATGTGATGCTAAAAAAATATTTTGCGAAATAGATAATAGTGTTAGTCGACCCATGATAGGATTTGGAGGTGCGGTTGTTAATTCTTTGGGTTCATGTATGGCCGAGTTACAGATTCAAAATGTAAGTGCCAACGTCACTTGTGTCGTTGTACCAGATCAATATCTTAAACATCCATTACTAATCGGCCAGACGTTTACCGAACAATCTCACATTCAAATAATCAAGACTGAAAAGGAATTGATATTTAGAACCAATCATGATGTAGATAGGGTAGTCGAAAGACTTTTGCAGTTAAGAGTCGCTAATGACGTTACGATAAAGGGAGTAGATTTGTTAGAGGTGGAATGTGATTCTAATTTAGACTGCGATATATACGTTCATAGCAGTTACAGATGTCAGCCTGGTAAAGAATATCAAATCGAAGAAGGTATTTATTCTATTAAAAATGGGGTAGGTCATGTTCTTGTTACTCCTTTGAGCGAAAGACCAATAACGTTCAATAAGAACGATTTGGTGTCCAGAGTAGAAATGGTTTTAGAGTCTTTTGGGTTCTGTGAAGTTAATAGGATTGAGAGGAATGAGCCGCTTGAACCATTTACTTTGCAGCAACTAAATGTTGGTGATATTTCTGATGCACAAAAATTACTCCTTTTGAACTTAGTTAACTCTTACCGTGATTGTTTTGCAACATCATTGAACGAATTAGGGTGTACAGACTTAGAAAAAATGAAAATTGATTTAAGTGATGATCAACCGGTCGTATACAGACCGTATAGGCTTTCGCAGAAGGAAAGGGAGGAAGTACAGGGTATGATAGATGAGTTGAGTGCCACTGGAATGATAAGAGAGTCTAACTCTCCGTATGCTAGCCCGATCATATTAGTCAGAAAAAAAACAGGTGACAAACGTCTCTGCGTGGATTATCGGGCGCTTAATCGAAAGACTATTAAACAGCATTATCCTCTTCCGTGCATGGAGGATCAAATGAATAGATTGTCAGGATATTGCTATTTCTCTACCTTGGATTTAGCTAGTGGCTATTATCAGATCGAGTTATCAGAGGAAGCGAAACCAAAGACCGCGTTTATAACTCCAGACGGTCAGTGGGAGTTCAATAGAATGCCGTTCGGTTTGGCAAACGCGCCGGCCGTGTTTCAAAGGACTGTAAATAAGGCTTTGGGTTCGCTTCGGTTTAGCACAGCTGTGGCTTACATGGATGATGTCTTGGTGCCCTCGAAATCGTTCGAGGAAGGGTTGGATAAATTGGAATCGATTTTTAAAAGGCTAAGGGAATTTAATTTGACGTTGAAACCTAGTAAATGCTTCTTCTTTCAAACATCGGTCGACTTTCTTGGATTTCAAGTTACTGCTGATGGTATTAAGCCAGGTTACAAGAAAATTGAAGCAGTACAATCTTTTCCAACCCCCAAGACCGTTCATAACGTCCGTCAATTTCTTGGATTGGCAAGTTTTTTTAGGAAATTTATTAAAAACTTTGCCGTCATAGCTAGGCCCCTCACGGGTTTGCTTAAAAATAATGTACCTTGGGTGTGGGGTAGTGAACAAGAACAAGCGTTTAGTGAACTAAAGGAGCGACTAGTCTCCCGACCTGTCTTAGCTCTGTACAATCCCTTACTGACGACGGAATTGCATACTGATGCAAGTAAGTGGGGCGTAGGCGGTATCTTACTTCAGAAGCAAGATAACGGCGATTTGAAACCTGTGGCCTATTATAGCCGGCAAACCTCACCTATTGAACAACATTTTTCGTCATATGAATTGGAGACTTTGGCTGTCGTTTCGTCTTTAGTAAAGTTCAGACCTTATTTACTAGGTATGCCATTCACTATCGTGACAGATTGTAACTCTCTACGAGCCACCTTCATGAAAAGGGACATGATACCGAGGGTGGCTCGCTGGTGGAGCTTGATACAGGAGTTTGATTGCGAGGTTAGATACAAAGCTGGTCAAGGAATGTGTCACGTAGACGCTTTGAGCCGGAATCCGATTTTTACTGACAGCGGTGATGATTTTGATCTGCCGACAGTCTTCACTATTTCGGATAACTGGCTTAAGACTGTTCAGTCTGCTGACAGCGAAATAGAGCGTATAAAAAATATATTGTTAGACCCTAATAGTAAAAATGTAATAGATGTAAAACAAAATTTTTGCATTAAAAATAATTGCGTGTATAGGGTTACTGATAATGGGCACAAGTGGTTGGTTCCTAAGGGTGTGCGGTGGCATATTTTAAAAGCATGTCATGATGAAATTGGGCACTTTTCGGTTGAGAAGACGCTTGATAAAATAAAAGAAACCTACTGGTTTCCAAAAATGAGTAAATTTACAAAAAAATATGTCCAATCCTGCTTGGAATGTGCACATAGTAAAACCCCGTCCGGTAAGAAATCCGGTTATCTGCACCCAATACCTAAAATTTCTAGACCCTTCCATACCCTTCACGCTGACCATCTGGGCCCATTTAATACAAGCAAACGTAAAAACAAATATTTACTGGTAATAATAGACTCTTACAGTAAATTTATTATTTTAAAAGCGGTTAAAAATACAAAATCTTTTACAACGATTAAAGTTTTCGAGGAATACTTTTCCATTTTTGGATGCCCTATTAGGTTAATAACTGACAGGTACTCTTCTTTCACGGGTAAAAAGTTCAAAACATTCTTGAAAAATTTAGGGATTAAACACGTGATGAACGCGGTTGCCACTCCTCGAGCAAACGGGCAGGTGGAACGATACAATCGTTCCATTTTAGATGCTTTGACCGCAATGAATCATGGTCGCGATGAATCTGCCTGGGATAGCAAGGTTTTAAGTGTTCAGTGGGGACTAAACAACACTACAAATAAAGGTATAGGACGCACACCAGCGCAGGTATTATTTGGATTTGATCTGACAAGCATGGCTGAAGGAAAATTACGTTCGACAATAAATAGTGACGAGCATGGTGACTTAACACTAAAGTTAAGGAGAATTAGGGCTGAAGTAGACAGGCATATAGAAATTACACAGCAAAAACAAAAAAAACGATTTGATAAAGTTAGGTGTGATCCGCGAAAATTTAATGTAGGGGATTTGGTTAGAGTGGAGGAGGTCTATCTTGTGCCCGGGCAAGAGCAAGAAATTAATTTCTAAATGCTTAGGGCCCTATAAGGTTATTGAGGTGATGAGTAATGACAGGTACAAAGTAGAAGATACTCAAATAACTAAGCATAAGGGAAAGGCTATTTACAAGGGTGTATATCCAGTAGAGAAGATACATCCTTGGTTAAACTTTAAAAGGTCTGAAGATGATACAAGTTCCGAGGAAATGGATGAAGATAATATTAGCAGTAGCGATGACATAGGGATAGAAGATAGGATGATTGTAGATAAGTAATGAAATGAGGATCCAAAATGTTTCAGGCTAAAGTAAAATTATAAAGGATGGAAGGATGACTATACTTAAAGGATAAAGGATTGGATTGAAGGATGACTATACTTAAAGGATATATGATGGAAGGATGATTATCGTATTTGATATCAAATGGTTATTGGAAGGATGTTAATTAAATTTTTTTTCAGATGGATATAAATCATTTGTTGGATAGTCTGTAATTTGGTAATTGGTTAACTAAAAGGAAGGATGATAATAAAATATTTCAATGTTTAATTAACAAAAATGCTTACTGTTAATAATATGACAAGGTTGATGATGTGATTATAGTATGTGCATACTTACTTGATTTATTATGTTAAATGTTACTTAATATTTTTCCGCTAATTTAACATATGAATGAAAGCTGCAATTCTATTTAACAAATTTGAAATGTATATACGACAATAAGTAAAACATCTGAATACAAAACCGTTTTAGAGTATTAGAGATTAATATTACAAAAAAAATGTAGAGCACTGTCACGAGGTCGTGTCAGTAGTAGTCAGGATGGACGAATCTGTAAGCTGTATCATAATTTTAGGAATATTTGATTATATTTTTCATAATTAAACCCCTGGTGTCAGAATCTAGAACTAACATTTCACATGTAAATCGTAAATACGTTTTGTATCATGTTATTCCACTAATCAAATAGTAAGTAGTATTGTTAAAAAGTCGTTCTAATTAATTAAGAATGTTAACATAGTGTAACAATAACTATTAGAATATAAGAATTGTGCTTGACTTGGAATCGGTTACTTCCGGCAAAAATGGCGCCAATGTATAAGTGGTAAGACGGAGGTATCTGAACTTTCTTGTAGCCGATACCAAGTCCAGACATTCATTCCAGTTCCTGCCTCTAAAGTGTTCGGTCGTAATGTTAAACTAAAAGTAATAAGTGTTATTTAACTGAAATATATACGAATTAAGTTCTACAAGTGGTGGTTTTATTGGTTTATCACTAGCTATCTTGATTTTGGTTTACACTAGCGTAGTGCATCTTATCTGGGCCCTCTGATGGTAAGTAGGATCTATGACGTGTTTGGTGACGAGTTTGGTGTTCGGTGTTTTCAAGGCATCAAGAGTGAATAGGCATCTTGTGGGTAAGCGTCAATTAACATCAGGTGAGGCAGAGGTCAAAAGCAAACCCATTATTGATAAAAAAATGACCATAGATATTTCAGTCCTCAACACTACAATCTTAGACTCCAAATGCGTTTCCAACCCTAGAGACCAAGATTAAGGAATGCCTTTGCTAGTAATTTCACCGATTCAAATTCAAATTCAAATTCAAAATCTTTATTGCATATCACATTACAAACATAAGGTGGAGCACAAAATAGGTATTCATGTGACACCCTGCAAGGGCACAGCAATTTTAGAGGGCTAACTAGGTATTTTAACATCACAATAACATATTTGGTAATTGTATTATAAATAACTTAATTCTAAACAGCTCTGAGATAAAATCTTTCGTATTGCACATTTATGTTTACAATAATTATTATTTTATCAATTACAACCAGGGTTGACAAAATATTAATTCAATAGGTATTAATTATAATTAATCTCTTATCCCTATACTGAAATGCGTTAGGTTAGGATAAGATATGATTGGGGGGCACCCAGTGGTGGCATAGTCATCAGCCCACGGTGCCCCCGCTAACAGCGTTTGTGGGTTAACACCGGAGAGGTTTTAGACGGCTTCCACCTCAGCTGAGATGGTTGAGAGTCCGTCATACCCCCCCAAAAGGCTACCCTAAGCCGGGGAGGACGATGCGTAAATGCATTTCCTCCCCATAAAAAAAAAAGTATAAGATATGATAGCGATGAGGGCCTCTGTTCTAGGCGGTAAAAACCATATCGTCCTTGACCTGTTATGGTGTTGTTTGTAACTCGGCCGCCAAAAACATTACTGTCAAGTAAATAAGAGGTCAAAACATTGACAATACGATAACAGGTCAAAGACGATATGGTTTTTACAACCCAGAGGCCCAGGGAGCCTAATATGGCTGCGTTTATCGCGTGACAAAGTGTGGATAACGCATCCGACACCTTCTAACATGTAAATAAGTACGAGAGTGACGGATGATTTGTCCACGTTTTGACACGTGATATAGACGCAGCCATACTAGCCCCGCTGGACGGACCCTGCATAATATCCTACCACGACTCATGCCATTATGCCGTTGTGGAGTTAATATACCTATCACTATCACACTCAAGTCTGTATTTTCGTTCCCGTTCGCTTCGTAAGTTAGAAGTGAAATTTGTTCTAAAATAATAAATAATAATAAATATAAGGGGACAATCTCACACCAATTGACCTAGTCCCAAACTAAGCTCTAGGCTTGTACTATGGGTACTAGACAACGATATAAATACTTATATAGAGAAATATATCATCACTACATAGTATAAAACAAAGTCGCTTCCCGCTGTCTGTCCGTATGTATGCTTAGATCTTTAAAACTACGCAACGGATTTTGATGCGGTTTTTTTTAGTAGATAGAGTGATTCAAGAGGAAGGTTTATATGTATAATAAATCTTGTTCCATGAACGGGTGTTACAGAAAACTCACATAAACCGAAGCGAAGCGAGGGCGGGTCGCTAGTACTTAAATAAATAGAAAACATCCATGACTCAGAAACAAATATTCGCGCTTATCACACAAATATCTGCCCTTACCGGGATTCGAACCCAGGACCACTAGCTTCGTAGGCAGGGTCACTACCCACTAGGCCAGCGCGTCGTCAAAATTTATTTGAATATTCCAACTGAACGTCACCCATATTATCATCATTATTACCCATGAATCATGATACAAACCTAAAGCTTAGTGTAAGGCCCAATCAATTCCTGTAGGAGTGTCTTCCTATTCACCTCATTGGAAGTCAGCCTTTGTGTACAGTCGACTTCACTAGCAAAGCCATCATTTGGAACTCACAAAGACCTTATTGCTACTAACGAGGGCGCGTTTTAGAAGCTTCCGCTAACAAGCATTTACGTTCCGGGCAGTACGCAATCCGCTCCGTTAGATTTGACGTTGAGTGTACTGCGTCGGGAATTTTCAATTGCTGTTAGGGTTGCCACTCACACTGTAATATACAGGGTGAAATCTAATACGTGATTCCAATGATTACCTCTGTGTTTTACCCACGAGTATGAACTTTCACTATGGGACCAACTCTGAAATATCGAAAAAAAAATCAGCTGCTTCATACATTTTGGTCGAGTGCGTATTGAACTTTTCTATGAAACAGCTGATTTTTTTTTCGATATTTCAGAGTTGGTCCCATAGTGAAAGTTGTTTATACTCGTGGGTAGAACACAGAGGTGATCATTGGAATCACGACTTAGATTTCACACTGTATAATTGTGAGACATGTGGAACGTTTGAGGATGTGTATCAGTTGGCTCTCCCCCACTAGACCGAATTTCATAAAAGCTAATTTCATAAGTTATACCAACGTTTGATATAATTTTCATTAGCCCTAATTTCATGACCGCTAAACTTGTATGTCCTAATTGATTACTAGACTTAAAGTTATGTACCCTGTCCCTGATGTTTACATGAACTAAACATTAAATATGGTCTATATTATTAAAACTAGTAATGATTATTCCTAATAATTAATAGACCTAATAGTCAATAGTTCTAATGACTGTTTGAACTAATCACTATTTGAACGAAATATAAATTAAAAACCAATACTCAATTAGATTACATACAATAAGGGATCCTGTATTATGTTTGTACTGTCTTTTTTTCATTTATTGCTTAATTGTGAGTAGGTACAGATGGTGATCACAAACTACAAAAAAAACAGGCGTCAAAATTCGCCGGGGTCTGGCATGCAACACAACAACAACAACAAAAAATAACAACACAACACCACCACCACCACCACTAACAACTCTAAAAAGTTGTGAATAATTCTGTAACCACATTTTGCACAATTAGGCTAAGATCACATCGCCTAACAGTACTACCCAGCTTTTATTCCCTTAGTAAAAGAGAGTGAGCTAGAAATAGACTTTTAAGTAACTTTTAAGCCAATATCATACGATTTTGTGTTTTGAAACACGGCTAAGCTCAAATGATCTTGATACATTAGTCCTTTTTTATAAATATCTATTTAACAACCCCATAAAAAGTCTCTAAGCGAAACCGATGAGTGGAACTAATTGATTTTCTAGAACGAGTGCAGGTTGGTTAAGTGATCTAAACTGAGGCTGGTGTTTTTTTACGAAAAAACAGCCATTGCAACAATAATATTACAAGGTTCCAACTAAGTAAACCATATACTTATTGTTAGTCGAGTAGATACTGATGATCGATATCTGCAATATTAGTATTTAACTGTTCAGATAAAAAAAGTCTTCATACTCCAAATAAATGTAAAAATTGCAAATGGTGGACTCAATGCCTAAAGGTATTCTCTACCAGTCAAACACACACCGTGGCATCAGGCTTTTACTACGCATTCAAAACCGTCAGTTTTAGGTTGACGTAATAGTATTAGCCACGTGGAGCCAATTTGTTACAAAACTAACGAACTGGCTTAACTAGATCGGATTAAAATAGCCATCCCATTATAATACTCGTAGTTAGACACCATTTCACATATAACTAATTAGCCTTTTAATCTCATATTTTTTGACTCTTATTATAATATTCCCGACCGGCAGAGTAAAGAGCCAAAGGCCTTTTCCTAGATGCATTACGCTAACTAGCGTTTCTATTCGTTTAGTTTTTAAACCAATCGCGTCACTGGTAGATCACGTGACTTTTCGTATCACGTCATCTACTAATGACGCGATTGATTTAAAAACTAAACGAATAGAAACGCCAGTTAGCGTAGTGCTAGGATGCACTGGGGCCTCAGATAACCTGATGTTCTGAGACACGATCGAACTTATTTTAGATTTGAGGTAAAACTTCCGCTCCAAGAGTTTACAAAAGCATAGGCTGCAAATATACAATGAATTACATACATACATACATTAAATCACGCCTGTTTCCCAGAGGGGTAGGCAGAGACCGCTTTTTTCCATTTGCTACGATCTTGACAAATTTCTTTCGCTTCTTCCAAATTCATGCACGCACGTCGGTTTCGGGTACTTAAGATTCGGCCCTTTTCCAGTATTTCTCCGATTTGACACGAAAAAGTACGCCTAGGGCGGCCCCTTCCGTCCCGTCCACTCACTTTCGATCAAAAAAAAACGATTTTTCGAATGAAAAAGTCAGAGAGAAATGTGGAATAAAAGAAGATGTATCTAGTGACTAAGATTGAAAAGGACATGCTTCGATGGTTCGGTCATTTGGAAAGGATGGATGAAAGAAGATTGACGAAAGAGATATACAATGAATTGTTCTACTTAAATTTGCTATGTGGTTACCGGCTTAGAATAGTGCCACTCCATGTCTTGCCGTGGAAGTCGGAAGAGGCGACTAAGGGAATAAAGGCTTGTAATACCTACTGTTAGGCGATAAGCTTGCAACCTGTCACTAATATACACTAGTAAACTAAATAAATAACTAACATTGAGGCATTCCATCTTAGTCCTCAGGGTTGGCAACGCATTTGCAGTCTTAGGATTGCATTGCAGTCTTGTGAATGCGAATGTATATGGGTCGCAGTTTCCACTTACCATCAGGTGGCCTGTGTGCTCGTTTGTCTACTCTATGACATAAAAAAAAGTTACCGGTGGTTAGAGCTGCAGAGAGAGAAACCTCCTCGCAATACGTGCCATGTTGAAGAGTACTGCTTTTTGTATCGGTCCCTTGATCCAGCCACCTAGCGAGGTCTAAAGGTATTGGTGGCTCTGAGACCGTTCGGTGAAAAAACGAACGGATCAATGGTCGTCGACTCAATATGCCACGTTTTTTTTTATATTTTTCTTTTATTTCTTGTTAACAATCAATACACCTTGAGTAATGTTGCTCCTCGTTTAGAAATCTAGTTCAGCATCCAATCTTTTATACAATCACGGTTATTATTCATGAACCTAATTATAATAAAGTCGTTATTACTGCGGTTAGAAATTATTCTTGATATTCATTCCCGACAATTAATTCAAAACTGTGGACTCGTTTATTATTATTACAGTCATGAATACTAACCGAGATAGTTTTAAAACGTTTTCAATAGACTGCCGTCTAACTCACCGGTAATGTATAATTTTGCTCCCTTGTAACGTAATGTATAAAAGATAAAAAAGATAAAAGATAGAAGATATTTATTCAGTAAGTAGGCCGCACGGGCACTTTTACACGTCAAGATCCCTTTGACTGCCATACATATCGTTGGTCATAAGTCATAATGTATTGTTAGTTTTTTTTTTTTTGTCATAACTTCTTTCAGGCTGAAGTTACAGGTTTTAATAAACGTTTATCGTGTAGATTCGTTAGGTTAGGTTAGGTTAGTTTTATAAAAATCCTGAAAAAATAACCGTGTCTTGAGAAAAACGCATTATGACTTGCGAAAATTATGATTTGAAACACATTATGACTAAAAAAAATATGGCAGTCAATAGAGGCAGTCTCTACCAGCGCTTCCCAAGAGGAGACCACTGCCGAGAAGAAACGCCGCAAGAAACTCAGCAGTCAGTCGTTTTTTAACCATATTTAATACTACAATGATACTACTTACTCTAGCATTACGAGTATAAAGCTATAAATATTAAATTAAATATAATATCGAATAGCATGCGTAGTTCAGCAGGAAAACATGTCAAAAATATTAAGAGAGAGGCAAAGAGAGACATCTTCGCCTAAGTGTGCAAAATGTGGTTACAGAATTATCAAAAAGTTTTTATAGGTGTTGGAAATTCTGTAGCTCTGCCTACCCCACTCTAGGAATAAAGGCGTGAGTTTATGTATGTGTATGTATGTACAAAGAGAGAGAAAAAAAGAAGATTTTATTGTAATAATATTAATAGGTAGTACAATATTGCCTAGGCCCGGAAGGTAGGCAATCCCCGTTTACGTCGAGGCATGCCTTTCTCAAACAATGCGAAGAACATAAAAACATTCATTAGTATAAAAGGTGATTCGAAAACATGACATATGGTTGTAATATCATGCTCGAGCTGCAGTAATACCAGAAGGTGGTATCTCAGACAAAACTACTATAGCAAAAGCAAACTTAATACTAATGGGACAGAATTTAATCTGCTTTGGCCATATTTGAGATTCAACCTTTTAGCTTATGAGGGTAGAGTGACTGGCATGTAATAATAATAATGTATCGTCACTGCAGGAAATTAACCTGTTTGGTCGAGGACAGTACGGTTTCGCCAATTTCCGTGATATTAATACAGAAATGTCGCTTTTGATCCCCGTAAATCCGGTAACATGAGGGATTAGGATCTGTACGTGTACAAGATACGGCTCCCGCGGGACCTAGACGCAAAAAGCGAACAAAAAGGGTCCGTTTATTTGAATAACAAATAACAACACTGGTGTAGAAACAGACTTAGACTCTAATGTTCGTGCAGTCGGGAACAAATATATGTATCCATTTCACCTTATTGAATTGTAATGTATATAATAATACTAACTTCTGCCCGTGACTTCGTTAGCGTGGATTCGATTATCGGCATTCCCACGGGAACTTTTGAAAAGGCGATGGGCTTACAACCTGTCACTAATACGCTTGTAAACATCTTAACCTACTTGTGCAAAATATGGTTAAAGAATTATCAACGAGTTTTTAGAATTGTAGTTAATTCTGTAGCTTTGCCTACCTTCTGGGAACGAAGGCGTGAGTTTATGTATATTATTATATACATACATACATTAAATCACGCCTGTTTCCCAGAGGGGTAGGCAGAGACCACTACTTTCCATTTGCTACGATCTTGAAAAATTTCTTTCGCTTCTTCTACATTCATTCATCGTCATGCACGCACGTCGGTTTCGGGTACTTAAGATTCGGCCCTTTTCCAGTATTTCTCCGATCTGTATGTATATTATTATGTACACATAAACGCATAAATACAGATAAAAATAATACCCTTTTACGGCAGTCGGCTAATAAGAGAATTAGGCAGCACGTGTAAGCCTTCCTGTCAGTAAACTCTCTTAATGACTAAGTTAGCTCGCTCAATAGTCTTATAACAACTTCGTTAGAGCGCTTTCAAGACTGCCTTCGTTACGACTTTGATTACCGCGACAAAGAAGTTCATTTACTACGTTACCGTGTTATATTATACTATATTATATAACTGTTGCATAATGAGGTTTTGCTTGTGCTTCCGCCTACGAGATGAATGAGCCTATAGCTGAGTAATTCTGTGTATTCAATGTATGGGAAAATCAAA
The DNA here is from genome assembly GCA_963966035.1 of Acleris laterana. NCBI lineage: Eukaryota > Metazoa > Arthropoda > Insecta > Lepidoptera > Tortricidae > Acleris > Acleris laterana. The sequence continues at coordinate 16,614,263 of OZ014443.1, forward strand.
CAAATTAATAAAGTTTTAAACCTTGTGTGACATGATACATTTAGGTGTGGTGTTCAAAGTTCACTAACTCTCCCCCTCCACCTGACGATTCGCCCCGACAGGTAACGTCAATCCATTTTCGTTAACGATAACGTTTGCAGAATGCAACATTTCTAGAACGAATGTAGCTATTGTAGCTCTTGCACGAACATTTGAATCATAAGTCACGTTCCCGAATCGTCTTTGCCATACGAAAACGTGTACTGAATTTTTGCGTAGCTACCACTATTATCTTTACCTAGTATAAAACAAAGTCGCTTCCTGCCGTCTGTCCCTCTGCAAGTTAAGTTCGCCGGTTAAAACGCCGTCATATTGTACAGCGAGCGGTTTCAGAGAATACCACCCGTGTAGCCCTCGACAAGATGCAATCTTTAACGTTAGCTACTAGCATAATCAAATAAAACGTGAGATTGATATTCCCTGCCGTTCGGCAACAGTTTTCAAAATTCGTATTTAATAGATCGTAATCCCGTACTGGCCGGTATCTGGTGCTGTTACCCTATTCTAACAGACGTACAGTTAATTTAGCTGCTGATGTAACAACAGTCCGCTGTTACTTGATATACGTATCATTATATAAATCGATTACGGTGAGATTGCGAGCGATATCGTTTAGGTATTTACCGTTGAAGCGAGCTGTTTTAGAGAATTTCACCTTTAAGTCTAAACAATATGCAATTTAAAACGTTGACGACTGCCAAAATCAAATGAATTTAGGATTCACAAAGCATTCAAACATTTTGTTTTAGTCCTTAACTTTTGTAGAATGCATTTTGTTGTGTAAAAGAACCCGAGCTACATTGTGGAAAAAGTTATGAGGGTATAAAATAAGCCTAAATGGGTTCGTGTAATATTCACACTTCAGTCTATCAGATTTTTTTGATCTTGCCCGGACACTGCCTAGTCTCTAGATTTACGTTTTGTTTTTAAGAAAATCTTTATAACTCGTAAGAAATAAAACTTCCACTACATCTTTAATATTATGGTCTAGAATTTATTATACTAGAGGAAACGAAGCGTACCAGTCTTATTTATTTCAAGTAGATTCATTGCTGTTAAGCCAAGGAAACGCATTTAAGTGGAGATACTACAGGAGTACTCCTAATATTGTGGCATTCACGTTTTTTTGAACATGATATTGTGGCAATTTAACTCTTTAACTTTATGAAAAAATACAAAAACAAGTTTGTTTTTGTGTGGTTTTAGGGTAGGTACGTTGATATCTAAATCTGATGATGAATTTTATATTTTTGGACAGGTGTCCTTTTGAATTAGGACGGTATCTGGTGCTCCCACCCTAAGAGCCATACCTGTACCTATACAGCTAGCACAAGTTGTATTTTCTCGCTTTTTGCTCAGTGCTTCTCTATCGTTATGGACTTGATAGAAAGGGAGATCCAAGCGACAAACAAGTCGCTGACAGCTTGTGCTAGCCCTCCTGAAATGAATTAGTGGCTGTCGTAATAGTGGCCCGCTGTGACTTGATTTATGTATCATGGTATTAATCAAGGGTAGGTACTATTAAGATTACGTGCGATGCATGAAAAGCGAGCTGTTTATTAATTATTTACTTCTAAAATCAAATCAAAATGTAGGATTAACGATGCGGCGATAACATGTAAATTGATTGTTGCAAAACAAACGAACCACCTTTATCTTTTGGTTCCTATATAATAAAGCTCAACAGTCGAAAAAACAACAAAATAGCATGAAATATTTGCACTTACGATACATAGCAGTATAAAGCGAAATATACCAATTATATTGTACAACACGTACTTCACCGTATAACAGAAAACTGTTTCAAATTCCACTTTTAATTGCCCGAATATTCCGTTTTTCAAAGCAAACGTAAAAACTCAAAAAAAACACGTTGGGAAGCGAGCAGTTTCAGAGAATTTCCCCTATAAGCCTATACAAGATGCAATTTGGAACGTTAATTGCTTCTAAACTCAAATCAAATGTACTGTAAAGATAGTCCTATAGTCGGGACTTTTCCATTTCATCACCATCATTTCATTTCATATCTTACCATTATGTATTACCTACTCCATAACCATAACCACGTATTTTTGAAGTTTGAGCATGGTCCTGAAATAAATTTTGTTTCCTGAAATTCTGAAATTTTGTTAATTGTTACATCCTTCGGCATTGTCCTTGCTTATTCTACCCATATGGGATAAGTTTGCCTACGTACATTATTTATATTGATGTAAACATATCTTGTAATTGTTTATGTGCAATAAAGAGTTAACATACATACATACTAAAGAGTATAAAATAAAATGTTTTAAAAAACAAAAAAAAACCTTAAGAAACGAGCTCAAAACAACATCCAGAGAGTCATATCTAGTGCGACTTGGTACGCTCGCAACACTGAAATACACAATTACCTAGAAATGTCAACAGTAGAAGAAGCAAAGTGATACTCAACGAACTATAAAGTCCGATTGACCACTCATCCATACCCTCCCCACACGCTACTACAGCCAAATCCAGTCAAGAGACTAAAGAAAGCCGAGGCGAGCTGGGGCAGTGGCCCTGACTTGCCAGACCCCCTATGAACTACAAACCACCTGATCATAGACAGTAATCAAGAAACATCTATTAAAAAGTTAATCAAACTGAAGTCAGCTTTTCGTTAAAAATATTATAAAACGCCATTTTACTTCTTTGTTTTCTTTAACAATTATTTTATCTCTCAATTGAATTCAATGTTCCGCTAAACCCTGTCTGGTCTCTTTCTTTTGATCACGTCATAACTGTGGAGTAGAAGGGCTAAGCTTTCAAAGCGATGCGCATTGAGGAATCGGCTGGCTAGACTTTGACTTTGTAGTTTCTGATGAAAAAATAATTGACTTGAAGCCAGAAGCGTACTAAATAATAAATAACTGGGTTTAGGTTTCCGTTTGGCCAAAACATTTTTGGTCAAATGTTTCGTTTCGCAAAAGTGGTTTCCCGTCGCAGTTGACTTATTATTTATGTATTAAGTCACAAGTGAAACCTAACCTAACATATTGGGTCCTTACCTATGAAATTGGCGTTTTTTTATACGTGTTTTATTTCGTACGGAATTTATTCATTTCAATTTTAACTTCCAAATTCTTTTAATTTTTTTTAAATACACTACGTCACAAAGGTTTTAGATACAAATAATATGGTTGAATTTCTCACTTAATGTTTAAAATTAAAGTGTGAACTCAATTCTTTTCATTTGCTGCGAGTTCAAGTGTTTCAATTACGCAGAGTTTTATGAAGCTAACTATTTTTAAGCAATTAAGGTGTCCAATATTCCTGACAAAATTTTGTTTAGTTTGCATTTGACGTTACTAAACAATCAGCAAAATAAAGTTTATGAAAACTACCGTTTTCATTAAAAGTTCCATATAAAACGCCAATTTCATAGGTAATGACCTAATACCAAATTTGGGAAATGATACATTTGACCAATAACACTTTGGCCAAACGGAAAAATCCCCTGCGCTTATTCTCTTTTTAAGAACGAGCTGAATGGTCGCGCAAATAGAGTAGTTTTTTTTTTTAATAAACTTAAAGTCAAAATTAGACGCAATACCTATAACACAAAAAAACATGCATATTCCTTAGTACATTGTACACCACCATACCCTTTTTCCAAACATTCATTTGTTCAAACGAGAAGACTGTCAAAGTTAAAACATTTTTCATTTGGCTGGCTGTAAGTTGACTAGAATTTATGGCAAACCCTGGATTTCCACAAACACCTTTGTGCTCAGTCCAAGCCACCGCATAGATCATTATTCATGAATTTATTCGGGAGTTCGACCGCTCGCAGTGGAACCGCCGCCTAATGCTCAATTGCTCGTAAAGAGAAAAGTATTTTTCTATTATAGGTCGTTTGAAGAACGTTAACGATTTAAGAAACACTACTTATATCTACTCAATTTGTGTATCGTAAAACCGGGTGAGTATAAACACAACCTAAAATAAGTAATAACTTGTTACAAATAAGAACAAGTACAAATGGACAAATTAGTCTTATAATTAGTAACATGTTGTTTGAATACTAAAGGGCCACAAATCAAAATGTGTCTGTGTTGCATTTAAATTCGGAATGCTATATACTTTAAGACTGCGCTGAGCGTACGCCGGATGTAGAGTGGCGCCCTCATTACTATTATTGTGTTTTCTAATAAACTAAAGTATCTTCTTGAAATTGGACGGTTGGTTTTTGTACGCAACTTATTTGGTATTTAACATAGTTTTATAACAATTCACCTTGCAATGCTTCAATTCACAGTTGTGGAATATAAAAATACCTACCCGATCACATATCGCATATTCCGATTGATTCCTAGGCTAGATACATTTCTGCCCATCATCCTTTCCTGAACCAGTAATGAACAAGGCACCAATAATTGACACTTGATAATTATTTTACAGAAGATAAGGGTTATTTCATTTGTTTTGCAACAATCTATTTAAGATCGTATGAGATTTGAATTAAGAGTGAAGTGTCCATTACTGGTGCCTGTAAACTAAAAGTGTCCATCAATGGTTGGTTGGTGGCTAACACCCTAGGTAATTCAAATGACACTTGTCTACTACAAATAACTGAAAACACAAGAAAAGTACAAACATCCTGGAAAACACGAATTCCTTTTATTACTCACAACATCTGCAGTAATTATAATTACCGCTGTGTCTGCCACGCGAAAAAGTTTAGTGTACTTTTACCAAATAATAATAACAACCATTTTTCCTAACACTAGCTCGTCTTGTTTTTGCTCCGAACTGGGGATTTTCCGCGTGCAGAGGAACAAAAAATAATTGCCTACAACACAATCCTTGTGGTCTCGGGCAGGCTTCAAATATTTTAAAACCTGCGAGCCTAGTATGGCTGCGTCTATATCGCGTGTCAAATGTTATCCACAGCATCTGCCACTCTCGTACTTATTTACTTGTTAGAAAGTGACGGGTGCCTTATCCAAACTTTGTCAGGCGATAAACTCAGACATATAATTTTTTATAATTATACACGGTGTTTTTTTTTTGGTGATTAGGAACCAATTTATCTAATTCAGTTATTAATGACGATCATGTTTAAGTCGCAGTTTCATGAAACTAAATTTATTTTTTTATGTAAAAAATATATTTTGAAACTAACTTTTAATTGAAATTAATTGTCACCCTACTCATTTTTTAGTCTATTGATAAGTTTATTGACGTAATATCTGTCAAATTTCCCGCCAAAGCGATGGCACTTGACGTATCTACTTCACTTCAATAATTTATGTAGGATGTCCATGTATCCAACGGTGATTGGTTTTAACACTAACTTAAATCAATTAAACAGTGAGTTAATTGTTTGAGGCATCAACCATTAAATTTCATTTTTGTAGCTTATTAATAATTAATAATTTTCAACTCCTGATCACCGATAAAAAATCACCGTGTATACTCCTAGGACACTCAGTAAGAAAAGCTCGGCTGTGCTGGAGCAGATTAGGTTGGTGGTTCCGACGAGGGTCCCCCAGGACTTGGATGGCATGGCGGTGGCGCCGCGCCGCCGACCGGGCCTGCTGGGTAGTGATTCTGTAAACAACGCCGGTCGTGCGGACTGTCGAGTGATATCCAAGCGGCGAGATTAAGTAGTGCCGTCAGTGCGAACAAAATACATTGTAGCGCGTGCATTTTCAATTAAGCAGCCTTATACGTTCGACCCATCGTGCTGCTAAATTGAAAATGCACGCGCTACAGTGTGTTTTGTTCGCACTGACGGGACTACTTAATCTAGCCGCTTGGATATCACTCGACAGTCCGCACGACCGGCGTTGTTTACAGAATCACTACCCTGCAGCGTGTGCCCGCTCGCACGTGCCACGCTCGACACGCTCCTACCGCGCATTATCTTTGTTATACCTAATGCTCACTCAGCACGAGGAGGCTGACCTGCATAGTGATTCTCTCAACAACGACGGTCGGACGGACGAACGAGTGAATGTCCAAGCGGCGAGTTTAAGTAGTCCCGTCAGTGCGAACAAAACATATTTTAGCGCGTGCATTTACAATCCGGCAGCATGGCTTCTATCGATCGAACGTATTAAGCTGCCTTATTGTGAATACACGCGTTAAAAAGGTGACGGATGCCTTATCCGAACTTCAACGCGTCACTAAACATCCATTAAATTTAATTGACGTCTCTGAGTGCGGCAGTTAATCTTAAAAAGCTCCAACGTGACAGTTTTCGGAACAATGAAAAATTCAGACAAAATTCAATGAATATTCGCACCCACGATGGAGCCATATCTTACAAAAATTGAATTAAATTGAAATGAATATTGGGAAAAAAAATTAAGGTGTTCCCATTTTTGACGTCTAGAAGTCCCCGGGCGGCCTACTTACTGAGTAAACGTCTTTTAACATTATCCACGTCAATAAATATCCGTCATATCCATCAACGTTTAGGGGCCACAGAACTGCTTAGGCAGCTATCAGATTACATGTGCTCACTATGCAGCCTGGAGCGCGCCAGTAGCGTCCCACGCGACCAGTAACTAACTTGTCTATTTGGGCTCAATATAAATCGTTTATTTACCCGTGTGGTTGCCGGGTTAGAATAGTGCCACTCCATATCTTCCCGTGGATGTCGTAAGAGACGGCTAAGGGAATAAAGGCGTATAGTACTGTTAGGCGATGGGCTTGCAACCTGTCACTAATATGGTAAACATCTTAGCCTAAAAGTGCAAAATGTGGTTACAGAATTATTAACAAGTTTTTAGAGTTGTTGGTAATTCTGTAGCTCTGCCTACCCCACTCTGGGAATAAAGGCGTGAGTTTATGTATGTGTGTATGTATACATCGTTTATATTCTATTTTATTCCTTCGCCTTGCTATTGTTCTGTTCAGGGAGTATTGACACCAACATTGATGTATGGTAGTGAATCTTGGGTATGGCAGAAGAAGAAAGAAAGTAGGATTAATGCAGTTGAAACGAGAGCTCTAAGAAGTATGTGTGGAGCTAAGATGATAGATAGAGTAAGAAATAGCGAGATCCGAGAACGATGTGAATTGAAAAAAGACGTAGTGACTAAAATCGAAAAGGGTATGCTAAGATGGTTGGTCAGTTAGAAAGGAGGGATGAAAGAAGAGTTAATAAAGTGATATGTGAGCGGACATGTCGGTAGGGGACGTTCTAGACGAATGTACGGTGATCAAATTTGCCATGTACTGAATGAGGGCCTAATCAAAAGCACCCGAAACCGAAGTACGTGCATGAAGAGATTGATTTATGTAGAGGAAGCGAAAGTTGTATGTTTAGACCGGTGCACCTGGCGTTCCATAGTCTCTGCCTACCCCATAGGGAGACAGGCGTAAAGGTACGTCAGTATGTGTTTTTATGTAATCAATAAGGTTTCTGTATTAGCTTTCGATGAAATGTTTGCCGATATTTCAATGGGTCCCAAAAAAAAAGTTAAATATACCAGAGTGTTACTTACTAAATACACTTATTATTGGGTTGTACTTAGTCGAAGTTTAAGAGAGGTATCTTTGCGTAGTATAAAACAAAGTCGCTTCCCGTCGGTCCCTCTGTATGTACGTTTTCAAATTACGCAACGGATTTTAATGCGGTTTTCATCAAAAGATACTATAGACAGAGTAATCCAAGAGGAAGGTTTACGTGTATAATACATTCTGGATTACGGACGGGTGTTAAAACTCACATAAACCGAAGCGAAGCGAGGGAAAGTCGCTAATTAAATTTAAAAAAACAATTTTGCTGCCTTGACCTGCATACATTCGCATTCGTTGGGCATTTGCATAGATGCAAATGTGAATTTTAAAAATGGTGCAAATCATTCGCCGATTTTCGTAGCACCCCTACTCTGAACATGTACAGTCAACAGCATAAAAAATTGATCATTTCTGTACCTTGTCCCTTTCAATCGTTTTAATTTTTTTACAAAAGTGGTACGTAAATGATCACTTATTTATGCTGTTGACTGTACTTGCATCTATCAAAAGACTTTAATGAACTGTGACATTAACGTACGACTACATGCAAGATACATTAAATAAGTGCAGAATAAAACTGCAGTTGAAAAGTAAAATTATGCATTCATTGAATTATTCAGTCCCGCAACGTCCGCTGTATTGCATATTAATGGAAAAAAATATTTGCAGAAGGTAAACGTGGCAGTTTTATTCACTGTAGATAACTGGTTGTTAGAATATACTTTGCAGTCTGTTTAGTCTTGCTAATGGAAACCAATGTTACATTATTCCTGCTGCGTAGCATTGGGGCGGAAAACAAAACAAACAAAGAGGAAAATACATATTTTGAAATACTATAAAATGTAGAAAAGGAAAGATCATGGTGCGACAGTTTCTTTTTGAACGTTTTGGAGAACCTAGTCGAAGGCAATGGAGAGCTTAAGTAAAATTATGGTAGCGTTCCGACGAGAAAGTTCTTTTTTTAATAATTCTTGGAAACTTCTACAATTTGCCCAAATCATCATCATTTCAGCCAAACGTCGTCCACTGCAGGACGTAGGTCTCTCCCCTAGGATCTCCACAACGACCGGTTACGTGCTACCTGCATCCAATGATGGCCAATGGTCCCACAAGGTTCTCGAATGGCGACCACGTGTTTGTTTAAAATTTACATTTTCAATGATCTTGAATCTTTCCGAGTATTTTCCAGTAATTTTTTGAGATTTCCAAACTTTTGGTAATGTTCTGCAACTTGCACACTTGTTACGTAGTCAAGCAAGAAACTTTCCACTTGTCGACTTTATCTGTATGACGTTAAGATCCAAAAGTGTCAAAGAACTTTTTTAATCGACTAGTTAAACCAAAGCAATATTTAATAAATATCGCTGCATATTTAGTTTTTTTTTTATAACAAGGAGATGGCACACAAGCACTCAGACCACCTGTTCGTAAGTGGAATCACAGAGCCATAGATGCTTGAATTTTCAAAACTACAATCTCAAGACTGCAGTCCTAAGACTGGAATCCGGACATCCGTTCAATCTTTACGACGAAACAAAGAACCATACATACATTACAGGTACAAAACATTGTAATAGTTCTTCGATAGTAAAAAACCAAATCAAGCATACTCTTACAATACAGAGTTTTGGTTCCACGAATAAAATGTAATTTACCAAAAAGTTTCTAAGATAGTTCTCTCCATTCCGGCGAAGTTTTGTTTGCTGTACTTAAATGCTGCATTGTAGTACTTGGGGGTTATTATGACATGGCTTTGCAGTTCATTTTACGTCGAGCGGAAAGGACAGAGCTATAGAAGTTATTTAGCTCCGTCCTATTATCTCAGCGTAAACAGAATGGCAAAGCTATGTCATAATAACCCCTCTGTTCGAAAACTCGGTTGGAAGGAAATAACAATTCTGTTGGTCAACGTCCTCAACAAAGCTGTCAGAGTGTTTGCAAACAGTGTATTGTCGGAGGCTTACACCATTTCTGTTTTCGTTTTACGTACCCACTCACTAAGTCTGCAGCTTCCCGGTTGTACAATTTAATCTATCTGTTATTGATTATTGAACTAACATTTTGTTAGTATTCATATACTAATTGATTTCAATCGCAACTGATAATACACAAGTCTCAGTCTCTTAAGATTGAATTGTTTATATACGTGTATAGTTTGCAAGTAAAAATGTGCAAGAGCAATATTCCTTTTTTGGAAATTTTCTTAGGTTATTTTCGAGAATATTCTTGGAATAATCGAAAGCATTGAGATTGATAATATTTCCATTAAAAAAAACTATGAAGTTACGGAGAATTTAAATTTTAACTTACAACTTATGGATAATTTTACACAAAAATATTAACATCCCATTTTCTGGCTTTATAATCACAAACAAACTTGTATTGTTAGGTTAACAATGTATTATAACGTAGTTTCCATTCAAAGGTAACAGCAGCTCCATCGATAAACAATACGCAATCTAGGGGGGTAATCTTATTAAACTGTCAGGCGTTTGGCATAAGTCAGCGCCCTCTGTTACGTTGAAGACTAATCTGTCCTCGTCCGGAGAAAAGGCACAAGTGCAATTAAGTCAAAGAAGCATATTAAACAAGGGTTGGGGACAATAAGGTTGAAAGTGCAATACAATTCATATAGTAGATATGCCTTTTTTCGTAGGAGGGCAGGTAGTGCCGCCAGACGTCCCTATGTCTGCAAGATGTCCCGATTTTCATGGGTCTATACATAGGTGTCCCTCGGACTACCTTCTAAAAATTTTGCTATCGCATCATTTGTAATTATTATCATTTGTCCTAAACTGCGTCGCTATTGCCTAACGCACTCGCAATCTCAATTGGCGTCAAAGCGGAACAATTGCTTTCATTTTGTATGCAGACAAGCCTTCGATTTTCAAAATGAAAACAATTGCGATTGCGAGTGCGTTAAGCAATAGTCCCTCTGGTTTTCAGCTGAGTCGGACAATACGGTGTGGTTAGGTTTAGGGTGTATCAAAACAAAAGTAAAAAGTTTTAAAATTCAAGCGGAAACGGATTTAGTATAAATGAAAATTCAGACAGACGAGGCATAGAAAAAAGACTGTAACATGTTCCGATTTTCAGTTCATCATACATCAGCCAAAAGAGCTGAATACTGAATACTCTCTCGATTTTCGATAGAGTAAACCTGGCAATACCTGTCCAGACGTTCATACAATGTTACAGTAAATACGACTAACCCAAATTGCATTTCCTAGCTAGTCGCTCAGTGTGTCCCTTTCGTTGCAGACTAGGTAGAAAGGGATTAACGAGCGACACGAACGTCGGACGCAATGCGTGGTAGCAGCCCGAATGTTATGCTCTTAATTAAGTAGCAGGAACCGCTTCAATTACGGACAGACGTTTCGTAGAATAATTTATTTCACAGAATTTCACCGAAATCAAATTACTGCAGATGTGTTTTCGTGTTTATGAAATTCAGCAGATTTGTTTGTAGCTACCACGAAATTCCCACTGTGGAAATTATATGAAGTTATATTTGAATGTAAACAATTAATATATATTTGCTGAAATACAGGCAAATGTAGATAGGTAGACCACTTCATATAGGATCTGTTCCAGTTATATTTAGAAAAGAACAAGTCTGGACTATGCAATATATAATAGTCAATTAGGTTAATTAGAAGAAATCCTTTAAAGGCAGAAATCCCCTTTTGTGCTTCCCTACTGAGGGCCCAGACAAGATGCACTACGCTAGCTAGCGTTTCTCTTCGTTTAGTTTTTAAACCAATCGCGTCACTGGTAGATGACGTGGAGCGAAAAGTCACGTGGTGTGCTAGTGACGCGATTGGTTTAAAAACTAAACGAATAGAAATTATAGTTAGCATTACGCTATCTTGTCTATGTCTAAAATAAATATTATTGATGTTATATTATAATCTTATATTTATTTTTTTGTTGCAAAGTGAAGACAAACGAGCACACAGGGCACCTGATGGTAAGTGGAAACTGTGACCCATAGACATTCGCATTCACAAGACTGCATGCAATCCTAAGACTGCAAATGCATTGCCAACCCTGAGGACTAAGATAGAATGCCTCTATGCTAGTCATTTCACCTGCTGTCTTATCCCCAAACCGGATCACAACAATGCAAACACTGCTGTTTGGCGTTAGGTTAATGGATAAGATGGTGGTAGCGAACCGGACGGACCCTGCACAAGGTCCTACAACCCGCAAAATATCGTTGCATTCATCATAAAATGACCTATCTGATTATCTAATAATAATGTCCGTTACACTTATGTGAATTTTACTAGTCTTCATCAAATCATGGATGAAGAAATTTTTCATGTTTCTTGTATAAAAAAACGATAACTATGAAATAAAACAGTTACTTGAAGAAAATGCCAGTTAATTTACAAGTTACTTTTACTATAGGACGCCCGCGACTTCGTACCCTCACGTAAATACAAACTTGTAAATTAACTGGCATTTTCTTCAGTTAACTAACCTCTTGCGAAATAGGCGATTGGTTAACTTAGACCATTCTCATGAAAGCTTCTATATAAGCGAAAACTTATAGATACTCGTAACTGTTGATGGACTTTATAAACAGGTATACACTAATCTATACTAACTCTGACTAACATTATACATATACAGGTGAAGAGTTTGTTTCTTTGTTTGCTTGAACGCGCTAATATCAGGAACTACTGGTCCGATTTGAAAAAATATTTCAGTGTTAGATAGCCCATTTATATTTAGAGGAAAGCTCTAGGCTATACATATATCATACTCACATAAACCGAAGCAAAGCGAGGGCGGGTCGCTAGTTCATCATAAAACGGCCTATTTGATTATTTTAAAGTCCGTTACACTTATGCGAATTTTACTAGTATTCATCAAATTTCGGATGACAAAATTCACTTTTCTTGAATAAAAGAATGAAATAAATTAATAAATATGTAAATGAATAATAATAATAGAATAGAATGAATAGTAATGTAGTGCGTCGCTTATGTTCGCGGAGGCACAGGTTGATGGCTTTGCCGCTATCATGCGTAAGCGCAGTGCCTCTCTGCTAAGTAAGATGGCGCGCCGGCACCAACAGCATCTTGATGGCGTTAGTTGATAGGTGGGACTCCCCACTGCTCCAGCGGTGGACACAGCTCCACACTTATTCTTATTCTAAAACTAATAATAGAGTATAAGATTTTTAACATAAGTAACTAATACCTATGGTTTTTTTTTTTTTTTTATGGCATAGAGAAGACAAACGAGCACACAGGCCACCTGATGGTAAGTGAAAACTGTGACCCAAAGACATTCGCATTCACAGGACTGCAATGCAATCCTAAGACTGCAAATGCGTTGCCAACCCTGAGGACTAAGATGGAATGCCTCTATGCTAGTGATTTCACCGGCTGTCTTATCCCCAAACCGGAACACAACAGTGCGAACACTACTGTTTGGCGGTAGGTTAATGGATAAGATGGTGGTAGCGATCCGGACCCTGCACAAGGTCTTACCACCCGCCAAATATCGTTGCATTCATCATAAAATGACCTATCTGATTATCTAATAAAGATGTCCGTTACACTTATGCGAATTTTACTAGTCTTCATCAAATCATGGATGAACAAAATTTTCAATTTTCTTCTATAAAAAGCTATAAATATGAAATAAAACAGTTATTTGAAGAAAATACCAGTTTATTTACAAGTTACATTTACTAGGGGACGCCCGCGACTTCGTGCACTGCCCTCTCGTAAATACAAACTTGTAAATTAACTGGCATTTTATACAGTTAACTAACCTCTTGCTAAATAGGCGATTGGATAACTTAGACCTTTCTCATGAAAGCTTCTATATAAGCGAAAACTTGTAGATACTCGTAACTGTTAATATTATAAAGCTGAAGAGTTCGTTTGTTTGTTTGCAACGCGCTAATCTCAGGAACTACTGGTTCGATTTGAAAAATTCTTTCAGTGTTAGATAGTCCATTTATCGAGGAAGGCTATATATCATACTCACATAAACCGAAGCAAAGCGAGGGCGGGTCGCTAGTTCATCATAAAATGGCCTATTTGATTATTTAAAAGTCCGTTACACTTATGCGAATTTTTTGTCTTCATCAAATCTCGGATGACGAAATTCACTTTTCTTTGAAAAAAAAAAGAAATAATTGAATAAATATAATGGACTCACGTAGTCGACGGGTTGATGTTGAGGCAGCCCACGCGCACGGTCGTGGAGTCGGGCTCCGGCGGCACGTTGCAGATCGAAAGAGAGTTCTCCACACGCAGCATGGTGGCGCACGCTGCGGACAAGCAATGGACATCAAAATCATGATTAATCATGATAATCATGAGTAATTTCCCCGTGTGGTAGCCGGATTAGAATAGTGCCACTCCGTATCTTTCCGTGGATGTCGTAAAAGCCGACTAAGGTTATAAAGGCGTGATTCGTGTAGTTACTTTTAGGCGATGGGCTTGCAACCTGTCACTAATACACTGGTAAACATATTCGCCTAAGTGTGCAAAATGTGGTTACAGAATTATCAAAAAGTTTTTATAGTTGTTGGAAATTCTGTAGCTCTGCCTACCCCGCTCTGGGAATAAAGGCGTGAGTTTATGTATGTATGTAACAGAATGTATCTAATTATGTTCATCGGATCTTATGCTTTCAGCCCTTAAAATATAATACTTTCGTATGGAAGACACACTGTACAGTTTGCCAAAAATGTGGTCTACTACCCTACGGTTGAAGTTGATTTGCACGTCATAATACAACAAGTTCGATTATACCTTTCAATAAGATTACGACATTGACAAGTGTCAACCTTAGCGATAATGCCTATAATTAGAACTTCTGTCAAAACTGGTAGACCACTTTCTTGGTCGACCGTATAAGGACGTCCACTGCTGCTATGGATATAGGCCTTCCTCGAGGAACTCCTTGGCGGTTGGTTTTGAGCCACCCGCTTCCATCGGCTTCCTGCAATATTCACCAGATCGTGGCTTTACCGTGGAGGTTGTTGGGGGCCAACCAACGCTTTGCTTTCCACGATCAACATTCTGGAACCTTTCTATGGACGACGACGCCTTTCTATGGAGTGATCCTGGATTCAAATCCGGGTAAGGGCAGATATTTGTATGTTGAATGCGAGTAGGTATTTGTCCCTGGTCCTTAGAGCTTAGTTTGGGACTAGGTCATTACGTGAGAGATTTTTTTTCGTCGCTGTTTCGTTTTTTCCTGAACGGCCTTCGGTTTTTGAACAATGTGCCTTGCCAACTGACATTTAAGGTCTACATTCGCTGATCTCTGTTGGCTTAGTTTTTCCACTTACCCAAGATCTCATTAAAATAGTACTTAAACTTCCACTTACTGCATAAAGGTACTTAGTGGATGTTCGATCATTAAATTCCAAAAAGCGTAGTTTTCTCAAAGGACATTGTTATAATCCCATCTAACACTACCGGACTAGTTATTCCACCTTAATTTACAAAATTAATAGCAATACGTCAGTGCGCCTGCAATACCGCGTAAGTAAAAAAATCATGTAGTTGCAAAATGTACCTTACTGACTTAGGTGCTAAGGTGTAGTTTGCAACTTATTTAATTTGTTAGTTACGCGGTATTGCAGGCGCACTGACGAATAGCTGTATTTCACTGCCGAGCCTCTTGCAATATAGATATATCCATTGTTTGTTTATTGGTAGGTAGGCTTGCAACCTGTCACTAATACACTAATACGAGTACACTGGTACATCTTAGCCTGAATGTGCAAAACGTGGTTGCAGAATTAACAACAAGTTTTTAGAATTGTTGGTAATCTTGTAGCTCTGCATACCCGAATCACTTCGTTTACCCGAATTTCATTTGCCATAATTGTGTCACTTGCCATAATGTTAATTTGCCATAAAGACATTTTTTCTGAAACTGTAAACCTTTCAGGTAATTTTTACATGCCATCGTATAGAGCCCAATAGGTTAGGTTAGGTTTGTTTTATAACAATTCTGAATAGTTCACGATTTCAGAAAAAATGCCTTTATGGCGAATGAATATTATGGCAAGTAATAGAATTATGGCAAATGACTTTCGGGCAAACGACAGAGAACCCTGCCTACCCCACTCTGGGACTGAAGGCGTGAGTGCATGTATCTATGTGTTCTACAATTTACTTGGAAAGAGGAATAACTAGACAATTTAAAAATAAACCGCTGTGCCGTTAGCATCAATAAGGGCCCCACTCAGCACGATACCGAGAAGCGAGCGCGACGCAATAAGCCACGGCAACGGCGCGGCGCTAGTTTCCAGTGGGAGGCTTTGCATTTCATCTAAGTCTAGGGTTGGCAACACTTGACGTTTTTTATTTAGCAATTGCAACACTTGAAATTTGCAAGTGAGAGATGACCTGCGCTTATTTTAGGCAGTAAATTCCAAATAGTATTTGATCTACGCCTCTGTTCTAGACGGTAAGAAATTCGGTAAAAACCATATCGTGTTAGACCTGTTATAGTATTGTTTTGACGTCAGCCGTCATCAGTCATTACCATCAAGTATATATGAGCTATCGAAACGTTGACAATAATAATATGATAACATCAGTTATTATGACATAGCTATACAGTTCATTTTACGGTGAGCATAAAGGACGGAGCAATAGCAGTTACATAACTCTGTCCTTTTCTCTCAGCGTAAAATGACTGGCACAGATAGGTTATAATAACCCCACAGGTCAAAGATGACATGGTTTTATCGCCTTATGGTATTGTTTTTAAGACTGCGCCGAGCAAACGCCGAGCGTCCAGTGGCGCCCTCATTACTAATATTGGGTTTTCTAATTAAATAAAAAATGTCCTTGGAACCAAACAAAATGTGTTTGTAGCGCAAGTATCAACACAATTTACGGGATACGTAACAAACTTTAATGACAATTACCCTTTGAGTAGTCAGCTTAACGGGAAAAGGTGGCCACTTTTTTTCGTTAAGTTAATAACTCGAAGGTGAATTGTTATAAACTATATGATACTCGTATACCCTTTAAGTTGTGTTTTCATTTGTAATACAAAAACATTTCGTCCAATTTCAAGAAAACACTTTAGTTTATTAGAAAACACAATAAAAGTAATGAGGGCGCCACTGTACATCCGGCGTACGCTCGGCGCAGTCTTAACTCGGCAGCCATTACTGTCAAGTAAACAAGAGCTATCAAAACGTTGACAATACGATAACTGTTCAAAAAATATGGTTTTTACCATGTTGGATAGAGGCCCTGTTGAATATGGTATGGTTTATAACTCGGCCGCAATTACGTAAACAAGAGATTGTTTTTACTGTGTTGCAGTGTGTCGTTTGGTTTTTCAAAACAATTAAAAATGAAATGCTTTTTTACCATCCACGATAAAGGTAGCTACGCCCAAAACGCAAGGAAAAACTGGTTTTATGTATTTATAAGAACCTACCTATGTTCATACATACAGACATAAACTCACGCCTTTATTCCCAGAGTGGGGTAGGCAGAGCTACAGAATTTCCAACAACTATAAAAACTTTTTGATAATTCTGTAGGTAACCACATTTTGCACACTTAAGCGAAGATGTTTACGAATGACAGGTTGCAAGCCCATCGCCTAACAGCCACGCCTAACACGCCTTTATTACCTTAGTCGGCTTTATACCTATGTTCAAGAAAATATAATATGCTGGGCGGGCTCTTGGATTACATTATAATGGATAAGTGTGTAGGTATGTGTGTATGTAAATTCACGCACAAAAATAAATTAAGTTAAGTAAATTCGTACCTAAACTTAAGCTTAACATGTACAATGGTCGTATGTGCTCAGGAGCTCCACGAGCTAATACCCCCCCCCCCCCCCATCTCCTTTCTATCATTGGACTTCTAGACGCACCGCGGGATCCGTAGGTGGTTGAAATTTCGCGAAGCACTTTACATCATCCTTCGTAATGCGTACTGCAAAATGAAGTGGAATGCATTTCCAGCGTCTATATTTCCGAGTGCATATAATCTGAACCTTTGGACGGTATGTTTTTGTACTACAAATGAAAACACAACTATAACAATTCACCTTCGAGTTATCAACTTTTTATTTTATTTTATTTTATTTCATTTTATTTCATTATTATTTTTATTTAATTTTTTACACTTTGACGATCTTATTGTCAATTCATTATGATTATGTGACATAGAATAATGTAATTTTCAATATGAAATTAATGCCTACTAACCTAACAGAAAAACTAACAGAAAAAAGTGGGCACCTATTCCCGTTAAGCTGACTACAAAAACGTATCGTCTGATTCCAAGGAAATTCTTTAATTCGTTATAAAACACAATAATAGTAATGATGGCGCCAATTTCAGTCTAATAATTAGCAACATATGCTTCATTTTTGGTTGAGTCCCTAGTCACCCCTTAATCCCTACTCACCCCGTTTCACGGTATCAAAAGAAAACTATGTAAGGAATTTGATAACTATCATTATAATATAATGTAATGAATGTTACTTGTATTTATTTTCTTTCACAGTTTTCATGCACGAGAAAGAAAGCCTTTGGAAACGGTAATCGATTTTAATGGCCCCTGATTGGTCGAATTTCGAGGTCTTGTGTCACAAAGACATCGTAAAATTTAACAACCTACCGTATTAAATACCAATTTTACGTCCCAGGACTTTTGCGACAGCATTAAATATCTAACTGAGTTTCAAACTTTAGAGTTCCTTTCTGTATAGGAGGTATTCTTTTAAAAAACTTGGTTACTATAATATGTGTACACTGCCTTACATTAGGGGCGAATTAAGGGGTTCTCGGAACACCTTGAGCCATTATACATGAGCCATTATATATCAGTGCCAAAAACATACCCGTATTTGTAGTACATGGCACCTCCTGGACCGATTTTCGTACAGATGTCCATCGTTTTTTGTCGGATATGTTCGTATTTATCTTGCTTTCTCAATTAACTTCAGTACCTATCAATAAGCCAACTGAGAAAGCAAGATAAATACGAAGTTATCTGACTAAAAACGATAGGAAAGGATTATTCACTACATCTGTACCCCCTTGCAAATAATAATTACAGGCAGAGCTTAAGGAGGTATGTAGGTTATTTCTTTACAAAATATGTGGCCAGTTTTACATGTCCGTAATATTAAGTGAATCTACTAGCGCTTAGGATAAGATCAATCCATAAAGTCACACCGCAAGACAATCTAGCAGAAGATAATATTTTAAAGTAAGTTACATGTATCACAAGGTAATATAATAAAGTAATAAATAATAATAATTCTAAAACAAAATCATTTACAAATAAAGTCTGCTGAGGATTCAACAGAATTGTCGACAACTTTAAATTAAAAATAATGACTGGAAGAACAACACGACCTTACTTAGTCGGTCCTTAAGTTCTGTCAAAAAAGGTTTAGTCAAATAAAACTAATTTGTGTTTATTTTTTAATTTTAAAATAAATTAAATTTAAAAGCTTAATTAAAGTACATTTTTAGGAACTTATCATCATTCCACATAGTCGCCGCAATTTCCGATACGATCTTTTAACATTCACGGCCGGCACCGATTAAAACACGCACAAGTTTTCTAAAAATTTCACTTTTTGAAAACGCTTTAAAGATTTGTCTTTGTTAACCAGGAAAATTTTCTATTTAATATTATGAAGCTTCTCATCTCTAGGTATGTTCAGAGACCAGCATCATTATCTCAACGACACTTAAAAACCAGCTTATGAAGCACGAAAGTTGGTCTGTTTTCGTATTTCTGCAAATTGATGTGAAATCGTAAGGTCAATTGAATGAGACATGAAGATTGACCGGAGTATAAGCGGATCTTTAGTTGCTTGGAATACATTCGTATCAGTATTTAAATATAAAAGTCTGGTCAATATGTCACGCAAATTTTGACTCGATACGAGAACTCTTACGAAAGTTGTAGCCGATATCAGTATCGTGGTCGTGCGTGTTTTGACCCATACTTTCCTGCCCCGAATGGGAATGCTTAAAGCTCGTACACCAAATTATTGCAATAGTAACGAACTCAAATTTCCCTTTTTTTATTCTATATAAAATAAGGTTTTGATTGATGTACTACAAGTTTATGAAACTCTATTATTTATTTTTAAAATTATAATAAACCTTTGTGACAGAACTTAAGGACCGACTAGGTACGTAAACACAAAGCTAAATCGACTGACTTATGAAAAATGTGCTTTATTTCCATAGTAATTAGGCACATTTTAAGGTTGTCACTACTCATGGATTACATACGGGTATAAATGTATGTGTATATACACATACAATATGTGAGAATTATTCAAATTTAAAAATAAAACAAAAGTATTTTTATTAATCTATGCATAAATCAAAACTTTAATTTGAATAAACATTTACAAAAAAAAAAGTAATGAATGCTAAATTATTGCAATAGGTTGATGTACAGTCAACCAATTTGATTCCTAGGCCACTATGGACTTTGTCAAAGTGACGTTGTAAACCAAATCATAGGGAGTCTCTTACGATTTGTTTAACAACGTCACTTTAACATAGTCCAAAGTGGCCTAGAAATCAAATTGGTTGACTGTACAAGCTTTTAGTATTTCAGTTTTGGGTTCGTTGAGCATGGTGAAAACACGCGACGACGATGATGCTCTCATCGATTAGAGCTTTTTTAAAAGTTCTCGCAGCTACTGCGAATTTATATGACGTATTAATCAGACTTACGCTATTAAATACTGATATAAATAAATTGAAAATGAACTGAAGATCTCCTTATATAATCGTCAATCTTCATGTTCCCCTAAATCGACTTAACGATTTTGCATGAATTTTAAGAAATTCGAAATCTCTCCATGTTCTCCTTCTTCATAACTTGAGATTGAGAACCTTTTTAAGGCTAATGCTAGTCTTCAATATGGCCTGTGAAAAGAGGTTTCAAAATATGAAAGAACCAAATTTCCTTTTTTAATAAAAGATTTACTTTATTCACTATCAAGAATTTCAATTAGCAGAAAAATCTACGCGTGTTTCTGACGATTACTTCCGTTAATTTTAAAAAATCATTTCAATATTTCTTTAAAATGTATATTAAAAAGGCTTTTATTTAATATATACTTTATTGTAAAAAAGTATCTATAAATTAGTTTAATTTCACTAAAACTTAGGGACAGGACTTATGGCAGGACTATGTAAGAGTACATCTGTTTCTCTGCGACCTACTTGCTTCACCTTTCTCCAAGGAGTATATATTTTAAAGACTTGGTTAATCTAGTGGGTAGTTCTAGCGGGCCTATTGGGTACACTACATAACTACGAAGAGTGTTTATCGATGTAAATAAAACTTCTGTCACTTTCTGTGGGCACTCTCGTATTTATTAACGTGTAAGAAGGTAACGGATGCCTTATCCACACTTTGTCACGCGATATACGCTGCCATATAGGGTCCCTGATCAGTATGTAGGTGTGAGAGTAACGGATACTTTATCCACCACAAGGTGACTATTACCTGTATACCAGCATAAGGTTCCATTTTCGATAAGGACATTTTTTTGTGTGATAAGTAATGAGTGGAATTATTTGATCCTAAGCTATGGTCTTCTATATATTTATTAATATAACAATAATACTTCCAAGCTCTGGGATGTTATTCTCTCAAAAACAACGGACGGTCGGACGAACGAGCGAAATCGCAGCGGCGAGTTTAAGTAGTCCCGTCAGAGCGAACAAAACACATTTTAGCGCGTGCATTTTCATTTAAGCAGTCTTATACGTTCCATCGGCAGAAACCATGCTACTAAATAGAAAATGCACGCGCTAAAATATGTTTTGTTCGCACTGACGTACTTAAACTGGCCGCTTGGACATTCACTCGTTCGTCTGTCCGACCGTCGTTGTTCAGAGAATCTCTACCCTGGGCTTGTACTATGGGTACAGTCAACAGCATAAATAATTGATCATTTATGTACCTTGTCTCTTTAAAGTCATGTTTGAAATGTTATACAAAAATGTGAGACGGTTGAAAGTGACAACGTACAGAAATGATTACTGATTCATGCTGTTGACTGTACTAGACGACGATAAATACATATATAAAGAAACATATACCTACTTAAATTCATAGACAACATCCACAATTCAGGAACAATTATTCGCGCTCATCGCACTAATAATCTGCCCTTACCGGGATTTGAACCCAGGACCGCTAGCTTCGTAGCCAGAGTCACTACAACTAGGCCAGCGCGTCGACAATATGTATGAACTTATTATGTATGTTCATCGTTGTCTATTATAGATAAAAAACTTAAGTAAATGACCTCGTTCATGTAGTTGTAACACATCGGTATAGTAAGTAAGTAAGTAAGTAAGTAAGTAAGTAAGTAATTTATTTCGTGAAACACAGGTATACATAATACCTAGTTCTTAGATTAGTTTAAACGACCTCTGTGCTCTGCCTTGCGGCGTACAAAAAGAGAACACAGTTAAAATGATTAAATTACTAAATGAACCCATTATACATAGCAGATATTAAGTTCCTATATTAAATAAACATCAAACTGATTTAAAAATGTCAACAATAGTAAAAAGATTTCACAGAGAATAAGAATTAAGAACGTCACAATTAAACACTTACAATCAGACTGTCATTAAAAAATTCATCGAGCGTGTAATAAGCTCTTTCGACAAGTCTGCTTTTCAGGTTCTTCTTAAATATGTGAAGATCTTGGCATTTAAGAGCATCTGGTAAAAAGTATAGACCGTTCGACGTTCTATATTTGAAATTTGTTGTAAAATCCATACTATTTTTGTACACAACTACATGCAAGAGGTCCTTTACGTAAGTTTTTCAATTGGTATGTATTTTTTCCCTAATATTTATTTATTGGGAAACAAATTTATACCGCTCCCCAAAATAATTGACAACGGAAAATGCCACAAGAAACTCAATAATAAGTACTCACTCTAAACCGAATTTTTATATAACAAAGTTAAGCCAAAACATGGGACGCTGACTGAATCAGATTTATTTCTGACATCTTTTATATTGAGGAAAAAATGTCATATAAATTGGGGACAGATACTAAACGTGAAAGAATCATTTACATAATGTGTTTGTATGTGACATTCCTTTTATGAAATGGACTTCCCACGCACATTTTGTGACAGATCTAAAAGGGTGTTCTATTTTGGGTAAATATAAGTAGACTTACATAAAAGCGAGCGAGTAAACAGAACAAACATAAAGGTATTTTTTATATGAAGGTGGGAGTGTATTTCTGTTAATAAGCACTTTTGTTGGAAACGGATCGAATCTTTAATACCCGAAACCGACTCGATGTATGAATGTGGAAGATGCGAAAGAGATTTGTCAGGATCATAGCGTAGTCGAAAGAAGTGGTTTCTACCTCCCCTCTGGGAAACGTTGGAATGCCATAGCCTAAAAGGCCCACGTCAAATTTCGTTAGTTCCAAAAAAATATTATGTCAGTTAACTAAAAGTCAAAAGTCGCTTTGACTAATGTCCTAGGCCTTACGAGGATAGAGTACGGTTTGTCCTGGAAACCTTAGTACCTACTTAGGTTTCAAAATAAAATGCGAACAAAGTCACCGGCGAAAACTAGTATTTAATATGGCATTTAATTTATTACGTTAACTCACTGAACGGTCTTTGTCACAAGCTATTCAATATCAATAGAAAGATCCTTTTGTACGGAAACCCTTTCAAATCCAAATAATTAATACCCTTTGTAAATCAGACGTTGAACCGTATTCAAAGCTTGACTAATTTCCTCGTTTTCTTTACGTGCATTAGCTTTGCAAATATTTTAAAGAGAGAAAATGTATTATTATTTCTCTGCTAAACTGATCGGTTTATTTTTGTTTTATATACTTTAAGTTTTAAATATACTATTTAGTAACCGAATGAATGTGGAAGAAGCGAAAGAAATTTGTCAAGAGCGTAGCAAGTGGAAATAGTGGTCTCTGCCTACCCAATGCCTATTTCATGTATGTATGTATGTATTAACAAAACGTTTCACTGGGTTTCTATTCCAGGTGGTAAAATCATATCGTCTTTGACTGATATGGTACTGTTTTTAACTCAGACGCCACTACCGTCAAGTAAATGAAAGTTATGCGACAAGACGCTATGGTTTTAACATCCTAGAATTTCGGCCCAGGGCCGATACTGTTATCGTATTGTCGTCGTTTTGACAGCTCTTTTATGGGTGGTAGGACCTTGTACAGGGTCCGTCCGGATCGCTACCACCGTCTTATCCATTAACCTACCGCCAAACAGCAGTGTTCGCATTGTTGTGTTCCGGTTTGGGGATAAGACAGCCGGTGATGATGATAGAGGCATTCCATCTTAGTCCTCAGGGTTGGTAACGCATTTGCAGTCTTAGGATTGCTCTGCAGTCTTGTGAATGCGAATGTCTATAGGTCACAGTTTCCACTTACCATCAGGTGGCCTGTGTGCTCGTTTGTCATCTCTATGCCATAAAAAAAAAAAGCTCTTTGACAGTAAAGGCGGCTGACGTCAAAACAATACCGTAACAGATCAAATACGATAGGGTTTTTGCCACCGGGAATAGAGGCCCTGGAGTCTCGTCAAACAAGTTTCTGCTAGTCATAGAATGTCAATATCCAACTAATGATAAAATCGCTCATTAATTAATCATCTCACTGTGAAAATTATATCACTACATAGTATAAAGTAAAGTCGCTTCCCGCTGTCTGTCTGTCCCTATGTACGCTGAGATCTTTCAAACTACCCAATGTGTTTAGATCCGGTTTTTTTTAAATATATAGGAGGAAAGTTTTAAGTATAATAAATTCTGTTTTATGTACTGGTGTTACAGAAAACTAGCATAAACCGATGCGAAGCGAGGACTGGTCGCTAGTTTACATATTAAATGTTGTTCTAGTGTTTTGTATTTCAAATACATAACATTAACTATTGTAATTTTTATTTTGTATTTAAACTAAGTACTACAAATTAAAGTATTTTCCATGTCATATTTTGAATACATTTATTAAAAGCAGGTATTTAGACTAAATTTCGCCTCATTAATTCTACATTGTGCTTACACCTATTGCTGTTAACTGGACCGCCATTACTCTCAAGTTAATAAGAGCTATCGTAAAGTTAACAATACGATAACAATAGGGATAAATACAGGGTAGAACTCGGCGCCTGATGGTAGGCAACAATACAAACTATCGTGTAACTGTAAACAATGACTTGCAGTGCAGCTAACAAAATTAATATTCCATCAGCACTGTTCGATGCCAAAGCGACCCTTCTGAACCGAAAACGCATTTACTACTCAATCATTAAACCATAAAGAACCCTTAACAGATGCCGATAAAATCGCATTTACTCTATTACTTTGAACAGATGTGCTCTTTTGGATAACAGCTTAACCATTCGCTTGTTTTGTTAATGAAAACAAATGCTAGCTGGCGGCGTGGGAAACTCGAATTCTATTGCTTTTCGAACAAATAACAGTTATTTTGGTAACATCTCGCCGTAACGCTGAAACAGTACACATACAGATAGCGAAGTTTTTGTGTCGCTTTAGAACAACAACAATGATTTCTCGTTTCTCGACTTCCGATGGATACGGAACGTAATAAACTGCGTGGTTATAAAATGCTTCACCCAGTTTTATCGAGAGCACACCTATGGAATGAAACATGTGAAATTCGTCTATATTATCGAAAACCCTAACATGGTTGTCATGTCGATAAAGCAACGTTGAATGTATTATAAATAAACCCCGTTATCTAACGCTTAGTTTGGGGGCACGCTAAAATAGTAAGGTTGCTTCACGTAATTGGTTGATTCATAATAACCATATTAAACAAAAATCCAGGCTGTAAGACTGTAAAAATAATTAATCAGTTGATAGAAAATAAGGAAGTTCCAATTGATAAAAGTATTGTAAACAAGATGAGCATTACAAAAAACTATAGTTTTTGCCAGTTACACCTGGAGAGGTCGAAAAATCATTTTCATTTTTAAAATGGATTTTTGCAAGCAGGCGACGAAGTTTGACTTCATATAGTTTGGAAAATATATTGTTAATTTATTGTGAAACATAAATTCTTTAATTATATTACATATAATCTAATAATTTAAAAAATCACTATTATAGCAGAGCTTTGTCAAGTTGATTTGTTAGTGAGTGAGTAAATCAACTTATTTTTTTATCGATTCGGATCCTAATATATAAAGTTTGGATACTTTGGATATAGCATCCGTCACCTTCTGATACGTAAATAAGTAGGAGAGAGACGGATGCTTTATCCACATTTGACACGCAATATAGACGCAGCTATACAAGGCTTGCAGGTAATCGAAATTGCCGCATCACTTGCCCCCAAACTAACCGTTAGAAAACGGGGTTTAATTTCAAACCATATAAACAACTAACGAACGTGGCATACGTTTTTCGGCCTTTTTAAACAATATGTCATCAAATATATTACTGCGCTTTTTGGAATTTACAGCTTGCCAGCAACTGCCGAACTGATTTCCTAACTGCTCATTCCATAATTTGAATTGCATGACGTTCTATGATAATATCGCTGTCAGAAATGGATCATACGATTTAACCGATCCCACCATGTAAGCATACGTCGACCGCGATAATACGGTACAGTCGAGTTCATAAATATGTGTACACTTTAGTACCTTATATATTTAATGTCACATTTAAACTGTCATATATGAATTGTGAGAGCGCGTAAAGTGACAAGGTACAGTCGACGCCATAAATATGTTTACACTTTAGTACCTCGTCACTTTACCCGCTATGACAATTTCAAATGGCAGTTTAAACATGACGCAACATAGACAAGGTACTAAAGTGTAAATATATTTATGGCGTCGACTGTACAAAAGTGTACTCGACTGCACCTAGTAAAACGGTTTATCGCGTGGATAAAAGTAACCATAATAGGCTGATTATCAAGATCGTTGGTAGTTTATCGTGTCACGTTAAGTGCTGGCAATTAAAAGGGCACAACTAATAAGTAGTCATTATTGTGATTATTCAAATTACATCCTACATAATATAACCTTCCTAGCTTAAAACTAAACTATTCCGTGACTGATTGACTGACTGACTGAATGATAGACAAACGCGTAGCCTAAACTGTGGGACCTAGAGACTGGAAATTTAGAGGGATTTCTAGTAATTAATCCTAACACAGAGAATATTCTAAAAAAAAAATGATTTTCTTGGGTATCCCTAGTATACTAGAAAAGGTTTTTTGAAAATCGGCCCTCAAGGGGAGGAAATAGGGGAGGGTAGCGGGAAGCTAAATAAACTCGTACGAAATCGCTAGTCGGAAATAAAACAGAGGGCCCAGACCAGATGCATTACGCTAACTATCGTTTCTATTCGTTTAGTTTTTAAACCAATCGCGTCACTGGCACGTGACTTTTCGTATCACGTCATCTACCAGTGACGCGATTAGTTTAAAAACTAAATGAAGAGAAACGTTAGCTAGCGTAGTGCATTGTCTGGGCCCTCTGCACAGGTACGATAAGCAAAAGAACCCGTTTTACAGAGAAACTCTCCAATTTTAACTAAGGATATGAACGATTTTTCCAAAAGGAATTTTGTAACAAGGATTTTTGCGCGTCAGAGTTATATTTCAAGGGCATAACTACATTCAAACATTTAGCAACTATTGTAACTATATATCATCTAACGGTACAGTCCTTAAGAAGCTTTAAGTTGTTCTTATAAAACTAGACTTTGATGGGACTTTCATAGAGTTAAAATGACTCCACGCCATGTACGATGGAAATCAGCTAAATAATTTCCTTCAACAATTCATTTCTATTTCCATTGTCAAAATACACTTAACTGGCGAGCTTAATTGTTCCTGTCAGAGCGTCATTTATCGCTATATTAGCACAGTCATGTATTTGATCGAAAAAGCTTGGCGATAACGCCAGGTACAGTCAGCAGCAGGAGTAGCTATGCAACCGAAGAGGAAAATTGCTACAATATGTGTATTAGCATTTTCAATAATTTGCCGGATAGTTTTAAATCAAATAAAATAAATATATTTAGAAATCAACTCAATTGTGGCTCGTGAAAAAGTGTTTCTACAGCGTTAAAGAATATATGGAATATAAACCTGACTAGATTTTAATTATTATTGTTAAGGCCATCGTAACGCCCTCTATTGAGCCGCAGAGGAAACCGCGACAGTGCTGCCTCCTTACGTTAGATTTAAGTTTTGTTAAAGATAAATGTATCGAGTCATTTCCTCCCTCACTTCAAATACCTGCTCTGTAACGACCACTCGTAATATTGTAGACAATATATTTTATAATTTCAAGAAGAAGTTAGTCATTTTTCCCCGAGTTGCACAGACCTTACTATAGGCAGGAAAAAGGGAATAGCGAAGCAGAGGATCGGGAGGCAGACAGCAGCGACCTACGGACAACAACGAGCTATCGCGCCACCATTTTGATCCATCTCACCGGGTCACAATTGAACTGCATCGCCGATCTCCAGAAGAGAAGACAGCGAGAAACGGTCAGACCTTCCTATCCTTGTTCCCATCCCATCCTGAGGTGCATAATTAACTAATAGAGTGTTGTGATTTCCCATTCCAGCCGAGAGCCACGTGTCAACCGAGTATTCCTGACCGCGGCCCACCTGCAATCTCTACGGCTCACGTGAGTGTTCCTTATTTTTATAAACCGCCAATATGTGTGACGATGAATATACCCAAGCTACTGACAGTGTTAGTAATAAGTTGAAAGTGCCCAAATCTCCCCAAAAGCTCGATAAAAGTACCGACCGCATGGCCGACCTCAAGAGACAAAGAGGCACGGCTAAGCTACGGTTAACCTCATTTCAAAAATATATTAACAGTTTGGAGCATAAAACATTAAATGAAGCTCAGAAAACTGAATTGAAATTGAAAACAAATAATTTAGAAAACATATTTAATAATTTTAATTCAATTCAGACGGAGATTGAGACAAAAGTAGACGAAATTGATTTAGTTACGCAATTCGAATATCGCGAACAGTTCGAAGAACATTATTTTAGCTTAATGACATCCGCTAAATGTGTGTTGGTTGAAGATAATAGCGAAATTAATTCCCAGTGCAATGCACGTGCTATATTAACCTCCGTTAAATTACCCGAAATTAAGCTACCGTCGTTTAATGGTTCTTATGATCAGTGGTTAGAATTTAAAAACTCATACGTCACCATGATACATAAACGTGTTGATTTGGACCCTATTCACAAATTTCATTACCTAAGATCGTCGTTGAGTGGTACTGCCTTACAGGTTATTAGTGCTTTAGAGTTTACCGCGGCTAACTACACTGGCGCATGGGATTTATTAGTGCAAAGGTTCCATAATAATCGTCTTCTGGTTCATAATCACGTGAAATCACTGTTTACGCTTCAACCTATTCAGCAGGAATCTCCTGCCCAGATTCGGAAATTGATAGATACCGTCAATCGAAATTTACGTGCTTTAAAAACTATCGGTGAACCCACTGACTCGTGGGATACGCTAATAATTTATTTAGTCGTTACTAAATTAGATTCTACCACTGAACGAGAGTGGGAGAAACAAAAAGGTGCTATCACTTCCGATCTGCGTAGTGATTCGCCATTAAAGTTGGATAGTCTGCTTTCCTTTCTTAAAAATAAAGCCGACATGTTGGAGATGATTAACTTTAGTCACAACAAGAACACTTGCACTTTAAAACCCCATCATGAAAGCAGATCATCCAACAACGACCCTAAGAAAACCCAGTTTAAATCACAACAAACTCAAAGCTTCGTTACTACGCGGAGCAAACAGTCGGAGAAGCCAACTCGTATTTGTGCTATGTGCAAAGGTAACCACGCACTTTATACTTGTATATTATTTTTAAATTTGCCTGTCCGGGATAGAATTGAATTCGTTGAGAAAAATAACTTGTGTTCCAATTGTTTACGAGCAGGTCATACTATCTCGGCTTGCACATTCGGTCCATGCAGACAATGCCAGCAAAATCATAACGGCTTGTTGCATGTACAAGACGATAATAAGCAACTGTCCGCCGTGCGGGCTCCGTATGCACTGCCGGCTGATAGTAACGTCGCGGCCGTGTCAGCGGCGCTTCATAGTCAATGCGATCGTAATACGAGACAAATTAGGTGTGATAATAGCTTGCAAACCAAGTCGAGAGGATTGCAACCGGTTTTATTATGCACCGCGGTCATAGAAATAGCTGATGCCGAAAACGAATACCATCATGCGCGTGCGCTTCTTGATAGTGGTAGCCAGCATTGTTTTATAACCGAAACTTTGTCAAAACGATTAAACATTCCTTTCATACAGTCCACTGTTCGTGTCTCGGGTGTAGGGCAATCGGTCACTAACTCGAGCCAACTATGCGATATTACTTTGCGATCAAAGTCATGCGATTATAATACACGCGTAAGGTGTATAGTTCTGCCGCGTATCACTTCTACCTTGCCCACTGTGCAGCTAGATTTTAAGGCGTTTAGTATACCAGAAAACTTATCTTTAGCAGATCCCACGTTTGACGTGCCATCAGAAATAGACGTTTTGATAGGGGCGGATAAATTTTGGGAATTGTTAGATGGAGAGAAAATACGATTAGCTTGCGGACCATATTTACAGAGCTCTAAATTAGGCTGGTTAATATCGGGAAGCATTCATTCATTCGATTCTACGAGCCACGAGGTTCAATGTAACTTAATTAATACGACAGATTTAGATACGCGAATGAGAAGGTTTTGGGAACTCGAAGAGATACCTAAGCCTAATAATACGAGTGCACTCACAGTAGATGAGCGCAAATGCGAAGAGATATTTAGCAACACGACATCACGTGACGATAACGGTAGATTCAGTGTCCGGCTCCCTTTAAAAGAAACAGCTGATTCTCTCGGAGACTCGTATAAAACTGCTGAGACAAGGTTTATGTCGCTAGAACGTAAATTAGAACGTAATCCCAATTACAAAACTATGTACAGCAATTTTATACATGAGTACATTGAGTTGGGTCATATGAGTCGTGTCGAAACGTATGAGTCACCATACTTTATCTTTCCTCACCACGGCGTGTTTCGTGATAGCTCAACGACAAAATTACGCGTCGTTTTTGACGGCAGTGTCAAAACTACGTCAAGTAAATCACTTAATGACATTCTTTATACGGGTCCTATACTTCAAAACGATATTTTTAGTATTTTACTTAGATTCAGGCAACACAAGTTCGTAGCGTGTGCGGACGTGGAGAAGATGTTTCGTCAAATACTCGTAGACCCAGATGACAGAAACTTGCAATTGATTCTCTGGCGAGATCATCCATCACATCCGTTACATACCTACCAACTAAATACGGTGACTTATGGCACTTCTTCGGCGCCTTTTCTCAGCATGCGGTGTTTAAAAGAACTCGCAAAGTGCTGTGACGATCCTGAGGTCTCAAAAATTATAAATGAAGATTTTTACGTCGATGACTTAATAACTGGTTCGGATGACGCTCAGGTTCTGTTGCACACGTGTGAGAAAATATCCCAAGTGCTGCGATCTGGTTGCTTCCCACTTCGGAAGTGGACGTTCAATCTAGACTTAACGTCAAACGACTCAAAGGAGTTATCCATAGGTGAACATCAACAAAACAAAACGCTCGGTTTAGGTTGGTTAAGTAGTAGTGACGAATTACATTTCACTTCAAAGATAGAAAGTACGCCTAATTTAACAAAACGTATAATGCTTTCAATCATATCTCAAATTTATGACCCGCTAGGACTATTAGCGCCGGCAGTCATTTTGTCAAAAATTATATTGCAAAAGCTATGGCTTTGTAGAATCGGATGGGACGAACCCGTACCCGATGAAGTCGTTTGCTCTTGGAGTAACTTCATTAGTACGCTGGATAGTTTGCAAAACATTAGAGTTCCGCGTTTTGCAAGAAGCGCACACACGCAACATACGGAACTCCACATATATTCGGACGCTTCCCAGGTCGCGTATGGCTCATGCGCTTATATACGAACTTATGACGACGATTCTTTGGTTTCTGTCAAATTACTTTGTGCTAAAAGTAAAGTAGCACCGCTAAAAGCTACTACTATTCCAAGGTTAGAACTCCTGGGAGCACTGAGCGGCGCGAGACTTTATCACAAAATTATAGAATCCCTTAGATTAAAGTTTGATCGCGTTTACTTTTGGACAGACTCGACTATAGTTATCGGCTGGTTACGAATGTCTCCGTACCTACTTAAGCAATTCGTTCAAAACAGAGTGACGGAAATTAACGAACTAACCAGTGACTCAATCTGGCTACATATAAACGGTAAAGAAAACCCAGCTGATCTTGTATCTAGGGGCGTTGACCTCAATACGCTCAGTCAGTGCAGCCTTTGGTGGTACGGTCCGTCATTTTTACAACACAAAGACTTCGATTCCCGGGGGTACAATCGTTATAATCAACCGCGTGAATTGCCGGAGATCAAACCAATATCGGTCACATTGATAAGCGTAGATGATCAGATGATAAATTTTGACAACTATTCGAGTTTTAGTAAATTAATAAGAATATTAGGTCATGTACTTAGATTCGTGCATAACGCCTCAGCACGCCGCACACAAATGAAGCGGCGAACCGGTTCCTTATTATCAGTCGCAGAGCTGCGCGCGTCCGAGCGCTTGCTAAGTATCATTGCGCAAAAACAAATGTTCCGGAATGAATATTACAATTTAGTAAACAATATACCTATTTCTATTAAGCGGAATTGTAGATTGTCTGGTTTAAATATATTTCTAGATCGATATCAAGTCATAAGAGTTGGTGGTAGGTTAGCGAATGCGAGTGAATTTAGTTATGAGAAAAAACATCCAGTGTTGTTGTGTAGTAAACATCGTTTCACGTTGTTGTTATTCAGAGATGAACATAAGCGATTATTACATGCTGGACCCCAACTACTACTGGGTACCGTGCGCGAGTGCTGGTGGCCGCTAGGTGGTAGAAACCTTGCTCGGAAAGTAGTGATGCAGTGTATCACCTGTACGCGTATGAAAGGTAAGACGTTAAGTCCGATCATGGGTAACTTACCCGACGAACGTCTGCACCCGGGTCATCCGTTTATGTATTGCGGAGTAGACTATGCAGGACCTGTTTCAATACTTAATCGTAAGGGCCGTGGCAGTAGTTTGGTTAAAGGTTACATTTGTTTATTCGTTTGTTTTGTGACGCGCGCGGTGCATTTGGAATTGGTTAGCGGTCTCTCAACCAACGATTACATTTTAGCGTTAAAACGATTTATTTCTCGTCGTGGCAAACCAACTGAGATATATTCAGATAACGGGAAAGCTTTCATCGGAGCAGAGAAAAAGTTCTGTTCATTTATTCAAAATAATTCAAAAGATATTATAGATTATGCCACTAATCAAAATATTAAATTTAAATTTATTCACCCTTATAGTCCTCATACTGGTGGTTTATGGGAATCGGGGATCAAATCGTGCAAGCATCATCTCCGTAGAATTGTTCGGGATGCTCGATTGACATTTGAGGAATTAACAACTGTCTTAACTTTAATTGAAGCTGTACTTAACAGCCGACCTATGTCACCTCTGTCCACAGATCCCAACGATCCTACCCCACTTACACCAGCCCATTTCCTCATAGGAAGGTCTCTGATTGCGCCAGCCTGCGAGGATCTGACAGAGGCAGCCCCACATCGCCTGCTTCGATACGACAGAGTCGAGCAGATGCGCCAGCATTTTTGGAGAAGATGGTCGCAGGAATACGTAGCCGAAATGCAGACCCGCACCAAATGGAAGGCAAATACCCAAGATCTCAAAGACAATATGCTTGTTCTTATCAAGGAGGATAACTTACCACCTCTAAAATGGCGGCTAGGCAGAATTGTTCGCACATACCCAGGCAAGGACGGCGTATCCCGAGCAGCTGAGATCCGGACTTCATCAGGGACCATACAGAGGTCATTTTCGAAGATATGCCCCCTACCATCGCAGTCAGATGAAGCCCACGTATCCTGCCCAGCGTCGTAGTGTTGGAACAGGAGCATTCCAAGGCGGCCGGCATGTTAAGGCCATCGTAACGCCCTCTATTGAGCCGCAGAGGAAACCGCGACAGTGCTGCCTCCTTACGTTAGATTTAAGTTTTGTTAAAGATAAATGTATGGAGTCATTTCCTCCCTCACTTCAAATACCTGCTCTGTAACGACCACTCGTAATATTGTAGACAATATATTTTATAATTTCAAGAAGAAGTTAGTCATTTTTCCCCGAGTTGCACAGACCTTACTATAGGCAGGAAAAAGGGAATAGCGAAGCAGAGGATCGGGAGGCAGACAGCAGCGACCTACGGACAACAACGAGCTATCGCGCCACCAATTATTAATGACGGAATGTAATGGAGTTAAAATGTAAACTGTATTTTATTTTCATTTGGTTTACGTATTTAAATTTTTTATTGTGACATACTACTACTATTAAATTGTGTGTACAATTCTGTAAAGATAGAACTTGGTGACACTAAATAATTAATTGTAACAACCAATGTATACCCAATTTCCATACACAATAAAATTTATGATTTTATGATTTATGATGTCAAAATGATTGTCAAGAGAATACGTCGGGTCTAGATCATTTTGAGCATGTTATTCTGCTTAGGTACTCCCAACAAATTGAAATCGAGTTATACTATAAGGTACATTGTCCCCTCAGAGTATCAATCATCATTATAATTAAACAGGGATCGGATACCGGTTTTCAAACCGTTATTTTATGTACAGAAGACATAAATATGTTTACACTTTAGTACCTTGTCTATTTAAAAAAAAAACTGCCATTTGAAATAATAATAATAAAAAAAAAAACTGTTTTAAAAAAAAAAAAAAAAAAAAAAAAAAAATCATAGCGGGTAAAGTGACGAGGTACTAAAGTGTAAACATATTTATGGCGTCGACTGTACTTCACGCATATAAAGTTATTTCAAACTAACCAGTTTCGAGCTAAAAAAAACAGGTAATCCAGACCCGCTCGCGTCTTCACATCACAAGTCAAAAAAACAAGTTGCAACGAACGCGTTGGTTCCTCGACTCGCCGCTCGTGGATTAAACCGGTTAAAACCCTTGAAAAGTTCGGAGTAAAACCGAAATAAACCGGTAATAACCGGTATTTTTTAAACCCTGCTAGGTACACGTCTCTGCCTTACATGGCTACGAGCTAAGGACAGCTTAAAGCCGGATAATACATTCCCAACAAATTGAAATCGAGTTATTTAAGGTCCGGTGCACTTTGCGTCGTCCCATCGTCTTCAGAGTACGTCGTTTCTACGTCGGGGCTATTAAATGTTATTTGTTTTTTACTCAAGACTTACATTTTGTTACTAGTGCCGTCCCAAGTCCCTCCCCCTCCCCCCTTACCAATTTTCCGACCCATTTCTTGAAAGCTGGGCGCATCTGCGATCCCTACGATATCGCAGGTGTCCATGGAAAGCGTTTATATCTTCATATGCTTGGATGCTTACTACTTATCGTTTATTCGCTAATTATATTTAAAAAAAAACTCATTATTTGAATTCGCTGAACTAAATTTTAAATGATTCTGAATAACTTATCTGCATTTCTGAAGTTTATTCTCTTAATAGTCACTAACTTTGAATTGTTTTTGTCGCATACTAGATGTTGCCTGTGACCCCGTCCTCGTAGAAATCGTATATTGCTTTTCCCTCGGGAATCGTTCTATTTTCTGTCATAACGAGTCCCCAGACTCAAGTTAACTCCATACTAATCTTCATCGCAATCGGACGGTATAAGAATACAAGATGGGAACAAACAAACAAATATTTATTTGACATACATACATACATACCTTTACGCCTGTCTCCCAATGGGGTAGACGGAGCTGCGCCGGTCTAAATATACAACTTTCGCTATATTCGTATTTTAATTTATATAATATATTTAAAAATCAAAACCTGCAAGAACAGCTGGAGTTCTAGAGAAAAGGGGTTTAACTCTCCTGAAAATCAATTAAAAAAGGGTTTCTAAAACACTCAATTTATGTATATACCTTTTTTTAGCACGATTTAAGTCGACTTCTACGTTTTTAGGGTTCCGTAGCCGAATGGCAAAAAACGGAACCCTTATAGATTCGTCATGTCTGTCCGTCCGTCCGTCCGTCCGTCTGTCCGTCCGTATGTCACAGCCACTTTTTTCGGTAACTATAAGAGCTATACTGTGGAAACTTGGTAAGTAGATGTATTCGGTGAACCGCATTAAGATTTTCATACAAAAATAGAAAAAAAACAATTCATTTTTGGGGTTCCCCATACTTAGAACTAAAACTCAAAAAACATTTTTTTTATCTAAACCATACGTGTGGCGTATCTATGGATAGATCTTCAAAAATGATATTGAGGTTTCTAATATCATTTTTTTCTAAACTGAATAGTTTGCGCGAGAGACGCTTCCAAAGTGGAAAAATGTGTGTCCTTCTAAAATAAGGGAATGATAAATGTAAAAATAATATATGATATACATTACCATGCAAACTTCCACCGAAAATTGGTTTGAATGAGATCTAATAATTAGTTTTTTTTTAATACGTTATAAATCGTAAACTGCATTTTGTGGTACGGAACCTTCCGTGCGCGAGTCCGACTCGCACTTGGCCGGTTTTTCACTAGGACCCGAGTATATTAACGAACTGAAATGTTATAAAAGTAAATGTATGCTTTCGAAAGTTAATTAACACGATTAAAATTATGTATGTGTATAAACACTTTATTGTACAAACAAGAAATAACAATTATGAAATAGACAAAAATATAACAGGGATGTACAAAGCGAACTTATCCCTTTAAGGGAACTCTACATTTTAATTATAAAACAACATCACAATAATTTATTTTAGGTGCTGCTTTTTAATTTATACCGGGTGGTCCTTTGATCCGGATTTAATAATTAACGAAATGATGTTACAATTTACCTGCAAAAGGGATAAACTACTAACTTAAAGTATCGATATATTATGACCCTTTTTAACAAAACTTCTAATTTAATTATGTTTTGTCTTCAAGTCGTCCTTTCATTTCATTTCTTTGTAGTGCCGCTTTCGAAATTTTGCGAAGTAAAACATGAGCCAGTGATATTGAAAAAATAATATATTTCTCTGATTTGATTTATAGCCTTCCTCGATAAATGGGCTATCTAACACTGAAATATTTTTTCAAATCGGACTACTAGTTCCTGAGATTAGCGCGTTCAAGCAACAAACAAACAAACTCTTCAGCTTTATTTATTTATTTATTTATTTATTTATTTATTTATTTATTTAATATAGGAAAACCAACAGCTGATAAATTACACTAAACATAAACTTAGGACACATAAAGCCAATTACAGGTTTTCACAGATAGAAGCAGACTAATAAGTAAGGAATAAAGAAAAACACTTACTAGAAGAATTTGCATTACATGCGAGAAATCACACAAGTTGAAATTATCAAAGAAAAAGAAAATTTAAATTACCAAAATTTAAATATCAGCACAAAAAAGGAAAGAGTTAATTACAGAATTAATGTAAACTATAGATTTTATGGAATGTTACTTTCAATTAAAATTAATTACAATTACCATTATTTGAAATAGTCACAAGTCAAATTGCGTCTTACACAGGGAATTTTGCTATTGAAAATATCAAAATGCATATTTTTAGACAACTTGTTTAAATTTATACTTGCACGCCTAAGAAAAGTGTTACGTCTATATTTACGCGGACAATAAGGAACAGAAATTGGAGGAAGATGCCTTTTGGTCCTGGTAGGGACAGTGAAAGATAGGTTAGAGAGAAGCTCATCGCAGTCAACGTTACCATTAGTAATGTTAAGGATGTAAATGATGTCGGCAATTTCCCGACGTTTGAAAAGTGGAAGGAGGTGATGCGTCCTACACAAGTCAACATAATTAGATGAATCATAAGGGATTCTTAGCTTAAAACACAAATACCTAACGAATTTTCTTTGAATTCTTTCAATTCTATCTACATATGTCTGATAGCATGGGTTCCAAATTTGCGAAGCGTATTCGAGTTTACTCCTAACATATGAGCAATATAGA
This sequence comes from Acleris laterana, assembly GCA_963966035.1. Classification (NCBI taxonomy): domain Eukaryota; kingdom Metazoa; phylum Arthropoda; class Insecta; order Lepidoptera; family Tortricidae; genus Acleris; species Acleris laterana. Next base: position 16,651,968 of record OZ014443.1, read on the forward strand.
ACCTTAATGGTTTTAATTTGGGTAAAGTGTCTAGAGTTACGCATTATAAAGCCTAACGATCTAGAAGCACTTGCCACAATTTTTTCAATATGGACGTCAAATATTAGTTTAGAGTCATGAGTGACCCCCAAATCTTTCATGAATGATACTCTACTGAGAAGCTGATCCTTAATTTTATAAGAGTAGACAATTGGATTGTTCTGACGCGAAAAGGTCAGCGTGAAACATTTAGATGGGTTAAGGTCCAGTTTATTGTCCACACAATAAGAATCAAGTCGTGAGAGATCGGCTTGAATAAGTTCGGAGTCCTGAGCACTTTTAACTTTGGCAAAAATCTTCATATCGTCAGCAAAGCAAAGGAGTCTTGAAGAGAAAAAGCAGTCACTGATGTCATTAACAAATACATTAAATAGCAACGGTCCGAGCAAGGATCCCTGGGGGACCCCACTTGGTACAGTTACCCATCCTGATATGTAGTTGTTAATGACAACAGCCTGCGATCTATTAGAGATATATGATGAAAACCAGCGCAACAAATCACCGCTAATACCCATCCGATATAATTTAGAAATAAGCAAACTATGATCTATTCTGTCGAAAGCCTTACTATAGTCGGTATAGATAACGTCTACTTGGCTTCCACTACTCATAGCTTCAGTGACGTAATCATTAAATAGTACTAGATTGGACACTGTCGATCTGCGTTGAAGGAAACCATGTTGAGTGCAGCTGAATGAATTCTTAACAGCGCCATAAACTTGAGTATGAACAATCCTTTCCATTACCTTAGACAAAATACACAACTTGGAAATTGGTCTATAGTTAGTGATCTTTGTTTTAAGCCCTTTCTTGTGAACTGGCGTTACAAAAGCCGATTTTCAAATAGGAGGAACCGAACACTCTAAGAATGAGCGTCTAAACATAATCGAAATTGGCATTGCAAGGGTTTTCGCACAGTTAATTAAAAATTGGGCTGGCAAATCATCAGGGCCAGCGGATTTGGAAGGGTCAAGTTTTAACAATAATTTAGTGATTTCATGCGGGATAATTTCGATTCTGGTTATATGAGATGTGGCGCTACAGGTAGAATCCAGCATATCGATTGGTTGTTGATCAGAGCAACTCGGTGTTAAAAAAGTACTTTGAAAATAGTCAGAGAAAGCATCGCAGATTTCGGCGGCCGAGTTGACCGACCTATCACCGTATTGCATACTGCTGGGCACGCCATGAGAGTTCGAGCGAGACTTTACAAACGACCAAAACTGCTTAGGGTTCTCAATAATGTTGCCTTCTATGCGGTTCATGTAATTTGCAAAGCAGTCATGTTCCAACCTTTTTACCCTCTCTCTCAGAACATTAAATGAAATAACGTCGGCTATGTTACCATAGATTTTAATTTTTCTTAAATATTTGGACTTCTCTTTAATTGCTTTTTTAAGAGAGAGAGAGTACCACTTAGGAAATGAGTCACTATTAAGTTTTTTGTATGGAATAAATTTATTCCTAAGCCGTATAAAAGTGTCATAAAAATAGCTTATACACTCATCCAGGCGGCGCTGAGAAAATTCCTTGTCCCAATTAATTTTAGATATTTCCTCATTGATAGATATAAAATCCCCTTTATTGTAGAAATATTTAATTAAAGGAGCCGGTTTAATGTAATTTATTGTAGCGTATTGAATTGAAATAGTTAAGGCTTTATGATAGGGGTCAATTGGCACTAGAGGTCCGGTACATTCATCAACACTCACGACATCACTCGACAAAACGAGATCCAATAACTTACCTTGATGATTACAGACACTATTATATTGATATAGATTGAGCGTATTCATCTCGTCCACGAGTCTAACACTCATCACTATTACTATAGCTCGATGCGAACAATACCTGATTAACTAAATTCTGAGGTAGCCACTTGATATTGCTCATATTAAAATCACCAATTATTAGGTATTTATCGTCAGGGAAGCTCATTACGGCGTTACTAAGACCGCTAAGAAAGTTAGACAGTTGTTGCGAAAAAGAATAGCCGTTATTTTGACTACACAAATACAATACACACAAATGCAAGTTAAAGGGTATGTCATTGGGCCCTCTGAGCGTTAAAGAGATCCATAGATCCTCGGCTGACGAGTGATAGGCCGGCCGCGGGACGACGGCAAGCTCCCGGCGCGTGGCGATGAGCACCCCGCCACCGCGAGCCTGGTTAGTTAGCGCTAAATCGCGGTCTCGCCTCCACACTACATACCGGTCGTCGAAAAGCTCGGAGTCAAAAATTCCATCCAACAGCCACGTCTCCGTTAGTAATATCACATCAAAAGCAGAGGCGGTTAAATTACGATAAAATGTTAATGTTTTAGAGCGAAGACCTCGTACGTTTTGATAGTAGATAGTAGGATATTTAAATAGTAAATTATTATTATCATTAGCCATTTATAAAGTAAAATGAAATAGAATTAACGCAAATAAAAATCCGAATTATACGATGAGCTAATCTACATTTACCCGACAAACATAGCAATTCAATTCCGTTTAACAACCGGGTAGAAAATATTTTTAAAAATCTAATAGACAATAACACCTTTCCACAAGTGCGAGCAAGCAAGCAAATAAATAGATCATTCCGTATATGTGTAAGACAGTGACAAAAATGCATTAACGAGTATGACTCAATAACAAAGCGGCTAGCGATAAGCCGATGCGCTAGACAAAAACAAGAACCCGTACGGTCCGAGCGCTCAGCGGCACTCAAACTTGCGCACGAGGATTTAATAAGCAACAACAAAAACAAAAACGATATAAAGTCTAAAAGTAGACAACGCAGAATAATTAAGATACAGATTAAATAAGCTTGTTTAAATCATTTTCGCTGTTGATCGTAAATACTCTAGCGTTATCACCCTTCTGAACATGGATTTTTCCAAATTTAACCCATATATAAAGATATCCCTTCGCTTTAAGGGCTGCCTTGGTCTTGGTAAGCAGCATCTTGTACGCTGGAGTCAAATGATCGTTGCAGAAGATCCTATTTTGAGTGCCTGGGAATCCAATGCCGTCGGCCGTAATCGTCTTCTTTAAGCGCGCAGATGCAATAAAATCCTCCTTAACATATCGATTTATAAAGCTCACTATTATTGACTTGTCGCTGGAATTGTGTACAGGAACTCTAGATATGTAATTAATATCTGTCTTGTTTACGGAGAACCCAACAGCTGCGCAAATGTTTTTCAAGATCTCAAACAGGTTTTCGTTCTTTTTGAGCGGAACTCCTCTTATCTCCACATTATTAAGACGTTGCCATTGGTCTCTGCTAGCTAGATCATTTTTAAGAGTCACCAAGTCTTTGGTAATAGCCGTAATCTTGTCCTGCAGCGCTTCAATTTCTGGAACCCTTCGTTCAACTTCTTGAAGGCGCGAGGAATACTCATCAAGTTTAGCACTATTAAATGAACACGCATCCTTGACCTCAGACAGTTCCGTCTTGATAGACTTGATGTCCTGTACTAGAGTAGGAAGGCATGACAGGTGTTTTTTCATGTCCTGCAGCTCTGTCATGATGGATTTAAGATCAACTGGCTTTGAGCATGACGGGGAAGCCTCCTTTTTGCACCGCAAACATTTCCAGACCGCTTTCCGATCAGCACCAAGCCTCCGAAAGCCTTGCTCAGTTATGTTGGCGCAGCAGTAACCTATACAGCTCTTGCAAGCTGTGCACTGTATGCTGTCAGAAACATCAGCAGCACATTGAGCACACTGCATTATGTTTAACGGAGATAATCTTCACAATAAACTAAACTTTGAGAAACACTGGCAACTTATGCACTCGACGATGACTCACATATGCAAACGTGCGACTCTGATGGGCATTCGCACCTGACTGTACTGACTGACTGGATAATATTAGTATAGATTAGCTTAGCACCTATAGATATGTTACAGGTAGCACTGGTAGCAATGCAAGTCATTTGCCTTTCGCGTTAAGACACCATCGTAAAGTACCTACTTATAATATGTGTGTAGATAAAGTAATGTATGCAGCTGTACATAATTAAGCCTTTAAACGCTTGTGCGATTTTATCATGAAACTAGCGTATGGCTCGTTTCATAAAACGACACTCGTGTTTTAATGACTCCCATTATGTATCAGTTACATAAATTACTAGTTTAATTAAACAAATAAATTAATGCACCGCATTAATGGACCGCATTAAATTGCACTATTAATTCAAAGGAATATTTAATTTATAAACCTGATCCTATTTACGCTCCTCTAATGTGTCCGAGAGTGTTTAATACCCTTATTTGTCTTTCAACGTTGACCCTTTCCCCAGACGGGTTTAGCATTAATCTTATTTCAGAAGGGATTTCGCAAACGAGACGCAATAAAGACAATAACTTATAAATTGGATGCTTAATTAAAAAGTTTTCAAATTGACAGTTAGCGCTCGGTCATTATTTTATCAAAAATAGAATATTCCCTTTTTGGGATCCGTAAACAAGGCTGCCCGTGGATTAACCGAGAGACCCGTAATTGTGCTACAAAGCTGCAATTTGGCATTATGGATCCAAATTACGCCGACAAAGTTTTAAAATAAAATCTTGAAAAACCTTTTTTTCGGTTACATCCCAAATATTATGTAAAACGAAGGTGTTTTTTTTACATTATGACATCGAATAAAATATCACTGAATAGCTCTTTTCACTTTAATATAGTTCAGAGTAATTTTTGCTAGAGTTGCATGACCACCCGTAAGCTAGAGTTGCGTGTCCCCCGATGTAATAAATATTGTAATTCTGTATACAATTATTATTTTCCTAACATTAGTACATACATACATAGTATTAAACAAAGTGGCTTCCGCCGTCTGTTCGCTTAGATCTTTTAAACTACGTAACGGATTTTAAAGTGGTTTAACAAATTGTAACAAATTCTGGTTTATGTACGGGTGGTGTTACAAAAAACTCACATAAACCGAAGCGAAGCGAAGGCGCGTCGCTAGTCCACTATAAATTGATAATTTGTCTATGCGTGTTGGGTTTTTGAGATATTTTTTGTCTTTGTAATAACGTCTTCGGGACCCTACGATGAGCATGACCGACATGCTCTTTCCCAGTTTTTTAATAAGAGTTTAACAGAAAGGGTTAATTGGAACAGTTATTTTTGTGAAGATGCCGAAGTTGCGGAAATTGGATCAAAATTCGAAAAAGGGTCGACCTAAAAAAATATTTTCACTTTTATCTTTTAAATTTTAATTTTGTATTTTTTTGTTGCGTGTTTTTTATGGACGACCGCACTATTATTCGATTTTAATTCACCGCATTTGAATATCGAACAATGCAGAGGTAAGGTAGACGTCCGAGTGCTCGACATGTCAAAAGAAAATACTTATTCGCCTCGTGATATTATGTTCATTTGTACTCGTACACCTACACAAAACATACCTTTACTTTTGTTAAATGGAATTTATTTGATATGGAGACCATATCAAAATTTCTCAAGAGGAAAAAAATATTAGTCAACCGGATTATATGAGTAAAAATCAGTTGCTGTTGCTGACAAATAAATTCTATATTTAAAAATTGGCGTGGGAAATAAAGGGAAACAAAGAACTCATAGTTAATATTAGGCGATAATAAAAGTATAACTATGTTAATGTTAGTCTAATTTATCACAATTTAAAGTGTGGGTGACAAATACTAGGGTGACAGCACCAATGATGGACACTTTTAGCTGACAGGCACCAGTAATGGACACTTCACTCTTTATTCAAATTTCAAACGGTCCTAAATTACATACATACACATATATAAACTCACGCCTTTATTCCCAGAGTGGGGTAGGCAGAGCTACAGAATTACCAACAACTCTAAAAACTTTTTGATAATTCTGTAACCACATTTTGCACACTTAGGCTAAGATGTTTACCAGTGTATTAGTGACAGGTTGCAAGCCCATCGCCTAACAGTACTATACGCCTTTATTCCCTTAGCCGTCTCTTACGACATCCACGGGAAGACATGGAGTGGCACTATTCTAACCCGGCAACCACACGGGGGAAATAAATAAAAAATAAAATTAAGTTAAAGGACCATGGGCACTTTAGTATGGAGTCTGGTCCATATCCTCAATACTTATGAAACCTATGCCAAATGATAGCTTTAATGCTATCATTTATTTCATACTATGACAGCTAAGTCGAAGTCGCGGGCCAACATGGTCTTTTTTATATAAATAGAACCCAGTACAGCAACGGTTTCACCATAGTATGTTTTATTATAATAGAAAGAAAACGACACGTTATTCATTTTATTATCATTGTATTTATATTGATCAATCAAAATAACATAGGTATTATATAGGTACCTTTCTATCTACCTACCTACAATATTAAATATCTACAATTAAATCGTCTAGAAGAAGTGCCGGAGGATTAAAACCCACTAGTCTACCTCGACCTAAGAACCACAATATAGAAATAACATGAGCACAGCTTCCTATAGTGCGTCTACCCGTAAGGCATGTGCAATAGTATTGCAATATCGCTTCTAGGCCCATTTGGTCACGGTTTATTAAGACATATGTATAATTGTCAATTGAATCCAAGGCAGCCAGTTGGTATTTGGCGGACCCATCCCAAATTCTTCCAGAAATTCTTTCTATTATAATAAAACATATTATGGTGAAACCGTTGCTGTACTTGGTTCTATTTATATAAAAAAGACCACGTTGGCCCGCGACTTCGACTTAGCTGTCATAGTATGAAATAAATGATAGCATTTAAGCTATCATTTGGCATAGGTTTCATAAGTATTGAGGATATGGACCAAAATGACTCATTGTCCTTTATTGAAGAAAAACAAACGAATAAGCCTTATCTTCTGTAAAACAAGAGTCAAGTGTCCATCATCGGTCCTTGTCCATTACTGGTTCCGTTACCCTAGTACAGCGGCGAGCACTCGGCCGTCTACCTTAGTGAAAACAGCAAATTATCTGCGAAAGGTTTTAAATTACCGTGTCCCAATTCTAGTGGATACCTGGAATCGGAATAAGGCAATTTGAAAGCGTGACGAAATTTGAAATCACTATTTCTGAACTAATTTTCGCCCGTATTGTGATCCATCCGGAATTATGTTGTGTAGTGTATTGAGGCTTAAGTAGAAATTATGGTTTTAGACAAAAAAAATTAACTTCGTCAAAAGCTGCTGCTATGGTCAGCATTTAAATACTCCATAATATTTTCAAAGGTAGGCATAACATTTCTGCTATCATTTTCTCTCTTATTACGGAAAATGTACAAGTTTTTTACAAGTTTTTTTATCATTTAACTTGAACTATTTGTAATAATTCGTATGCATGTATGTATGTTTTTCGCTTCAAATCTTGCAAGTCAATTTCGAACCAGTTCCCGTAAACGGAATGGGCTGTTTGAACCACATGTCAAACCGATGACAATGCTACACAGTATAAAACAAAGTCGCTTTCCACTGTCTGTCTGTCTGTCCCTATATATGCTTAGATCTTTTAAACTACGCAACGGATTTTGATACCGTTTTTTTATTAGATAGAGTCAAGAGGAAGGTTTTTTTATGTACGGGTGTTACAGAAAACTCATATTAACCGAAGCAAAGCGAGGGCGGGTCGTTAGTTATGGTATAAAAGAGCTGATCTGATGATTTTCAGTCGTTTCACAATCGATGTAATACCACCAAAATGAGCGCTGAATATTATTTTCGTGAACGTTTCGGCAATGTGAGTTAATTGGAATAGCAAATGTTAGCACATCTGGCCAAGGGGGGAGAGAAGGAAGGGGGTTTTTTGGGAGAAGACCCTAATAACATAACAACAAACACGTGTTTGCTGGTTAACTGACATCTTATTTTTTTATTTTCGGTCATAAACAGGTCTTACGGCTATTTCAATATACGAAAATACGAATAATATCTAATTAACTACCTTAAAAGGAGCTTTAAGAGAAATATTAACATACAGTAATTAAGAAAATATAAATAAAATTAATTGGTTTGGCTGTTTTGCAATATAGCTAAATGGTGGCACATCAATTCTCATATTCTAATGATCGAAGTGTTTAAAATAAAATTAATGCGTCAAAATCCGCCAATTTTCAATTAATAAGCTTATATAAGATCATAATATTTAACAATCACAAAGAGACGATAAATAATATAAATTAACTAGGCTGGACGCTGTATGACGGCATAATTCCTCTGTGGTCGCTGTCGATTTAGAAACTGCCAGAAAGAACAAAACTAAATACCAACTTTATAGTTTCCTTTTTAAACTTGTAGAAAAAGCTATGTAAGAAACGGTACATAATACGCTTTTCAGAAACTTCATTATGAACTAGGTACTTACTTACATAAATAACTATTAGGGCCCGTTCAGACGGACAGCATTTCAACTGCAACCCAGCTGCAAAGTGGCAGTTCCGGGGCTGTTCTGATGCAGTTGGACCAACTGCATCAGAACTGCAAACTTATTGTGCAGTCCGCTTGCAGGTGTCATGCAGTTCTGTCAACCGCACACCAACTGCAATACGACAGCAATAGAACTGCTCATAATGTTGTATTGCAGTCGTACCAACTGCAATATAACTGCAATACGACTGCATTACAAAAGTGCAGCCAGATTGCAGTTGTTGTGCGGTTGACAGAACTGCATGACACCTGCAAGCGGACTGCACAATGAGTTTGCAGTTCTGATGCAGTTAATCCAACTGCATCAGAACAGCCCCGGAACTGCCACTTTGCACCTGGGTTGCAGTTGAAATGCTGTCCGTCTGAACGGGCCCTTAGTCGAGCGGAGGCATCGACGCGTCTCGCTGTAGCTTAAACCTTCTAAGGTTCCTTGTAGCGGTTGTATAATAAATGTACTTGCATGAAAATAAATTACGTAATTAAATAGAAAAGAGAAGTCTATTGCAGACAGTAGGCTTCTTTCTTTAACACTTGGTGGATTAAATGTGTTCTTTTAAATACTTTAGTAAATCAAAGGCAATAGATTGTATCAAGAAGTGTTTTTTTGTATGTTTAGTTTGGTGCAGATAACAGTGCAATAAGGTCATTTAAAATAACATACAGTTTTCATAAGTTTCTTTAGTAAATAAATAATAAATATGTGAGGAGACATTTTAAGGTCTGAAAATCATTTATTTTTTAAATAAAGTTAGCAACATACATTGCTAAGATCTAGCTCATATTTATTTATTTATTAACTCAATTTTAGTAAATTAAATTGGTTATAAAAACCGGTTGATGCGAACGGAACCGAAAAGAAAAGGCTTTGCGTCAAGTGTACATAATAACGGTTTTTGAAAAACCGGTATCCGAGCCCTGATCGTAACGTTGACAACGCGATAACATGTGTGCAATATGGTTTTACGTTATAGAATTGAACCGCTGTTGAGTAAGTACATAAGTACTGGAATATTTGTTTTAATATGCACACTGGTCATTCATTACGCTTTTCACTTTATTTGTCTCGCCCGCATGTAAAACAGGCAGGAGCAAAGGAGAGAACACTACTTAACTAAAAGGTCAACGGCCTTGGTTATTTCCTTCTTCACTTCTCATATAAACTTTTCAGTGAGGCTCTTAACGAGTTCGCCCTCTATAACTTTAAACAACCGAAGTTATCTCAACTTCTAGTATCTCGAACTCTTAATACTTTATCTTCATGTAAAATTAAGTTTGACCCACTTCAGTATTATCCATAGGGCCTAATATGGCTGTGACAATATGTGGATAAACATCCGTCACTTTTTGACACGTATATAAGACACATGCATGAGAGTGTCAGTTGCTTTACCCGCATTTTGTCATACAAGTAACGCGATCATCTAGGTATTTAATGATAACCCAAAATTTTATCAAATTTCACTTTATCTATTGTATCATTTCATCTAACTTTAACCAACTTTCTTTAAAAAAAACGGCGTTAAAATAGATCCTTCCGTTTGAGAGCTACGATACCAGATAGATACACATACACATACCCAGATGTCATGTTAAACCCTATAGATTTCATTTGGTCGGTAAAAAGCAATGTGATAAATCGATTTCTAAAAAAAAAACAATAAACTGACGCCAAAAAAGTTTGGAGTATACTATGAGTACATATTGCAGGTGACTGTACGCCAGAGCAAAACTTCAGCCGTGAAAACACTCACCTTGATTATGGAGTCCCAATAGCAGTGAATATCAGAGAGTATTTTGGCTTTTTATTCATATTTATTTTCTTTGTGGTTTGTGTGTCACAAGCTCAAGCCATTTGTAGTAAATATGCTCAAAAAAAAATTGTCGGTGATAGGTAGCCCTCTTTAATAAAAAACATGATTTTTTATCGATAAAACCTCGGAGCTGAAGATTAATCAGTTTTACTTAACCTCTGTTCACGCAACCAACAAGTTACTGACGGCAAGTTTACACGAGTTTAGCTTAGAAAACTCCTTTAAAGTGATTAGTTCGCTTCACTTTACATAAACGCCTGTGTTTTAAGACTGCGCCGAGCAAACGCCGAGCGTCCAGTGGCGCCCTCATTACTTTTAATGTGTTTTCTAATTAACTAAAGAATTTCTTTAAAATCAAACCATACGTTTTTGTAGTGCAAGTAAACTTTTCAAACAATTACCCTTTGAGTAGTCAGCTTTACGGAAAAAGGTGGCCACTTTTTTCCGTTCAATTATGTTATAACTCTAAGGTGAATTGTTATTAAACTATGTGATATACCCTATAAGTTGTGTTTTCATTTTTAGTACAAAAACCTACCGCCCAATTTCAAGAAAATACTTAAGTTTATTAGAAAACACAACAATAATGTAATGAGGGCGCCACTGTACATCCGGCGTACGCTCGGCGTAGTCTTAACTTCTGTTCACGCAAGCAACAAGTTACTAACGGCAAGTTTACACGAGTTTAGCTTAGAAAACTCCTTTGAAGTGATTAGTTCTCTTCACTTTAAATAAACGCCTATGTTTTAAGTTTTTATTTATTGTAGACACAATAAATAGTTCAGATACATCTAGGTACAGTCAACCAATTTGATTCCTAGGCCACTATGGACTTTGTCAACGTGACGTTGTAAACCAAATCATAGGGAGTCTCTTACGTCACTTTAACATAGTCCAAAGTGGCCTAGAAATCAAATTGGTTGACTGTACATCATGTTTGCGTGTTAGTATTCGAAAGAGGTATTAGCAGTATCTTATCTGTTGAAATGAAATTATCGTCGCCTTGTTTTGCATTCGCTGAGCAATGGGGGTAAATGCTTGTCGCTTACTAAACAGGGTCGGTTTCCATTACTCGAACTTTTAATTTCACTAATCATTCATCACTAGCCCTGAATAGGGAATATGCAATGTGGAATAAAATAAGATGTAGTGACTAAGATTGAAAAGGGCATGCTTCGATGGTTCGGTCATTTGGAAAGGATGGATGAAAGAAGATTGACGAAAGAGATATACAGATCGAAAGTGAGTGGATAGTTCGGAAGGGGCCGCCCAAGGCGTACTTTTTCGAGTTAAATCGGAGAAATACTGGAAAAGGGCCGAATCTTAAGTACCCGAAACCGACGTGCGTGCATGACTCGATGTATGAATGTGGAAGAAGCGAAATAAATTTGTCAAGATCGTAGCAAGTGGAAAGAAGTGGTCTCTGCCTACCCCTCTGGGAAACAGGCGTGATTTAATGTATGTATGTACTTTTACAGCTGCAATAAAAGCTGATTACGGTGTAAAATTATTATTTTTTGTAGAGCTTTAAAAGTAACCAAGATAATAAAAAGGAACCTTCAGTGCGCGAGTTCGTACGTATTTAAACTTCTGCCAATACCTAACTTTTGTAAGTTTTATTATTATAAAGTTTCCTGTTAGGGTGAAGCCACACGAGCGTAATTTTGTGAGTTGTGAGTTGCATAATTTCGGTCACATAACTTCTGGTGCATTCCGTTTCATACAAAACTCAGCTGGCCTTTTATATGCAGCAGAAATTACGCAACTCGAAAAATAAATTCGTGTGGCTTCACCCATGGTTGTCATGAAAAGTAGAGTATTTAACTTAGATAGATAGATAGATAGATAGATAGATAGATAGATAGATAAACATCTTTATTTTTCACAAAACAAAACTTAGGTGAAAGTAACCATCTATTTCACACTCGGATAACATTGGCGCTCTCGCTGTATTCGAGCGTCAAAAAATAAGTGCCTTTCATCCCTTGGTAAACAATGTACTATTGTCGGATACGTTCTTAATAGTCTTGATTTTTCAATTAACTTATCGATTGAAACTAAAGCTGACTGAGGAAGTAAGAAGATTATTTTCTGATAGCAACCGATGTCATAATGTTTATTCGTAAATATATTCGATAGAATATAAACTATCGTGCTCAAAGTTCTAAGCCTCTACCCCAATCAGCTCAAAGCAGTAATTGTGTTTATTAGTTAGAGTAGACCTCCATCAATCCAATCCATGGCTTGAACCTAATTAAAGGCTGGTAGTGCCGTTTGACGGTGAGCTGGAAGCGACTAGAGCCAGCAATCAACTGTTTATATACAGGGTGTCCCAGAAACCAACGTCAACCCGCCTATGTCTGATAGAGCAGTTCATAAGATTAAACCCCCGTGTATGTTCAGCAATTTGTTATTAGTTTCCGAGATATTGATCATTTCAATAGGATTTTTTGTAATTTTTCCTTATTTCAGTGATACGAGAATCATTATGAAATAAGGAAGTTTTTAACGTTTCTTTCTTCCGTATTTCACAGAGATCACTTTTTTTTTTTTTTTTTTTTTTTTTTATGGCAAAGATAAGACAAACGGGCACACAGGCCACCTGATGGTAAGTGGAAACTGTGACCCATAGACATTTGCATTCACAAGACTGCCATGCAATCCTAAGACCATCCTAAGATCATGCAAGAAAACACTGAAAAAAAAATTAATAATGCATGAATTTAGGGATTTTTCGTATCACGGACAAGGAAAAATTACAAAAAATCCGATTAAAGTGATCAATATCTCGAAAACTAAGATATTTTTACTTAGCTTAAAATGTGCTATTCTTGTTGGTAATTAGTAGGCCTATCAGCCCTTAATGGGTTGACGTCGGTTTCTGGGACACCCTGTATATGACTCTTCTATTGACACGGGATCTATACATTTTGTTTCGACTAGTGGAGTAGAGAGATTTCTCGCCGGCAGTGTGAACAGCCAGAAATCAACTATTATTAAGTGTGTCTCTTTTATTGACTCGGGATCTGTATCTTTTGTTTCGACAAACTTCTCGTCGGCAGTATGTTCAGCCAGAAATCAACTTTTATTATGTATATTTTTTATTTGTTTCTTGAGCGAGGAAATAGCCGATGGCTTCCTCACAAGCAGTGGGACAAGCACATACATACATACATAAACTCACGCCTTTATTCCCAGAGTGGGGTAGGCAGAGCTACAGAATTACCAACAACTCTAAAAATTAGTTAATAATTCTGTAACAACATTTTGCACTTTTAGGCTAATATGTTTACCAGTGTATTAGTGACAGGTTGCAAGTCCATCGCCTAACAGTACTATACGCCTTTATTCCCTTAGCCGTCTCTTACGACATTAATTAGTAGTAGTAAGTTTAAGTAAATGTAAATAATAAATCAATATGGAATATGCATGGATTTTAAATTGCATTTCTCGTCAAATGTACAAATACCGTAAAAGTGATCACCAAAAGTGAAATTAAAACTACAATCGGCTGAGCAATACGGATGATACAAGCGTTTTAAACTGCTAATTACAAAAACTAAACTGTTAATTTTTTGTGGCAAGTACACCTTTAAGCGTAAGCTTAAAGGCTATTTGTTGACGCTTCAAAAATCCTAATTTCCCAACCAGCACTTTGTCCTTCAATTATAGTTTAGTTTTCTGTCTTTCTTTTGTTTTTTGTTAAATAAATTGTGTCAAATTGTCAATGCTGTATACTGGCTAAGTAGGTATTTCTATTTTAAATATGTTTCGGTAAGTTATTTAAATGTAGTTTTCGTATTTATTCTATCACTAACTATAAGGTATCTGTTTAATAGTAGGTATATATTTTTGTATTACACTATTTATTCGTTTAGCGTACCGTCCGTCTGTCACAAACGGAGCTGGCTGAAAATCAGCGCTGCAGGTGTTTAACACCTCAGCATTATGCTGAGCCAGTGTCCAATTCACTGCCGCGAAGACACTACTATTTCTATTGCTTTTTTTGTTTTTACTTTTTTTCTGTGTGTCATGTGTGTAGTGAATAAACGTATTTTTCTTTTTTTTTTTTTTCTTTTCTAATTAGACAGCGATTAGACAGAGATCAGATATGCACTGTGACGTCATGTGACACGTCAGTTATATAAACTCCATGTTTGCGGGTGGTAGGTAGGGAATGCAAACCGGTAATTCTTAGTATGGAAATTACCGGTAATTTACCGTTACCGCGGTAAATCCCATACAAAAATTTACCGGGATGCATTCCCTAGTGGTAGGACCTCGTGCAGGGTCCGTCCGGATCGCTACCACCGTCTTATCCATTAACCTACCGCCAAACAGCAGTGTTCGCATTATTGTGTTCCGGTTTGGGGATAAGACAGCCGGTGAAATGACTAGCATAGGGGCATTCCATCTAAGTCCTCAGGGTTGGCAACGCATTTGCAGTCTTAGGATTGCTCTGCAGTCTTGTGAATGCGAATGTCAATGGGTCACAGTTTCCACTTACCATCAGGTGGCCTTTGTGTCCGTTTGTCATCTCAATGCCATAAAAAAAAAGTAGCTAGAAAGACAGGAACAAATCTTTGTTGGCTTATATCTTAGTTAATTTGATAGCTATTCAAAAAAAAACTCAACCGTTTGTTACAAGAATCAGCCTTTATTGAAGCTGTGAAAGAGTCTTGAGTATTCCCTAATGAAGTCTTCGTGCTTGAGACACAGAATATTTAAGCACTCAAGGCAACTGCATGAGTGGCCAGCACTAAGCATTAGTCCCTAAACTCATGGAAACCTAGTATAAGTTTCATAGGGCCTCTCCACACACACCACGCGGCGTCGTTATCGTGAAACGGCACGCCTTAGTATTACAGAGGGCCCAGACAATACGCACTGTGCTTGCAAGCGTTTCTCTTCGTTTTTAAACCAATCGCGTCACTGGTAGATGACGTGAAGTACAAGTACAAAAAGTCACGTGATGTGCCAGTGACGCGATTGGTTTAAAAACGCAACGAATAGAAACGATACTTAGCTTAATGTCTGGGCCCTCTGGTCACGACTTTGATAATGATCTCGGAAATTTATTATTCCCGGTTGATAGGATAGAACGCAACTCCCTGATGCCAAGTCATTATGTCGGTCGGCCTGCGCACAGTGGTTGCGTGATGTATATTATGGCAACTGAAAAACGTGTTTTTGTACCCAAAAAAAGATAAAGTAAATGGCTGAGTGCTGTACATAAAGTAAGTACTAGTTGTATTCATGTCAAATATGCTAAATTTGACCAAAATTTGGTCCCATTTTGGCGCTATGACCTTTCAAAGAAGGGTTTCTGTTACCACAAAAAAAACGATAATAGAAATGGTTAAATGTTGTATATATTATAGTAATTACTACTAATCATATTAAAAACTGACCAAAATTTTAGTTGCGCTATGGCGCTTAAATATACTTTTGTGACCAAAAAACAATTAAGAATTGGCATCAAGGAGTTGCCCTCTATCCTGTCAAAATAGAATAATCCATTTCCAAGATCGTTCCCAGGTTTCTTGTGACATCCTAGTCTATAAAGGGACAGACGCACGATAGGCGCCGCGTCGTTCCACGGCGACGATGTGGACAGGCCCTAACTTATTAAGTAACCCCTCTTGCGCTCAGCCACTCGATGAATGGATCTCTCTGGTTACGTTACAGATTAACAAAGCGAGAGATGATAGGAAATCGATGCGCATGAGTTTCATACATATATCAGTATTGCCAGCTTCTTAACAGCTTTCGCTATCACGCTTGCACTCACAACAGACAGTATATTTTATTTCTCGTGTCTCATAGAATTAGAAAATGGTAGCACTAACGGGTTGGCTTAAAGTAATGAGAAAATTTTTTTCTCATTTTTTTTATTAAATTACTTGTTTAGGTTATATAGCTTTTTATCATATACAAATAAACTAAAACCAGCATGATAATCAATCATTATAATACAGAAAACCTCGCCCATTTAAAAAATTTCGCAGCTTTCTTCTTACCGTTTTCATCATACGTTGGACAACATTTTTTTTTATTTTTTTAGTTAATTCTTTGCTTTTATACCCGGCGCTTCAACTGTGTATGTGATTTCGCTTCCGGCCCATCACTGTAAACTACTCTACTGAGAATTACCAAAAACTCCTCCATTGGACGAGCTACACCGACGTTCGGACGGTTTGAATCCTTCGATACGAAATGAACGTCACGCTTTTTTAGTCAATTCTGGGTGCTCCCTGCATAGTGATACTTTCTTCGCAACTTCTTGCACTTCTTGGAATTTCTTCAAGCTGTATGTCGGAATATTTGAGTGTTTTTTTGACGCTTTAAGTGTAGAACATTGTATTTCTTTAAAATATTCCTTACTCACCAACGGGAAACAGCATATTTTACAGCTAACTTATCTGGGACTCATCCACTTTGTTTTGTGCAAACTTTGCCATTTTCCTCCGGTTTCAATGATTAAGAATGGGTGATCTTCCCGTTTTTGGTAAATCTTTAGTCCTAATACCAAATTCCCACCGCTGGGTCAAACATTAAATTGTAGATGGAGATACATTTCAGGTTTGAAGTGAGAGACCACTTCAGATTTTTCACGTCGTCCAAGTAGGCGATAGACATGTTCACGTAATGACTTCCTTGTGGACATTTTTTATTAACACAGCTAATCATTATTTGCCTTTTTAACAATAATTGACATATTTTCTATTTATTATAGCTGTCAAAATCCTTTTTGTATTATTTTTTTGCCTGCTATTGTCAATTGAATACCTTCTCATTACTTTAAGCCAACCCGTTATATAAATGTAGGTATAGTGTTTTCCACGAAGTCTCGCCTCGCTACTTAATTTATACCCTCCGGCGTTAAAAAAGGTGTAATAACCAACAAACTGGGTAACAGTTTGGCGATCACGTAATTAGAAATACGAGGTAACTGCGGGGTTGTGACCCTAACTTAATTTACGTTACTCAGTAAATAATTGAGACTCAATTAGTATCGCATTTTATTAAAATAACTAGCAACCCGCCTTCGCTTCGCTTCGGTTTATGTGAGTATGATATTATGCCTTCCTCGAAAAATTGGCTATCTAACACTGAAATAATTTTTCAAATTGGACCTTTAGTTCCTGATATTATAGTGTTCAAGTAAACAAACAAACAAACTCTTCAGCTTTATAATATTAGTATAAATATATATATATATATATATAATAGAGGCGCTGTGTGCTTGTTTGAGTAATCTATGCCATAAAGAAAAAAGAAATAAAATATGAAAAATGTCATTCGACAAATGAGCGATTATTTCTAACACTGTTAGGCAAAAGGTCGTAACGTCAAATAGAGATTTACAATTATTTAAATTGTCCCGATAAAACTGCTATAAATTGTGAAAGTGCTTATTCAATCATATTTTGTACGCGCGGTTAACCAAATTTAACGCTGAATATTGAATTGATGAGCTCGAAAGTCTTTCGGCAAAAAGCGACCGGTTTTTATATGTCGAAACATAATTAAATTCTGTCTTTGCTTCACAATTCGACAGAATTATTAACCGATGAGTTTAAGTTAAGCCTCCGGTGTTGCAAATGTCCATAGGCGGCGGTGACCACCTTCCATCAGGCTGTCTGCCTGTTAGCCCATAGATGGCAATATAATTTAAAAAAAACCGGGCAAGAACATGTCGGACCATGCTCAGTGTAAGTTTCCGAAGCCATTGCGACCAACACAAAAAACTATATCAGAAAACCACATTTATGAACTAATTTTCTATTTGAAGTTGTTTGGTGCTGTCTCAGATGATTTTTAATAGGTATAAACACTTAAGTCGACCTGTATCTCAAAAACGAATTAAGTCTACTTAATTTTCCTTTTAAATTCGTTATATATGCTTTTAATTAAGATATTTTTCTGATTTTTTGTATTTTTCTCAGGTTTGCCTTCCATATATGTATATATATATGTTGCAATGATCGCGGTCACGAGCACACTGAAGAGGGCTGGTGCTTATTTATGTTGCGTGCGAGTTTTTCTAACTACCCGCATTTGGTCTTGTTATTGTTTATCTGAATACCCACCGACCGGTACACAACATTCACAGTGTCCGCGGATTTATCCGACGATGTATGACGACGTTTGCACTTGCTAATGACCAGATGTTACGAAATCGAGCGCTTTTATCCATCATATCGGTTGTTTTTTTTTGTATTTCCGCTGTGCGTTTCTTCACCATTCTGTCTGTCAGCGTGCTGTATCTCATAAACCGTTGTATAGACGGTTGATTTTTTTAAACTGTGTATTTCTATTGCTTCTATTATAATAAACAATACAAATTAAATTCTATTGAAAATAATAGGGGCACCAACACAAAAAAATGGTTCGATTTTTAAATGTAGTCTGTATGTATGAAGACCAAAAGTTAGATGCATTCATAAAAATAACTTGAAAATTGCGAGGTCTCAGGAACACTATTATGCGTAGTTAGACAAATTGGCGATTAATCAAATTAAATATAGGGTAAAGTCTCCAGTGGTCTGCCAGAGACGTGTAGTTTTTGCCTATACTTTGTACGAGTACGAAAGATGTATTTCCAACTCTTCGCACTCATATTAGGTCGACTACTGGTCTCTGGCTGACCACTGATGACTTTACCCTAATTACCTACGAGTATTATGCGCGGTAAAAATTAGAACAACCAAAATAATAATTATACACATCTGGTAGTCTTATAGAACTAGGTTTAGTGTCGTGAGTCCCCTACTATTTGTATCACAGCAGCAGTACCATCATCACGAACAGTTTAGATCAGTGATTCCCAAAGTGGTCCAGGTAGACCCCCTGGGGTCCACGGAAGACTCGAAGGGGGTCTAGTCTACGTTGGGCGTGACAAAAAATGGGGGTCCACAGTAGTAAGTGGGGGTGCATGAAAATTAATTTGGTTTCGATAATGAAGAACTAAAATGTTGGCTTGATTTATCCTATCAATATAGATAGGCAGATAATATTTTAAGAAGCTCAGCTACTATACTTGTACATTCTTACATATTCCTTAAGCAGAACAACGCGTCGAGACTTGTCGTTGCCGCCGCCGTCCTATCCGCAACGCTTGTTCAGACGTGCAATTAAAGACGACTTGTGGTGTATGTGCTTGCAATCTAGCATGAACGGTTCTTGTGCTATGAGTTACTGTAGATATTTCAAAAAAAGAAAGTTGGATAGAGTCACTTTTTCGATTGGCCTACTTTGCTTTTTTGACATCCACTCACAGCACAATCAATTAGCATTTAATTAACCCTATCAAGCAATGAATTGTAACCTTTTTTTTCCAAAACTGTAAATCGTCGTTGAAACTCAGCAACAGCGTTGCTGCAAGTTTCCATATAGATCTAATCTTCACTTTTTTTCTCGAGATTCAGAAATTGGTAGTAATGTAGAAACATAAGAGTTTGGGAACCTTTGGTTTAGATTCTTCACTGCTTCCTATGTTTTATTGAAAATGTATTGCATTCTGATAGCAAACCGCTGCCGCACGGCCATGTTTGGGAGCGGCTTTACTTTAATAGAGTTTGCTTCAAGCGGAATCATGTGGAAATGATGAGAAGTGTACACTCGGCGTTTTACAGCGTTTTGTAAAGTCAAAGTATAAAGAGCTGCCAAGTTTAATCAAATAAAATTGGTGAACATGAATTATTGTAAACATTAGTGCAAATAAATAAGGACGATTTTAGACGTTTTTATTGCAATGTTATTTTTACTAACAATTGTGTTTTTGTTTACAGGATCGAAAAAACGCCCGTCATTTTGTAAACATGACTCTGTTCCGTACACAGTCTCTGCTGTACGGAACAGAGTCATTTTTACAAAATGACGGGCGTTTTTCTGATCTTTGATAATAATGCATTAATTTCATTTTATTTCGTTTTGCTACAACTGCACTTACCTCTTTTCCCATAAGTTCGCCTTTGTATATTTTTTTTGTTTAGACCTCCAATGTATTATTTTTGTTTTCTTTTGTACAATAAAGTGTTTACACACATACATACATACATACAACTTGTTAACATCTTAAGGCCCAGTGTGCAAAATAATGTTATGTTCATTATTTTGCACATGGCAATTTAATTTGAACTGTATATGTATGTTGCTAACTTTACACCCTGTATATGTATATTGCTAACTTTACACCCTGTATATGGATATTGCTAACTCGTTTAACTTAAAACTTTGGGCCGTAAATGTGTTACGAAGGTTGACAGCTTTTATATGGGTAATGATCTGCTTCGTAGCACATCTACGCCGTAGCATCCTCTACGCCGACCCTTCACGTATCGTATCATACGTATTATAGAAACTGCACTACTTTGGTAAAAGCTCGTTTATCATGGGTAATCTAATGTTCAAATTAGAGATTGCAGGTCTATGTAGGGTAGAAGTACCGTTTCCGGCCACTACCCTTTTTGGTCGTTTAAGGTTGAAATGAGTATCAAAAATACTGTAAAATTAAAAATAGTTCATACTGAAGATGAATATAAAGATAAAATATAAAAATATTTTTGTAATTTCATAATGCTTAACATATTAATCAAAATGAAGAGCGGCCAAAAACGGTGTAAATATATCCAAAACCGGTTACTTCTACCCTAAAAACTGGTTGACACAGAAGGCTTACTATTCTTTCAAAGAGTACCTAGGTGACATTCGCCGTTAATTCTTCTTTTCGTGTAGACTTTTGTTTTATTTATAAATAAGTATCATCTCTTTTTGCTACTTTCGGTGCAAACTTGTATTTGTCCAACCCCATGCATTGTCCCATTGGGTCCCATTGAGGGATAAGTTCGCCTTTGTACATTACTATAATAACAATGTATATATATATATATATATTTATATTTTTGTGCAATAAAGAGTTAACATACATACAAACATACTTTAGTAGTAGAAGTAGCAATTTTTTCATGTCATGTAGAATAAAAACGTCACAAGCCACTTTGAGCCCTAATATGGCTGCGATTATCGCGTGATTGTTTGGATAAGGCTTCCGTCACGTTCTGTGGGCCTAGTACCTATGGCTGCGTCTATATCGCGTGTCAAATGTGGATAAAGCATCACTCTCGTTCCTCCTTATGTCAGAAGGTGACAGATGGCTTATCTTAACTTTAACACGCGATATACGCAGCCATAGGATTTGAGAGAAGCGCGTGGAGCTAACCCCATGTGCTTCTGTTTAGTCCATCAGAGAAAATACTCTTTTACCGAACAATCGTCTTCGTGTGTGATATCTATGGACTTATTTCTCTAATAAGTTCATGGGAGTGTCTATAAATAATAATAATAATAATAATAATAATAATGTCAGGGGACTATGTCACACCAATTGACCTAGTCCCAAACTAAGCTCTAGGCTTGTACTATGGGTACTAGACAACGATATAAATACTTATTATAGAGAAATATATACTTAAATACATAGAAAACATCCGTGACTCAGGAACAAATATTTACGCTCATCACACAAACATCTGCCCTTACCGGGATTCGAACCCAGGACCTCTAGCTTCGTTGGCAGGGTCACTACCCACTAGGCCAGCGCGTCGTCAATAACTCGACATTGGCGAAATACAACCTTAACAGGAGTGAAAGCCATTAATTAAAATTAGATTAGATTACGCAGCCATATTAGGGCCCCTGACATGTAAATGTGGTGGCCTGTGTGCTCGTTTGTCTACACTATGCCATAAAAATAAAAAATAAAAAAGTACGAGAGTGACGGATGCTTTATCCACATTTGACACGCGATATAGACACAGCCATACTAGGCCCGCTGATAGTAAGTGGGATCTGCGACTCAAAGATATAAGCATTCTTAAGACTATAATCTTAAGACTGTAATCTTAAGACCGCAAATGTGTTGCCAGCCCTAAGAACTAAGATGAAATTCCTCTTTGCTAGTGCTTTACTGGTTGTTTTCAACACTGGAACACAACAATGCGAACACTGCTGCTTGGCGGTAGGTTAAAGGAAAAGATGCTGGTATTAATCCGCCAATAAGCTAACCTTATCGGCCATTAAAAATCTTCACAAATTTCATTAGCTTACTTGCTATAAGATTTTTTTTAACTTAATCACGTTATTAAATATTCCTGGTACTTAATATTATTCAGGGCCCCACTGCGAGTGAAATGTAATTAATTTAGATTTCATTACTGGTATTTAAAATTGAACTGAATATTTACTGAGGCAATATCAAAATAGGTTGACTTTAAATTGGTGATACAAAGCACTTGATTGTGGCTCAGGTAATGACAAATATGAAAAACAAATATATGACAAAGATGAGTGTGGACTGGAAGAGATCCCTTATAGGGATAAGTTCGCCTTTGTACATACTTACCTTTTTTGTTTCTGTTTATTTTTGATTTGTTATTTTCTGTTTGTACAATAAAGAGTTTACATACATACATACATACAAATTGTAACATTAACTCAGTTGTTTAAGGTAGCTTTCTTTAATAATGGTTAATTTTCTATTAAAACTACCACTGTAAAACTATGGCTATCTAACCATATGGCTCCAAGAGATCCCATTAGTTTGCCTTTATACATTAGTTTAATTTTTTTTTTTGTAATATTCATAATTAGGTATATTTGTGCAATAAAGAGTTTACATACATACATACATACATACATTAAATCACGCCTGTTTCCCAGAGGGGTAGGCAGAGACCACTTCTTTCCATTTGCTACGATCTTGACAAATTTCTTTCGCTTCTTCCACATTCATACATCGAGTCATGCACGCACGTCAGTTTCGGGTACTTAAGATTCGGCCCTTTTCCAGTATTTCTCCGATTTAACTCGAAAATGTACGCCTAGGGCGGCCCCTTCCAAACGGTCCAATCACTTTCGATCTGTATATCTCTTTTGTCAATCTTCTTTCATCCATCCTTTCCAAATGAGCGAACCATCGAAGCATGCCCTTTTCAATCTTAGTCACTACATCTACGAGTACATACATACATTAATTGTTTTTAAGTTCTCTGGATATATAATATTGTTTGGCCTAACATCATTTTGCTCTGAACTGTAGATATAGCTATAGCTACATTGATTTAGTATATACTAGATACACAATCAGCACGAAAAAATGGCAAGTCAAAACTACTGCTGAATCGACTTGGGCAGTAGTTTTGCTATTAGTCTTGTTCCGAACACAGACAGTGGCAGTTGTCAATCATGACAAAATGTGTGGCGAAAAACTGCAAAAATAATAACAAAAAAACAAATAAAAAGGATGGAATGTCTTATTTTACGTAAGTTCTATTTATTTATAAACGTTTCTAGCTAAAATAATAATGTTTTCATGATTTTTAGGAATTTATTTTGTGCACACAAATTATGACTTACCAAGGAACAAAATTATTATGGAGTAGCTATTACTTTTTAAAATTTTAATATTTTTTATTTTTAAATTTAAGCTTTCCACGAAATCCTCTACGACGTGCAAAATGGGTCGCAATAATTATTAGCACGAGATAGGGGTGATCAACTATTCAAGGCAAATAAGTCGTCTGTTGTGTGCTTGACCCATTTTCGTACCACAGACGTATATACCACAAATAAAGGCTTTAGTAGACTGACTAAATCTAATAATAAATAAATAATAGTCATAGATTTCTGTTGATTAAATCTATTACCGATCGATATTTAACCGTTTATTCTTTATTCCAACATAACTTTGAACACCTGAGCCAATTTATATGTGTGTGGTATCGTTAGAATCATTTCACCATTCCAGGTGACAAAGGATACCTAACCGTTAAAATTTGAATAAAAACAATCGACGGAACGGGTTTTTAAACCTTGCTTTACATTAATTTATTCATTATTATTATTGTATAATTATATATAGCTTAAGTTGTGTAATACAATGACAGCATTTATAAATAATTTCAAAAGCTTTTTTGTGTAATTTGTAATTTCGTTAAAACTAATACAATATAAATAGAGAAATTCGTCTCCATTCATTCGATGTCCACTTTTGTCATAAATAGTATGATAATGGCGATTTCACTAAAGAGTTTTAAATATTTTAAAACATTAGTTTGCAAATTTGACACTTGACTGCTAGTATATTGAGTTTTTTTTTGCATGAATGTTTAAGGTAAAAAATGGCGATGTTAGCATGTATCTGAATGCAGCTATCAATGTCATTTGGGACAGTTTATAATAAAGTTTTGTGCGGGATTGTGTATCTTGTATATACTAAATCAATGTATAGCTATCATATTTCTAGTATAATACAATGAGTAAAGTGGAACTATTGTTCCAGACTAGAACCATAGTTGTATGATCTTACGGTAATTAAAGTCCTAAACAATGGTTATCCTACATTCAATACCTAATGTGGAATTTCACCAAGACCCTAACACACGATTATAGTGTTAACAGCTGTCAAAATGAATGAACTAACAGTCGATTAACAATGATTAACATTTCACATGCATCGTTTGGTTAAATTGGTACTTCATACTTATCTCTCGATGTTATTAATCTATTTTAAACATTGTGTTACCACATTAAGTAAAAAAAATGGATAAATTAAAACTTGGAAAAAAATACTTTTGTTGTGACCCTGCCTACGAAGCTAGCGGTCCTGGGTTCGAATCCCGGTAAGGGCAGATATTTTGTGTGATCAGCGCGAATATTTTTTCCTGAGTCATAGATGATTTCTATGTATTTAAATATATATTTCTTTATATAAATATTTATATCGTTGTCTAGTACCCATAGTACAAGCCTAGAGCTTAGTATGGGACTAGGTCAACCCCTGATATTTTGGCAGGGAAGCGAAGTATAAAACAGTACTATGTAAAGATAATGACTATTGTCTCCTCTATTTATTTTTAGTCATAAATTGTTTTAAATCATAATTAACATTGGTCTAAACGTATTCATGATTGTTTTTCAGTAAAAAAAAACGTTATCTAACCTAGCTTAATCCACACGGTGGTGAAAATTCTGAGTTTTTACACATTTTCCTGTTCAACTACGCGTGAATACATTTATTTCTTATTATAAATTTGGATTTATTGTTTTATAAATAATGCTATGTTATTTTTTATAATTGTAGGTATATTTTAATATTTAAAAAACGACTGACTGTTGAGTTTCTTGCGGCGTTTCTTCTCAGCAGTGGTATCTTGCGAAGCGCTGGTAAATTTTTGACGTGTTAAAGTGCCCGTGCGGCCTACTTACTTTTATCTTTTATTTATCTTAAAAATTCCGAGAGTTTACTGTTCCAGCAATGAATTATAACTAGGAATCAATATTTATGTAAACAAAGACATAAAACCTATAATCTGGGAAACAAACCGGCTGCCATTTGATTTTATACCGGTAATAATTTGACAGCTTACCGGAATAAAACCGGTTTACAGTCGCCGCTTTAAGGCCTTAATAAAATGCATTCACCGCAGCAGATGAAGGGTTAAATTATGCTCAAACATGTGCATAATAAGGTTAATGCTATGAATTATTATTACACTGGCGTCCGAACTCCAATTAGTTGGTATAGAATTCATTTGCTTCATTTCCCATAGAAATACTTGAAGGTCTTAAAATGAAAAGAAGTCTCATATAACTTTTTGATTATAAATGAGTTAAATTATCACGTTAGGACGTTTTACTATTCGAGGTTGTTAGGGTTCCGTACAAAAATGGTAAAAAAGGAACCCTTAGTTTATAGTTCATTTTATTGATAATAATAATTACAGATTTATGGTGAGACTTCGGTATATGCTGTGGGTATATGTCTGTCAGTCTGTATGTAACAGCAGTTTTTCTCTGAAACTATAGAAGTTATCAACTTGAAATTTGACATAGTTGTATAACTTGCTTGAATGGGATTGAAAAATTAATGTATTTAGTCTAGTTAAATAAGTTTCTGTCAAAAATTTCATATTTGGAACAAGCTTTTATTGCCGACTGTACTTTTTTTTGCACAGTCGTCATTTCCTTGTCATTGCGATTTTAATAAGCCCTAACACGACGGGTCTATCATGTGTGATTTAGGAGTTCCTATGATCAACCTGAGTATCCATGACTTGACAAAATTTTATTTACGTACCTATTAAAAAAGACCTCGGGTCTACTTCGTTTGGCCAAAAAAAAATTTCAAATGTATCATTTTCCAAATTTCCATTTAGGAAAAAGTTTTTTCCCATCGCAATTGTTTTTTTTATGTAGCCACAAGTGTCACCTAACCAACTTTTCAAGGTTTCGATATACCGGGTAAAGAACCAAAATAATACAAAATAATTTGACAAATAATTACTTATAACACTTTGTCCAAACGGCAGGATCCCGACAACCCTCACACGAGTTAAAGTAATCCCAAGCTAAGCTTTAGGCTTACAAAATAAAATGTAGCTTTTCGTGTTGCAAAAGAGGCAAGTGCACTGTATTGTTAGTAATATGACACGGCAGTTGTACAAATATTACCACTGGAAGACAAAACTGAGGCTTTCTTGTGAATTATTGCAAGTTAGATGCATGCAGAATTCGGTTTCTGCAGAGCCCCCGTGCCAGAACATTCAAGGAACATTCTTCCATACATACACTAAATCACGCCTGTTTCCGAGAGTTGTAGGCAGAGACCACTTCTTTCCACTTGCTATGATCTTGACTTTATTTTGCTTCTTCCACATTGTTCCAATTAATTTATTCATTTAATTAATTTTTCAAGTATTCTTGGGCATACAATTGAACTCACACACTACCTATCTTGCAATAAAAATTAAGAGTAAGAAAGACAAGAAAAAATACGATTTATTACTTAACTAAAAAGTTGGGCAATGATGTGTCGAATGGAATTGCAGTCTTGACATTGAAATCTTGAGAATGCATATGTCTCTGGTTTTGGGTTCCACTTATCTTATCTTATCTTATCTTACGGATACACTTCGACCCTATCGAATCTTTTGGGTGTTTTATAGACACTAATTTCATAGACACTACCACTTCATAGAATTATCGTTTCATAGAAAACTATTTTCTGCTGAAACCGCGTTGATTACAGGTTGTTTTGTGATGGTTACAAGTCTAACCTAACCTACGTGAATTATATCTAAGATAACCTAAAAACAACACAGCTTCAACATAAAATAGTTTTCTATGAAACGAAAATTCTGTGAAGTGATAGTCTATGAAATGAATGTCTATGAAAAAATGGGCACCCGTTTCGGTTTCCACTTACAATCAGGTGGCCTGTGTCTTTGCCTTTCTATTTAGAAGTTTGTGTCTTCTCTCAATCTAATAAGATACCGTCTTGATGGATCCATTAGGTATGTGGTCTCAAAACTCTCAAACTAACAAAGCCGGTAAGAGAACTAGTGGCGCAAAACTTGTTCAAATTTATAGAGGCTTAAATGAGTTAGAACATTGCGCGAAGTGATAATGATATAATACTAAGTAA
The DNA here is from genome assembly GCA_963966035.1 of Acleris laterana. Taxonomy (NCBI): domain Eukaryota; kingdom Metazoa; phylum Arthropoda; class Insecta; order Lepidoptera; family Tortricidae; genus Acleris; species Acleris laterana. Next base: position 16,679,706 of record OZ014443.1, read on the forward strand.
CAACTAATGTCGCGTGTGGTTGACAAAGACGAGCTTTAAGATGTTATCAGACGGTTAATTAGGGTTCCGTACCAAAATGGTAAAAAGGAAACCCTTGTGGTGAGACTTCGGAGTCTGTCTGTCAGTCTGTGTGTAAAGTAATAACAACATGATATTATTTTTCTACATATTTGAATATGGCGTTGAAAAACAAAAGTGATTTAATTATATTAAATGGGATGTCATATGAAAAGGCTCAATCTTCAATCTTCAAAACAATTTTTTTTATAATTCTCCGCCACATGCTTTTTGATTTATAGCCAAAAATCGTCAAAAATTTAGGTGAGATAAAATAAACCTTGATCACAATAGACCGGGGTCAAAACAAAATCCCTACAAACGCTGGGCCCATCGAGTTATTTGCGAGGGATTTGTCCCGAAATATCGTGACGGGCGAAACCGCGATACGCGGCAGCCCCAAATCTATATACTGGCGGTATCTATGTATTAGAGGTAGGTAACCTATTTGTAAGTACTCACTGGTTTCCTTGGTTTCTCGGCTTCGTCCAGGGGTGCGATTTGTGTAACTGTGATGTGTGTGTGAGTGTATGTGTGGTTCACCTCCTGTTACTGGTCCAGGCAATCTTCACGGTCCCGGTCCGCGGCCAAACTAGCACTCCACACCGTTCACAATAATCAAAATAATCACTGCGCCAAGGGCCTAAGGGGCCAGCAACACTCGGCGAAGCTTCTAAATTCAAAAACCCTCTTAATCCGGGGTGATTAACACAAATACAATGCAATCAAGTTAATAATCCAAAACACCGGCCGGCTTTTTACACCTCGTTAGCAAGCAACAAATTAGACAAGTCAAGTTAACCTCACAATCTGTCAAACGTCAAGTTAATAGCACAGACTCGGTGACGTCTGTCACAGATTAAAAATTACTTTCAAATCGGTTCCGAACAACCCCCCGCTCCAGGCAGATCTCGTCTGCCTGTTAATAAATGGGCAGGCGGGCCAAGCTCGCTACAGCTCGTTTCAAAACCGAATCTCCGACCATAACCTCAGCAACACTGGGAACCCCGTCAGACCCATAAAACAAATTTACAATGCGTCCACGACGCCAATACAAAGGTAACAAATTAGATTCCTTAACCAATACAAGATCTCCAACTTTGGGAGGATCAGTTTGGTCAGTCCACTTAACGCGCTGCTGCAAAATATGCAAGTATTCTAGCGACCAGCGATGCCAGAAGCTCTGGGTCATTTGCTGTAGCAATTCAAAACGAGTTAAGCGGGACGATTTTACTTCCCTGAAGGGGTATTCAGGCAGGGCGTTAAGGGGCTGACCAATCAAGAAATGACCAGGAGTCAATGCTTCCAGATCATTTGGGTCAGACGAGATAGGACAGAGGGGACGCGAGTTGAGGACGGCCTCAATTTTACAAAATACCGTTGCAAGTTCCTCGAACGTTAATATCGTTTCACCAATAACACGGCGGAGATGCGTTTTTGTAATCTTTACAACAGCTTCAAAAATACCACCCCAATGCGGACAAACTGGGGGGTCAAATTGCCACTTAATGCCCATTCGGGACATTGCAAATCTTATGGTATCTTTATCACTATTCAAGTATTGACAAACTTCGTTTAAATAACGATCAGTGCCCTTATAGTTAGTGCCATTATCAGAGCGGATCAAAGATGGCAGTCCACGGCGGGATACAAATCTACTTAGCGTCGCAAGAAACGCTTCCGTGCTGAGGGCACTTACCAGTTCCAAATGAACTGCTTTGGAGGCCAGACAGACAAACACACACAAATATGCCTTGACAGACCGAGCGTTACGAAGCTGAGAGGACTTTACCAAAAAGGGGCCGGCAAAATCCGTGCCCACACAAGCAAATGGCCGGTTCTCCGAAACTCTGTCGGATGGCAAGTCGCCCATCATCGGCTGCGTGGGTGTGGCCGTCAAACGATAACACGGCATACATTTGAAAATAATGCTACGAATAGTGCGTCTGGCAGACAGAATCCAAAATTCACGCTGCAAGATGGCTACAAGGGCATTGCAGCCCGCGTGCGCGTTAGTAATGTGTCGATCCGACACCAACAAATTCACCAAAGATCCTCCTTTAGGGAGCAACAAAGGATGGCGAGCCCCATAAGGCAAGTTCGAGTTTCGCAGTCGTCCGCCGACTCGAAGCAGACCCGATCCGTCTAGAAATGGATTCAAACGAGCAATGGGACCCTTAACCGTCAATCCTTTTTCAAGACCTTTAATAGTCGATTCGAAATGTTCGGCTTGTACTACATGAACCCAATACATCAAGGCCTCTTGGCGTTCCGAAGGCGACAAAACCGATGTCAAATCTTTATTAGTTGGGTTCCGTCCGTTGCGTAAGAGACGCCGGATCCAACCGGTCACACCGATCAATTTTGACAGCGAACTGTACCTGTCCAAAAGAAGATTCAAATCATAACCAGGTTGCGTTTCCACAACGCCAACACGTAAACCTGGCAACGCCTCTGGAGAGGAGAACCGATTCTGGGGCCAAGACGCCTCAGGGTGCGTCAACCAATCTGGTCCCCACCAAAGAGAATGGTTTCGATTCGCAACGAAAACCTCTAAGTTATGTATGGAGGTGCGGAGCCAACAAAGAACAATCTCACTATCAGTCCACGCAAAAGCATCTGAGATCTCAACTGTACGACCCAATGTATCACAAACATGATTGAGGAGTCTAGTAAGGAGGGTTGCTCCGGACAATTCCAATTTAGGAATAGTTAACCTAGTCCTGATAGGAGCCACCTTACTCTTAGCCATCACCAAATGAAGCCCTACGTGCCCGGATTGACTAATAGTCCGCAAGAATACCACGGCCGCGTACCCTCGTTCGGACGCGTCACAAAACCCGTGGAGACTAGCTCTACATTTGCCGAACGGCAGAAAAAGTCTGGGCAAAGAAATCCGGTTCACGTCCGGAAGTGCAGAAACAATCGAACGCCATTCCCTCAACAATTCTCCTTGGAGGGGGTCGTCCCAAGTAGCTTCCGCAATCCACAACTTCTGCAAAAAACACTTAGCCAGAAACATGACAGGTGTGATCCATCCATTAGGATCGAAGGTCCGAGCAACAGTCGATAAGACCGAGCGCTTCGTCCAGGTCTTAGGGGAATCCAACTTAACCCGATAAGTGAAGACATCCTGGACGGGCTGGTACTGTATGCCAAGGACCGCAATCAAATTGGGGTTGTCAGCATCTTCAAACAGGAGAGGATCTTGTTGATGTTCCACCGGGAGGTCAGTCAACACGTCGGGGCAGTTTGACAACCACTTACGCAATTCGTAACCTCCTGACTTCAGGATAGCAATCAACTCATCCCGTAAAATCAAAGCCTCTGTAACGGTGGATGCCCCAGTGCACACATCATCGACATACACTGAATCCTGCAAGATGGCCGCCGCACGAGGATAGTTCAATCGTTCACGATGAGCCAACTCCAACAAAGTCCGGATTGCAATATATGGACTGGATTTAAGTCCGTACGTGGTAGTGTTCAACTCGTACACTCGCATCGGATCACAAGGTCGCTCACGCCACAAAATCAACTGATAACGCCGGTCATCTCGGTGCACCACCGATTGTCTGAACATCATTCGGATGTCAGCCACAAAAACAATTTGATGACGGCGGAAGTTGGTGAGGATATCCGAAATGTCCCTGTGCAGTTTGGGACCGGAGTGCAAACACTGGTTCAAAGAAACCCCATTTGACGTAGGGGCCGAACCGTCAAAAACTACTCTAATCTTGCCACCGGGAGTCTTCAAAACCGCATGATGAGGCAAGAAGTAGTGCTCGAGCGAACGCCAATCAATAGCTGAGGGTGACATATGTCTTAAAGCCTCGTACTCGCGCATAAATTCAATGTACTTACTACGAAAATCCGAATCCCTCTTCATTCGGCGCTCCATGGACAACAACCTTTTTTCCGCTAAGGCATGAGACTGACCGAGAGGGGGGCGTGCTGCCCTAAAAGGCAACCGAGTAACAAAACGACCATCAGCGAGGCGACCAGTATTATTCTGGTAGGACAATTCGCACTCCTGTTCCGCTGGATCGACTCTGGGAGCCTTGGGGGGCTCCTCGACCTCCCAGAAACGCTGGACAGCGTCAGAGAGTGAGAGCCCTACTGCAACTGCCCTACTGGGACCGAACCCCTCAAAACGGGACCGAGAAAACTGAAACCAAAAATAGTTTGCAAAGCAATTAGACCGTATGGTTGCAAAACCCGCTTTTCCCCGGACAAGATCAAACCCAACACATCAACACCCAGGAGCAGGTCGATGGGTCCAGGTACAAACCACTGAGGGTCAGCGGGAGTCAATTCCGACACCAATTTCACCACGGCAGGGGAGATAGCCACCTGCGGGTTTGTGCCCAAAATATCATTCAATACAACGGCCTTGGTCACAATAGTTGGCCCATTATTGACAGGCGTAAAACAAACTTCAATTTCTCCCCTTGGACCCTCTACCTGAATGCCACCGACACCGTGGATGACGACAGGGTAGGGTCCGCATGGGATGCCCAATCTCTTCACCAAAAAGGACGACGCAAGACAGCCCTGGGCACCCGAATCCAAAAGGGCACGAACCACCAAAGAGTGACCCTTCGGGCCCCAGACCCTGACACAAACAGTTGGGAGAAGAACTGTCTCAGGGCGGGCGGCTGTAGTGGAAGAGAGGGTGGCAACTACCTATTGGGGGCAACCCTCATCGGGTTGCCGACAACCCTCATAGGAGTCGTCTTGACGAGCAGGCAAAGCCCAATTCGACCGCAGATAGTGTTCCACCGGTACAACCGGGCGACTCCCCGGGTAGTAGCCTATCGTGCGGTCGAACTGGGGCGGGCGGCGCTCCAAACGTGGTCGCTCGCAAAGTGGTGGGGAAAACCTGGGAGGCGTGGTGCGGCGCCGAACCGCTGCAAACCTCTCCTGCCGTCGAGGAGAGGGGGGAGGGGTTCCCCCGCCCGTGGGCGGCGAGACCTGACAATCCTCCTCTTGGGGTTGGTGGGGGTGAGAACCCCCGCCCGTGGGGGCGCGTCCAGCACCATCATCCCGACCAACCCCGTTTCGGTTGGCACACAACAGCGGGTGGTGCTTCCCACGGCAGTACGGGCAAGGCTCCGGCCTAGAACAGTCCCGCTGCAAATGTTGCCCCAAACATGAATAGCACCACCGGCGATCATTCGCAATTCCGCGCCGATCCTTGACCTTTCTGTGGAGGAATCGAGGGCACGCTGAAACAAAATGATCATCAGCATTGCAATAGGCACAGCTGCGAGAAACTTGAGCCGTCGCGAATCTAGGTGCCGGGCGGCGTGGCTCCACCACCCCTCGGTTAGGGGGGCGAGCAACAACACGTCGCTGCACCGGAGGAGGCCCCTCTGGGGCCCGCGGGGAGCCGTCAACACCAGCGTTGTCCAACAGGCGGCACTCCTCTTCCAAGAATGTCAGCAGGTCCCCAAACAGCGGCAATTGTGTGGCACTGTCACCACCATGCTTTTGTTCGAAACGGACTTTTAAGTCCGTAGGCAAGCGCGACAAAACGATATGCAACAACATAAATGACCACTCGTCCACAGGCAGACCAAGGCGCCTCAACGCATTCAAGGCGATCACCATTGGATTTACCAGATCCCTTCTCAAGGTGGCAACCCTATGTATGTGAGGAAGCCCCAAAATCTGAGCCACATGGGTATCCGCCAAGCGTCGAATGTTGGCATATCGTTTAACCAAAAGTTCCCTTGCCGTGGGATAATTTTGGTCTGTGACCTCCAAATGGGAGACAATACCTAGGGCCTCTCCCTTTAGTGTGGAGAACAAGTAGGCCAACTTTTGACTAGGTGCCAAGTCATTCCGAGCATCTACCAGACTGGTGAACAGATCATGGTAGGCGGTCCAACATTTCAAATCCCCATCAAAATGGGGCAAGTCCAAGGTGGGCAAACGCCCAAGGAGCGCAAGTGGTGGAGGGGATCGTGTCTCCACAGTCAAAGCACCCTGCTGTACCTTGCTAGCAGCCTGAACAATACAATGAGACAACTCATAAAACTGTGTGATGTCTGTCTCAATTATGTCATCTACCTTTTCACCTAAGGCCAAAAGCTCCATATAGCAGTTTTGGACTACTTCACCCCGGGCTGGTAACTCAGCTGATCTTGCCAGAAGGGCATCGGTTCGGTCAGGTCGGTCAATCAGTTGAACCACTGAGGACAACCATCTCAATTCCGCCCTGATCTTGGCTGCCAACCTTGCCATGTTTACAGGGTAACAAACAAAGAAACAACACAATAAGACCCAGGTAAATATTAACTTTAAACTATATTGTTTGAGAATACAAACCACAAAAAAAATATAATTAATTTAATATTCACTAATGAACCCTGCAAAAGGTTGTTTGCAGATCCCTAATCCAATTAATATTCTATGAAGAATATATATGATTTATTTTGAAATATAATTTTAATTATATTGTTCAATACAGAACCCTAAAAATAATTCAAATTATATTGTTGAATACAGAACCCTAATAATAATTCAAACTATGTTGTTCACTATTCTCATTAGATTGAGCACAATAAAAAGGTAAGATAATTATCTCCACAACAATTTATAAAACTAAGTATTTAGTTTCATCACTTTCAATAAACAAAATAGCTGACCTATTATATAACCTTTTTATCAGCGGTAACCAGTCTTTTACAAATTAAACAATTAAAATTAATTACAATGAATCACAAGGTGAGATTATATCTCCTCAACAACCCTTATCAAGTTAAACCTAGTTCCACTGTGGGTCAAACAAATAAAACCTACCAGCACAGTCGGGGAACTAATACCTAACCAAAGTAAACAATTCAACAATTGGTTATAACAAAACCCAAGACAAAGTTAGGTATTTAGTCAGTTTGACTGCTTATACATAAATTCAACCAAAAATGTGGTTATTAAAACCACGCTCTGCTACCAAAACGTGATCACAATAGACCGGGGTCAAAACAAAATCCCTACAAACGCTGGGCCCATCGAGTTATTTGCGAGGGATTTGTCCCGAAATATCGTGACGGGCGAAACCGCGATACGCGGCAGCCCCAAATCTATATACTGGCGGTATCTATGTATTAGAGGTAGGTAACCTATTTGTAAGTACTCACTGGTTTCCGTGGTTTCTCGGCTTCGTCCAGGGGTGCGATTTGTGTAACTGTGATGTGTGTGTGAGTGTATGTGTGGTTCACCTCCTGTTACTGGTCCAGGCAATCTTCACGGTCCCGGTCCGCGGCCAAACTAGCACTCCACACCGTTCACAATAATCAAAATAATCACTGCGCCAAGGGCCTAAGGGGCCAGCAACACTCGGCGAAGCTTCTAAATTCAAAAACCCTCTTAATCCGGGGTGATTAACACAAATACAATGCAATCAAGTTAATAATCCAAAACACCGGCCGGCTTTTTACACCTCGTTAGCAAGCAACAAATTAGACAAGTCAAGTTAACCTCACAATCTGTCAAACGTCAAGTTAATAGCACAGACTCGGTGACGTCTGTCACAGATTAAAAATTACTTTCAAATCGGTTCCGAACAAACCTTATTGTATAGAAATTAAAGTTCAACCAAATGAGCACTCTCATTTGCATTTTCTAACCATATTATCTTAAATATAGAACCTTCAGTGCGCGAGTCCGTCTCGCACTTGGCCGTTTTCTTTGTTTACTTTTGTGTTTCATTTTGTATCTTTCCTTAATATTTTTTAGACATCATGTTTCAAAATAACATTTACCCCTTAATTTGGCAATGTATGTCACAGTGAACATAACATAATGTTATTTTTTTTTATTTGGATTTTTGTATGTTTTGCTGATTCAAAATCAAAAAGGGTTTGAATTCCCGACTTTTTTTTATTTTTGACAAATTAAGGGTTACCACCTACCGAATCGATATTATAATATATTTAATGAGAAATAGTGTTATGTATGTAGTTTTATTTTTCAAAAAACGTCTGAGTTCGGTTCCCGAGTGGAGTAAAAGTTTTTTTTTAAATGTATGAAAGCAGTTTTCATTGTTACTAAAACCGATGATGTCGTATAGTTTCAGACTTGCCCATACTGACCGATTTAAATGTTACACCCACTCTTCCTCACGCCATAAAAACCAACTGCGGAAAAATACGTTTCCATATTGGCTCATGAGTCAATATCGCCAAAGATCGTAAACAGTCGATGCAGAATGTCTTGCCAAATGTCTCTGTTGAACTTTGAAACAGCTGTAAATCCTTCGGCGTGACACGGCAACCGCTTAAGCTTGAGAAAACAATGTAGCTATTTCCCGAATGCTTGAGAATACCCTCATTAGCCAAAAGGACTGTTTTGCGGGTGGTAGGACCTTGTGCAGGGTCCGTCCGGATCGCTACCACCATCTTATCTATTAACCTCCCGCCAAACAGCAGTGTTCGCATTGTTGTGTTCCGGTTTGGGGATAAGACAGCCGGTGAAATGACTAGCATAGAGGCATTCCATCTTAGTCCTCAGGGTTGGCAACGCATTTGCAGTCTTAGGATTGCATTGCAGTCTTGTGAATGCGAATGTCTATGGGTCACAGTTTCCACTTACCATCAGGTGGCCTGTGTGCTCGTTTGCCTTCTCTATGACATAAAAAAAAGGCGATATCCCAAAGTCAATAGCCAAAGCAGATACAACCCTCTCTCGTTTGTAATATGGTTGCACTTGCTACGGAAATTTTGTCCGAGATAACGCCATTTGTCTTAGCAGAATAGTGTTTAGGTGTATAATCGACCACAATTTACGGCTCTATTTGTATTGTATTAAGGTCCAAAAGTGGTAAAGGGCTTTCTGGTTGGATGTATGGTGACCTCCTGTACGCTACCTAAACTCTTGATAGATTTTACAATGCTGGTGTCGTAGGATTCGTCTTATCATAGGAACGGCGTAAGTTATATTTTTAACCTATATATGTAGTATTCATAAAAGAACATAGCGTCAGTAATACTGCAATACCGAATAACTAATAAAACCAACTTAACATTGTTTTTATTTTATTTCTTAAAAGTCTACCAATTTTTGTTATTGCTACGTAACCTACATATTATATTGCTTTGCTTGCTGTGTTTGCATTCCCATACACTAGTCTTTTGTTTTCTGTTTCCTTAGTGTTGCCAACCTTAACAGGGTGTAATTTTTATGGTCGTTCGAGATAATCTCGAACAAATGATTTCAACTTCGATCCTTGATGTTTTTCATTTTATGTTATTTTTTGTTAAGTGTGTCACTTTCCGTCTCTTCACCAAGCGGTTCCAACGGAAGACCAGTGCTGGCTTTACGGCTAGCGAATGCTGAGTTGGGACCGTTTCGCAACTGTTTCTCTGTGTCTTATTTTTTGTATATTATATGTACCTTATGGGATTTTGTATTGTTGCGAATAAATGTCTCTTTATCTTCATCTTTATCTTTATCTTTATCTTTATCTTTATTTTTTTAAGATACATTAGATAGCCTCGCACTGAATTTCTAAATAAAAAGCCTTTCGGAACATTGTTAATCACACTTGAAAACCTTGATGACACTTTGTAAGTTTTAATAACAATTGTACAAATTAGTCCCAATTATAACTATTTAAAACATAATTATAAAGAAAAATATAGATATTAGACGAGCCGCTAACAAGCTTTCTTTCAAAGCTCCGGGAGCATTTGCTTGAACAAGACTTAGCGTAAAATGCACACAGGCTTATTTTTCTGACCAAGACTCTTTGTCTGTTTTTATAGGTATTTTAAATCTTTATATTTATAGATAATTATGCATAACATATTTATTAGTATTATATGTGACATATATTTACTGAAGAATGTATTAGCAATAATTAGGATAATTATGGTTTAAGGCTTTAGTTTTTATCTCTGTCATCTTTTTCTGTGCACCCACAATGTAAATTTCTGTTTAGTTTTTTGGTCAACTGGTTGAGAATGCCATTAGGAATTAGGTCTGCCATTTGTACTTTTTTTTTAATAAATAAATAAATAAAGAAAAATATATTTTAGTTTCATATTATATTTACTCCTATTCCCGAATATCCCGTTTGACCCTGAACATTCCCACCTGTGATAAAAAGGCCGGGGTCAACGTTTCCAGCCAGGCAGGCAGCATTATTGATTCAACACACATCGTTGGAGGAATTGTAATGCTGGTAAATTGTTCCTTCCAAAACTGAAGTTGGAAATGTATAAGAAAAATATATTATGGCCATCAGAGTATTTAACAAGCTTCCCAGAGATCTATGTATGCCCTTGAATAAATTTAAGACAGATCTACATGATGGCTGTTGCAACGACCCTTTTACTTTATAAATGAGTTCTTTGATAATTAAGTTTTCTTGTACAGGTCGATTCACAAGAGTTGGCACGAATGGATTGAACGAAAGTAATGTCACCTATCATTGTGTGAGTGCCGTCCTCTGAACCGATGTTCGAATTTCAAACCGAAAACCTGTTACTATTTTACACACTAGTATACTTTCATTCACTCATTCAATCCATTCGTGCCAACTCTTGTGAATCGACCTTTACTTGCAAAATATTCGCACGCCAGCGATGGTGTAATATGCAGTTTTACTTCGAATTTTGGACGATCCCTGTAACCATATTACAGCGAATAAACGATTTGGATTGGATTTGATGAAGGCATTTGCAGACGTGTATACCTTTACAAACTTCAGCTCTTCTAAAGGTGGCGACTGACTTGTAACATTTTGATGTAATGTATCACCTGCGGTCCTTATTTTATCGCACCCATTAGATAAGGGCCGCGAGTGATACATTACACCGACATGTTACAAGTCAGTCGCCACCTTAAGAGCCCACGACACTAAACTTTACTTTCGCTCTGTGTGTGTTTTCTTTGAATAAATTTATTTTCTTTCTTTCTTTCTTTCTTTTTAAACCTAGTTCGATAACACTACCAGATGATATATGTACTAGCGACCCGCCCTCGCTTTGATTCGGTTTATATCAGTTTTCTGTAACACCCGGACATAAAACAAAATTTATTATAGTATAAAAACCTTCCTCTTGAATCACTCTACCTATTAAAAAAACCACATCAAAATCCGTTGCGTAGTTTTAAAAATCTAAGCATACATAGGGACAGACAGACAGCGGAAAGCGACTTTGTTTTATACTATGTGTATATATCACGTGATAGGTTGGCAATTTTTGTCGATGACTCCGTTTTTTACTGCAAAAATATGCAGTTCCAAATTTTCATACATTGGGGTTAATTTTGTATGGGCAACCTTTTGACCAATCCTCAATTCCCAAACATTTTTTCGAAAAATTTCATTTCGGTGAACATTCACGTGGCAGCTCACCGCTTTCCATATTTTTGTTCTCGAACCAAATTTTAGGCAGAAGCTTGAATTTCAATAAAGTATTCGGTCTTTTATTAAATCATTAATTTTAATGTAGCTAATTTATTCGGTTAGGGACTGATTTTTCAATCTTCAGATAACACTATCTGTTAGGTAAATTGTAGCTTTTTACTTTTCTTCATAGAAATTCTTCATAAGAAAGATAAGGACTGAGCTACAATTTACCTGACAGATAGTGTTACCTGAAGATTAAAAAATCAGCCCTAAGAAATTGTAAAAACAAAATATGGCAATGGACTCGCATCGGGCCCATGCCGAAGACGTTTTACTTCAAGAGTGTTTTTTCAAAATTGAGCCGAATCGTTAACACGTTTATTAACGATATTTTCCTTTTTTTAATCGGCTTACGCAAGCATATTGTGGTAAATTTCCGTAAAAAAAATATGGTATTCGCCGGCCGCTGCCACGGTACGCTCGCTGCGGTCTCTCGGCTTCACACGCTCTTTTTTTTTTATTGAGGGTTACCAACAAGTAGTACATCGAAGCAAACATTCTAAGGCCTACAGTCGAAGCATGAACATAATGCTCACTTAACTATAGGTACCCACTGCATGCAAAGTTACACAGTAAGTACCTAGTCATTAAACTTAGGAGTGTAGAACACTTACGTTAAGTACACATCATTTTATTCCTTAAAAATAATTACAAATACATACTACTTGCGTACTACTACTAACGTAACGTAAAGTAAAATGTGCAAAATAAATATATGCCAAACATTGAGACGGAAAAAAACGGTTGCTGAACTCTGTTTGGGTTAAACACCACGCATCTTTAAAATTATACTGACCTAATTCACAAATATTGGATGTCTAGGTCTCAATAAGTAGAAAGCTAATAGTAGTTTATGCAATAGTTGTATAAGAGAGGTCAAAAAATATGAGTGGCGTGTGTTACGATGTGAGCCGAAGGCGGACATCGTAAAGGTAAGCGCCACGAGTGTTTTTTGACTTAGTTATACACCGTTGCATACAATACTTTTTCTACGACTAGGTTTCAAATGAAATGCAAAACTAAGCGAAAAAACTTACAAACGAACGAACGAAGTAAAGAACAACAAACAAGCGGGAAACAAGAAAATGACAAAATATGTGTCTATGGTTTACTTTGTTTTTAAATTGACGGAATGGAAAATAGAATTATATAATTCCAAATCATTTTAATTTGACCAATCAGAATACTTCACCAAATTAAATCCACCAATCACAATACACATCGACTGTCAAACGGAACGATAGGTTCTTTTAGGTACGTGTTTCTCTTTAACTAATTTAAATCTTTTAAAAAAACTTTGTATTTCGTATCAACCAACCAGAATACAGCTATTTTAAAATCGACCAATCAGGTAACTGAAATCATTTCTCAAAACATTAGGTGATTTATAGTCCCTATTTCACAATCGTTAAAATATGATTAAATCGATTGTGCAACGCTAAGCTTTGGCAGCTGGCCGTATCGTTTTATCTCAAAAACGCACAAGTGCTGTTTTGGGGCATAGACAAGATAGACTTTTCTCTGGATTATTCTGCGGACATATTATGTATGTTCTTATATTAGTGTTCGTGACTATATAAATGACAGATAAAAGTACAGGAGTAGGAAAAGTGTTAAATTAGGTCACTCTAATTCAAAAGGTGCGAGCAGACTCCCCATATTTTGCTACATGTTAAAATACAGCAAAATACGAAGCACGGTTTGCAAGAAACGGTCTAAAAATGGGGCAGGTCCGGTGACTTTGGTGTGCGAGTGGATAGCTAATGGACAGGCGGATATTACTCGTATACCGGCGCCAGACATAGCTTCAAACAAATACCTACAACGTTGCGATGTGTACTAGCATTTGAATACGCGCTCAAACTTTGAATTTTTGAATGGTTGGGTACAAAGAAATATATCCTAGGTGTTTCATTTTTCACACTTTGAATTTTTGTTGAATTTTCTCGAATTTAGCTATGTAATGTATAACAATACATTATATTTAACAGATAAAATTTGGCCCTTTCTCTTACTTACACTTGAAAATAGATAAGGAGGCAGAACTTCTTGTTAACTATACGATAACAATACAAAATCTTTTCCTGAATAAAGTTGTACACTTGCCTACTCGGTGCACAACCTATCATTTTTCTCAATCTCTCGAGGATTAACTGCAAGAGAACCCTTAAAGAGATAAGCTTGCCTTAATTCATTATTTTTATAAATCTTCTATGTATTGTCTTTGTTTTGTACAATAAACTGTTTGATGACATTGACATTGACATTGATGTTGATTTTTATACATACAATAAAAAAATCAACGTTCATGTCGGCGTGCTAACACATTTTAGTACTAAATACGAAACGGAGTGCTTTTACCAAATTGGCACACATTTTCTCGATGAGGATACGTAACCTTACTTACTCGATTGAAGGAAAAAGTTCGAGCTTCCGAGATACTCTATTTACCTTGTCACTTTAACGTCTTATTTGAACTAACCTACTAAAATATCTTACGGCTGAAAACGACAAAGCCTCAAAAGGCCCATGTCACAGAATAAGTAACTAATAGTACAAGACACAGAAGTTGACTTTTAATATCTATTTAAAAACATTTCTGCCGGCAACTTCGCCGTCGTAGATTTCAACTATCGATATTGCGTCCGGAACTTAAAAAAAATCCGGAATGAAACATAGCCTGTGTTAACCAAGGGTTAATGTACATACATTTCAAATTTCATCCAAATCCGTCCAGCCCTTGCAGCACGAAGGAGTAACAAACCAACACGCAAACTACCGCATTCATAATATTAGTAGGATATGATACATAATGACTAAAAACACGGCTAAGCGCGAGTCGTACTCCCGCACCGAGGGTTCTGTATTTAAGATAATATGGTTGGAAAAAGCGCATCAAACGAAGATTCTTAAGTAGAATTAGGTTCCAGGAATTACTCATCTAGTTATGACTAGACCGAGATGTTACTTTATTTTCGGTCTGGTCTGTTTAGACTGGCTTAAATTTTAATACAGATTTTTAAAGTGTTTTGCCATTGTTTCAAAAACTATAAAATTTGACAACATTTAGTTTTCGCGTAACATATCAATAATTATCATAAGGTTATGAATTTTCTAGATTTTTTGGTGCGTAAACTTCGGAGATCAGCGTGGAATGGTCGGTTTTTGTTCATTTTCATAAATTAAAAATTATGTCACGGAAAATTATAAAAATAATAATCGCCGATTTAGCCCTTTCATGTAACATCCCGTTTGCTATAATCAAAAGCACTTTTATTTTTCAACCCCTCATTGTAGACCCCTTTTCAAACATTTAGAAAATTTATTGCTTAGTTTTTTAACCAAGACAGATGCGGGCAAGTTGTTAGCTTCTATAGTTTCACAGAAAAACTGCTTTGAGATACCTATCATACACTAGCGACCCACCCTCGCTTTGCTTCGGTTTATGTGAGTATGATATACATAGCCTGCCTTTTCCGATAAATGGGCTATCTAACACTGAAAGATTTTTTCAAATCGGACCAGTAGTTCCTGAGATTAGCGCGTTCAAGCAAACAAACAAACTCTTCAGTTTTATAATAGTAGTATAGATAACATACTCGTCCATAAACAAACAAAACACAACAGATGCCTTCATTCCTGGAGTGACAGAATTACCAAGAACTCACTTCTTCAAACCAACCAGTAGTCATAATCTCATAATCATTTTAAAATGAACAAATAGTATAATTGTCACAGGCAGAGCTACACAATTACCAACAACTCTTAAAACTTGTTGATGGTTCTGTAACTAACTTACCATAAGGGTTCCTTTTTTAGTGCGGAACCCTAAAAAATGGTAAACAACGGGCTCCCATGACGTTCACTATACCAAGGCCAACTGAGATGCAGCAACAAAAAGATAATTCCTTCCCCAGGGGAGTAACAGAGAGCAGTCGTTTCCGAAACATGTTGCCATTTTCCAACGGTACTCAGAATATCTTTCCTTTCATTAAAATTGGGATGCCTATACTTCATTTTTTACCCGACTACCAAAGGAGGAGGGTAATGTGTTTATCAGCCTATACATATATGTTTGTTTCTTTGTGGCGCTCTTGGAACTATACGCGTGGTTCAATTTTGATGAGTCTAAAGATACGACAGTAACAAAAATTCAATATGGTGGTAACTAGACGCCATATTGTGAGAAAGAAACAATATTAAAGTCGACTGATTATGACAAGTGGGGTATCATAGAAAAGGTATTTAAAAATCATCTTTAGGTTTCTTTCATTATTGTTAATTTTGAATGATCATTTAGGGTTAATAACGATTTAAAGTTGGTTAGCAGCAGTTGGGATATTTGTTTAGGTTGTACTTAACTAATTGGAACAAATAACCACGTGACATAGTTCGTCAGCCAATGGAAGCAGAGCACTGATACGTCAAAGCTCGACCAAACAGTTTTGATTGGTTTATTGACAGAGCCACGTGGTTTGATTTGTTTACATTTGGTTAAGTGCGTAAATAAATGGAGTATAGGTACAGTTTTAACCCGACTGTCGAAGGTGTTCGTTAGTTAAAATTGTTAATCATAGTTTTTCCACAATCATTACAATTTATTATTTATATCACATTTTTAGTAGTGATTGTCTTTGACTCATTGACATTTAGATAGTCGATAAAATAAACATTACATCCCTACAAAAAAGCCGCGACAAGATAACGGGTCTACTCGTACGTATAACCCAGCAAATTGACGTATTACGTAATCGATATATTGCTAATAAAATTCCTCGACACACAATACTATACGCACCTACAGTAAATTATAGTGATAAGGAGATCTCATCTTCCTTTTATTTGGCAATAAACGATGTTTGTTTCTTATACTAAAGCAGGCTTTTATGATGTAATATCTCATTCAGTATTTGTGCCAGGCCGCAGTTACTCACGGGAGGGTTCGCGGAATCCTAAAGAGGTCTACACACCAATTCTGTTTCGTATCTTATTTAATAAAGTTGATGTGGGAAAGCATATCAATCTTTTATTTGGTTGTCCTGTGTTTTTTTTCTCCTCCCTTTTTTTTCCTTTTTCTCCCTTTTTCTCTATCGTAATATTTTTGACAAGTTTTCCTGCTGAACTACGCATGCTATTTGATATTATATTTAATTTAATATTTATAGCTTTATATAATGCTAGACTAAGTAGTATCATTGTAGTATTAAATATGGTTAAAAAACGACTGACTGCTGAGTTTCTTGCGGCGTTTCTTCTCAGCAGTGGTCTCCTCTTGGGAAGCGCTGGTAGATTCTTGACGTGTAAAAGTGCCCGTGCGGCCTACTTACTGAATAAATATATTTTTCCTTTATCTTTTAAAATAATTACAGCACTCGTCACACACGTCACACAGTCGTTGTTACATAATAACTTAGTAGGATTATAAAGTTTCGAGTATAACTCAGAACTATGTCTACACTTATTTATTTATTTAAACAATGTCTTGTGGACTTCAGTGTCAGCCAAAGCACCCAGCAAGATACTAGACCAGGGTAGAAGCCTTTAAAAATAATAAAAAGTGAAAAAAAATAATAGTAGGATGAAACTCATTGGCAAAGGAGGGAAATATTATAAAAATGAAAGGAAAAATAATTTACGGGCGATCTGAGGTCGGGAAGGGGATGGGGGTGAGTTTTTAAGGGTAAAAAACGGTTTTTCTCGATTTCCGGCAAAACTAAAAGTCCTATCGAAAAAAGTCAAATGGCAAAGTTGTAGGTAATAAAAAGATCTAAAACTTTTGTATTTACACTTTTTTCACATAACCTCAAAATTTATGTGAAAAATCCAAAAAATCAAGTTTTTGGTTTTTTATTTTTATCTTTTACAATTTTTTTTTTTTTTTAACTAAATTTGGTGAAAACTTACCTTTTTATGTCCCAAATACGCTGTAATTTATTATATTAAAAATATTTATTTTTTCACCTTATTTTGAATTAATATCGAAAAAACACCCTAATTTTCAATCGAAAATTCACCCGTCAAAATATCAGCTTTTTTCAAAAAGTTGGTATGGTTTCTGTTCGTTGAAATCTCTACTTTCCGATGGTGAAAAAAAATATATATGTTAGTACAGTAAATCTTCTCAGAAAATGCAATCATCCATACTGATAATCTGAAAAGACAAAATCGAATTAATAATGCCTTCACTATTTTATCGTGAATAAAATCCCATGAAAAAAAAAAATTAAAGAAATAAATGTCAAAATGTATAAAAAATATATTATTATTATAAATCTATTAAAAATGTATAAAATATATATGGAAATCGGCCAAAAGTTTGTTATTAAAAATATATCGAATACTGGTTAGGCTAACGGTTGTAACAGCTGCTACGAAATATATAGTATATAATAGTAGGTATGTATGTAGTAAGACCCAGACCCGCCTAGCCCCTTCCCCACTTCTCCACGAAATACCTTTTGATGGGCTACAATTTTTCGTAGGTCACTCAGGTATATCTACTCAGGTATATATAATTTATCTAAAATAGTTAGAAATAGGCATCTACGCATATAATATATTTATTATTATATATATATACACGGTATTTCGTGGAGAAGTGGGGAAGGGGCTAGGCGGGTCTGGGTCGTACTACATACATACCTACTATTATATACTATATATTTCGTAGCAGCTGTTACAACCGTTAGCCTAACCAGTATTCGATATATTTTTAATATCAAACTTTTGGCCGATTTCCATATATATTTTATACATTTTTAATAGATTTATAATAACAATATATTTTTTATACATTTTGACATTTATTTCTTTAATATTTTTTTTTCACGATAAAATAGTGAAGGCATTATTAATTCGATTTTGTCTTTTCAGATTATCAGTATGGATGATTGCATTTTCTGAGAAGATTTACTGTAGTAACATATATATTTTTTTTTCACCATCGGAAAGTAGAGATTTCAACGAACAGAAACCATACCAACTTTTTGAAAAAAGCTGATATTTTGACGGGTGAATTTTCGATTGAAAATTAGGTTGTTTTTTCGATATTAATTCAAAACAAGGTAAAAAAATAAATATTTTTAATCAAATAAATTACAGCATATTTGGGACATAAAAAGGTAAGTTTTCACCAAATTTCGTTAAAAAAAAAAAAAAATTGTAAAAGATAAAAATAAAAAACCAAAAACTTGGTTTTTTGGATTTTTCACATAAATTTTGAGGTTATGTGAAAAAAGTGTAAATACAAAAGTTTTAGATCTTTTTATTATCTACAACTTTGCCATTTGACTTTTTTCGATAGGACTTTTAGTTTTGCCGGAAATCGAGAAAAACCGTTTTTTACCCTTAAAAACTCACCCCCATCCCCTTCCCGACCTCAGATCGCCCGTAAATTATTTTTCCTTTTATTTTTATAATATTCCCCTCCTTTTCTAATGGGTTTCATCCTACTATTATTTTTTTTGGTTTTATAAATTATCGACCCTGGTCTATACTTAAAGCGACAAATTGAAAACATGAAATAACATTTACTCATCTTAAAATAAAACATAAATGGGGTACAATATGCACAACTCAATCAGGGAACATCAGACAAAATCCTCCAGCTTATTTAAATTTAGGAAGCGGCTTAAGTCCGCTATAAGGACAGGCCACTTGTCTGCAAACACGTCGGCCTACCGCATCCCAGCAAGGAACTCATTAAGACTGCGCCGAGCGTACGCCGGATGTACAGTGGCGCCCTCATTACTTTTATTGTGTTTTCTAATAAAATAAAGTATTTTCTTGAAATTGGACGGTATGTTTTTGTACTACAAATAAAAACACAACTTTTAGGGTATATCATATAGTTTAATAACAATTCACCTTCGAGTTATTAACTTAACGGAAAAAGGTGGCCACCTTTTCCCATTAAGATAACTACTCAATTGTTATTAAAGTTTGTTACGTATCCCATAAATTGTGTTTTTACTTGCACTACAAAAACGTATCGTCTGATTTTAAGGAAATTCTTTAATTAATTAGAAAACACAATAATAGTAATGAGGGCGCCACTGGACGCTCGGCGTTTGCTCGGCGCAGTCTTAAGTAGCGCGATGGCTCTGGTGCGCATCCTCTCCGGTAAAGCAAACAAGTTGCGTGCGCGCCGTGCGCCGCGGTCTGCAGCGCTTAAATAACGATCCGGCACAAACAAACAAAACTTTTCCAAAACAGAAGGGTACGAGTAGGAAGACAAACATTTATGTTTGTTTAATGCAGAACGTTAGAGAGGACTTATTTATCATGCATACAGTTAGTACTTACATGTAAGGACCTTTTTTCCAGTAAGTTAATTTAAGTTTTGTGACGTAGAAACTTCATTGTGTTGTTGTTTTCCTAGTCACTATTAATTCTATGAATCAGCTTCTTCTAGTGTCAATTCCTTAATCTTTTTCTTAGTGGAATTAATCCGTACTAAATTTTTCTTTCTTTGTCAAGAATAATTTATTGTAAAATTCAAATAAGGATAATTAAACAGAAAACAAACAAACGAAAGAACTTACAAAATTACTTAAAACTACACTAATCTAACAAACCGCTACCAGTGGGCATTGTTCCTAAAATGCTGGCAGCATTGCCACGTTGAATGGCAATGCTTAATCTTTGTGCCAAGTACAGGCCAGCATTTTTGTCACGGGATGCGTCGATCAGGCGCTTTGACAAATCTTTAAAAATACGGTGTGCTCCTGGTCCCCACGGTCCTAAAGTTTCGACCCCAAAAGGCTCAAATAAGTAACTTCTATCAAGTTGACTGTATTTGCGCCTTTTGAGGGTCTCCGCTGATTCCGCCGCGAAACCAGACCTAGTACTTGTTCCGGGAAGATGTGACGGCGCAAGGGTGTCCACGCAAGTGGCATCCCAAACCAACGGCCGGCCCAACTTCCACGGAACAAGAGTCATCCCATCAGGTCTTTTACCATCATCGCGCATGAGACCATTTGGTTCCAAAATAGCCGCGCAATTGGCGGTGGTAAAAGCCCGACGGAGGACATCATTAATGCTGGAGTGACGGGAAAATCTACCAGCACTTCGCGTACAGCATAGACCGTGGTGACCAAGCCGATCGACGCTAGCGCCACACTGGCAGCGGTGAGGAGCACAACATTGTGCACCCAAGCGGAGTGAGGTTGCAACTCTAAATGTTGATGAATCTAACAAAGTTCCTGTGTTCGGCGATGGAAGCGTCTGTAGCCACAAACCCGATTCCCACACTCCGACCGCTAGGAGACGGGCACGATCTGCGGAGCTGTTGCACGTTTGTAAAAGTTGATTCCGTACTTGCTCGCAGATCGGTCCGTCCCACAGCCTCTGAGAAGAAAGAGTTTTTGGGAGCTCAGAGTTTGGACAAGCCAAAACCCACGTGTCTTGGGCCTCGTTAAAATGTGGTATGAAATAATTTGAAAAAGATTTGGAAAGAATTTTTGCAATTAAATTTTGAGTACTATGTACTGAGGACAGAAACGCGGGCAAAGCGATTCCAGAAACCGACCTGATGCCTAAACCACCGGATCGCACAGGAAGTGAGGCCTGTAACCACTCTCGTTCATCTAAATTTATGTTTAAAATCGAAGCCAAAGTATTTTTTATGATGCTGTCAATTCTGTGTAATAGATCTGTATGCTTCCAGAGTTGACAACAGCGAGTATAATATGTAAATTTAGGAACAAAAAGACAAAAACGAATAATGGTAAAAGCCATGTGTGTGTTAATTTTCGATAAGCGGTCTGAACATTGCAAAAAATTTTGAATTTTCTCTTCGAAAAAAGGAGGTATAGATTCATCAAGAATAGGAGAGCCCAGTAAACGAAGTGAAGATTTGTTTACATTTTTAATATCGGGGGTCAAACAATTAAATTTTTGTATTACAGTTTCTTTGGCCACAAAATCATCCGAAATAAATAGTTCACACTTTGTAAAATTTAGTTACAGACCAATTACACGAAACTCGGCTATTAAAAGAGCGAGATCGTTAAAAACTGTATTAACATCTCCACCTAAAGTCCCATCATCCAAGTACCACACGTTGAACTTTGATTGCAGGCGTTGGATAATGGGGTGTATGGCGAGACTAAAAACAGCCGGTCCGAGAGGATCCCCTTGTTGGCACCCTACAGCTGAAGAAATTTCGTTGCCATTGTACGTTAATTTTGATGCGGAACCGTAACATTGCCAAAGAAAATTGTAAACAATTGGAATTTTGTCCTTAACTTGCGTTAGTAGGGCTCCTCTATCCACAGAATTAAAAGCATTCTTCACATCCACCTTCAGCAGCACCTCCCCACCATTTTGGTCCAAAAATGTGCGGATGGAATGGACGGCGGCTTCACAGCCACCTCGCGAGCCAAAACCTAGTTGTATCGGCTGAAATAACTGGGAAAGCTCGGGCGCTATTTTTTTGCAGCAAATTTTAGCCGCGAGGCGGCGATACGTCGTTCCGACTGCAATCGGTCTGATGCCGCCGTCCTTTTTTTTTAGGGCACACAGGCTAGCACCATAGAGAACCTCAGTTACCTCATCGCTTACTCGCCCAGACAGCAAAAGGTTGACTAGAGCCGTCAGGTCCCTCAGAAGTGTCTCGGCAGTTTCCCCACAGCTACTGCATAGTAAATCTTTTAAATGCTGTGGTGCGAGGGCATCTACACCACCCGCAGAGCCACTCGGGAAGGACATTACGGCTGCAGTCACGTCTAGAGCGATAACTTCGAAAGCGGTAACTGGATCCCTCTGTGCTTCAGGGAATTGGACATCAGGAGATGGATGCTTCTCTTTCAAAGCCGAGAGCGTTTCAGAGGAATTTGGAGCTATCGTGTCAGTGGAAAATAAAATTCGTGCAGCCCCTCTTATATCACCATCACTAATTTTATTTTCTACAAGTTTGTAGGAAGCAGAATCAGAGACCGGTTTAACAGTGAATTTAGAATTTGGATTTTTAATCGAGATATTACCGAAAAGTAAAGTGGGATCTTCCAGTGATGCATACTTCATGCAGTTCTCCTTTACTCTGGAAGTTAAAGATTTATTATTACCTTTTTCGGGTACCACATGAAGCACAGCATATGGAAAAATCAGTAAATGTTCCCAGGCACGTTTAGTGTTATTTAAGACAACGGTCTTTATAGCCTGAGATAGGGCAGTGGCAACAGAGAGGCGGGCACCACGTGGAATACGTTTTAATACTGGAATTGTCATTTTTAGTTCAGATATAGTTTTCCAAAAAGGTTGATGATGAGTACTGATAGGGTGTTGGTTAGGACATGGGGCCGAAAGAGAAATACTGCTAATTTTATGGCATTTACCTTGATGAATTCGTAATCCTCTCTGGCCCTTGAAAAAATGTACCTGGGGACATTCTGGGCACTGCACAAGGTTTTCCAACGACACTACAGATTGAGCACCATCATTGTGATCCGCTTGAGTGCACTGTTGCATCCTTGATGGGTTATAATACTTAAAAACTAAAGCAATAAGAAAAAGAGCAAATACAACAATTAAGCTACATATAAAACACATGTGACAGTAAAAATGACACTAAAAATATAGTTTCTGATGCACACAAAAAAGTACTTTAAAAAAGAACACATTGGCTTCAAATCCACTCCATAGGGCACGGCTGCTTTGGGCCGCAGCGCGCGCCGGCGCGCGGTCGTCCGGCGTCGAAAGAGGCGCCCCTTGAGGGAAGAAGCAAAACAAGGAAGAAGTAGGTAGTGCGTCTGTAAAAACTATCGCAAATGCGCCGGCTTTGCTTAAAAGCAAGCAACAGAAAATCCAGGGTTTAAATTAATTATTATTAATTCAAAATAAAATAAAATTGCATCTGTCAAATATGCGAAACATGATCGCCATTTTTTTTTTTTTTTTTTTTTTTTTTTTTTTTTTTTTTTTTTTTTTATTTTTTTTTTTTTTTGCAATTGCAATGTGCTCCTCACTGCTGCCAGTGTGGCGCTAGCCCTTAATTTGGCAAAATAAAAAAAGTTGAGAATTCAAACCCTTTTTTATTTTAAATCAGCAAAAAAATAAAATAACAATCCAAACAAAAAAAGTGGTCATTATGGTATGTTCGCTGTGACGAACATTGCCAAATTAAAGGCTAGCGTTGATCAAATTGGTCACGGTTTATGCTGTACGCCAAATGCTGTACCCTTACCATACGTGATAATTACCATACTGGCTAGCGAATCAAATGCCCTGTCTCAGCTCGCAGTATTTAGAGTGCGAGGGACAGGGCATTGGACTACGGTAATTGTAACTCATGGTAAGAGTACTGGTAGATTTTCCCGTCTCTCCAACCTTAATTATGTCATAAGTCGGGCTTATACCAGCGCCAATTTTGCGGCTGTTTTGGAACCAAATGGCCTCATGCGCGACGATGATAAAAGACCTAGGCCCTAGACAAAATGCATTCGGCGTTCGTTATCGGATTGACGTTACAAGTCAGACGGTCACGTTGAGCGCATACGGGAATTCCGTTAGCTTTAAGCAGCTTGTCAGCCTCCCTGACGGGATGACTCCTGTTCCGTGGAAGTTGGTTCGACCATTGTTGGTTTGGAATCTCCGGAATCCGGAATCTCCACAGCCAGGGTCTCTATTCTACGACGTTAAACAATTTTGGTTTTGGGATGTTATCGTACTGTTTAACCAGTTAAAGATTCAATGTAACCAAATAACTAATATACTTGTAGGTATATGTTCACAGAAAGAAAGAAAAGAAAAAAAAATCACTACACACATAAGACACATAGAAAAAAGTAAAAACAGAAAACAGCATTAAATAAGTATCTAGTTAGTCCCTAGTTAGTTGTTCCTCAGTCTTTTTTATTTTCTCATTTACGTGTTTATTTCTCGATAGAAATGAGTTATTAATTGTTGTCTAATACCACCAGTTCAACGCTAGAGCCTAGTTTGGGACAAGGTACATTTTGTGACATCTCTTTACAATATTTACTGATTACATTCTTTACATTAAAAGAAGATTAATTTTAAAAGAAGATTTAGTGGCTAAGATTAAAAAGGGCATGCTTCGACGGTTCGGTCATTTGGAAAGGATGGATGAAATAATATAGAAGAAAGAGACATACAAAGCGAAAGTGAGTAGAAAAGTCGGAAAGGGCCGCCCTAAGCGTATTTTTTCAAACCAAATCGGAGAAATTCCGGAAAAGGGCCGAATCTTAAGTACCCGAAACCGACGTGCGTGCATGACTCTGTGGAAGAAGCGAAACAGATTTGTCAGGGTCGTAGCAAGTGGAAATAAGTGGTATGCCTACCCCTCTGGGAAACAGGCGTGATTTAATGTATGTACTTCTATGTATGTACATTTTGTGACATGCCCTTGACAATATTTTACTGATTAAATTATTTACATAGTACAAAACAATCTCGCTTTCCGCGTCTATCTGTCTGTTTATCCATTAACTCCTTAACCCGCAACGGTTTTTTTTCTTCGGTTAGATAATTTTTCACCGAAGATTTTTATCTATACTATCTATAGTAATATTGTATTGTGTTTGTTTGTTTGTTTGCTTGAACGCGCTAATCTCAAGAACTACTGGTCCGATTTGAAAAATTATTTCAGTGTTCGATAGCCCATTTATCGAGAAATGCTATAGGCTATAATACTCACATAAACCGAAGCGAAGCGAGGGCGAGTCGCTAGTATAATAAATTCTAGTGGTGTACGGGTGTTACAGAAAACTTATGAGTACATGAACCCAAGCATTGTTACAAGGCGACTGCTTAACAAAGCTACTAGGCCAGCGCTCTTTACCCCTTCCTTATTAAAATGTGGCACAGTTGTGTCACCAGACTGAGTCACTCTTTACGGGTCGTTGGATCCAGTGTGTAGAGCCCCTAACCATGTTAAGAATCGTGGGATGTGAAGGAAATTTCGAGCCCATAACGCCGTCTACAGACGCAACTGCAAGCATTCTAAGTAGGCTTCAGTGCTGTTCAATTTGTTAAAAGAATTTATCTGTTTCACTCCATTTTCGCTGCTGAGAATTTTATTTTTCCTGTATTTATGTAGGTATTCATTAATTTTGAGCGAATTCCAGAACGTTGTGTCGGGCTGCTATTTGTTTTAATATAACGAAGTAAACATTTAGATTTGGAATTGGTTTGCGTTATAAGATAAGGAAGTAAACACAGTTTACACATATACACAAAGTAGATGTTGTGCGCGACTCGATCCACGCAGAAAAATACAACATAGCCTATGTCACTCAGGGTGAATGTAGATTTCCAACGGTTAAAGATTTTTTGAAATCGGCAGTAGTTTTTGAGTTTATTCATTACAAACATACACACACACAAAAATACAAATCTTTCCTCTTTATAATATTAGTGTACATGTATATACAGGGAGGGACTAAAACCAGCCCCAAAATTAAGAGGGCTGATAGAGGGAAGCAATAATCCTATTATTTGTAAAGCGTAACGATGAGTTCTTCACAAAAAAGTCATCTTACCGAAATAATCTGCGTAGTCAGTATAGATATAATTATGTAATCCCTAGAGCCTACAATAAGCTTGTTTACAAAAGTACTTTTATTGCTGCTATGCGAGTTTTCAATAAGCTACCTGTATGTTTCAAAAAACTAGAGGGTAACCAATTTAAAACTTGTCTCAAGAATTGGCTCATTGAAAAAGCGTTCTATGAGATAAAGGAATTGTTCGCCCAATGAGGAATATTGTGTCTCACTTCTGTAATTTTACTTCTTTTTAAATGGAGTATGTTGTGCATGCGCTGAATGGATTAGTAAACTGGATTAATTTAATAATTTAGCATATCTTTATTTTTATATTGTACGTCCGAAATGGATAAACTGTTGAGACTTATTTCTTTTTATCATCTTTGTATGTACACAGTTATACAATAAATGATATTTCTATTTCTAATTTCTATTGCTTAAGAACGACAACAAGTTTGACTCAAATGAAAATTCATATGAAGATTTATCTCTCATACAAAATATACAAATATGACTAGTAGCTTAAAAATTTTGGAAATCTAAGTTATGGGTTTTTCCAAAAAATGTGGTATCTAATTGGCTAAAGATTTTTAATAATCCAAAAAATTTACCTAGCTTTATGTAATAAATAATAATAATTAATTTTAGTTCCTGTCATACCAAATAATTTTGTTAAATGTTGTAAACCATAGTCTACTTTTCTACTGTTAAGTAATAATTTTGTATTTTATTGAAATCTCTTTTTTTTAAGTGGTTCCTGTGTTGAATGTAAACCGACTCACTGGGTCCCAAGATACAGGCTCAGCCTAGTTTGGGGTCCGCAAGATATCGTACCTTTTTGTAAACTGTGTATTTTTTATTAATAAAGTTATTCTTATTCTTTAAAAAATAAGTGCTATGTTTAAATGTTATCGAAGTCATGATCAAATTTATTTAAATAAAACTTAACCAACGGGGAAATACCGTAATAAATAATAAAGCAAATTAATTGTAGTTGTCAAAATTGTACAGTATTTATTTACGCAGTAGTTTACGAGACAATTATATTTTGGTTCAAAAATTGCTTTTATTGCAATCACTCCATAGTTTGGAACTAGAGTTTAAATTTTAAACAAAACTTCGAATGTTGTAGAACAATTTAAAATTGGAACCACAATTCGAAATTCGAACTGAAGCCAGTCTTTTGTACCCCTACCATGAGTTACCATTACCGTACTCGCTAGCGAGGCGAATGCTCTGTCCCTTGCACTCTATAAGAATAGTGCGAGGTCTGCGAGGGACAGAGCATTCGCCTCGCTAGCGAGTGCGGTAATGGTAACTCATGGTAGGGGTACTGGCTTAAGATTATTTAAGTAATTTCAGTGCGCTTCGTTAATTCGTTTGATGTGCTTTGTTTGGTTTGTTTTTTTTTGTTTTAATGGATTTTGCTGCCTTGGATTCGTGTTGCACGGTACGAGTGATTTGAAAACGGACTAACTAATGGGCTTTGCTTTGTGTATCCTAGGGGGTTATTAATATAGCTATGCAGTTCATTTTACGGCGAGCGTAAAGGAGAAGCTATAGCAGGTATAACTCTGTCCTTTTCTCACAGCGTAAACTGAAGTGCCTAGCTATGTCATAATAACCCCCTGAGAGTAGTGTAGTGATTCTCTGAACAACGACGGTCGGACGGAAGTGGCGAGTTTAAGTAGTCCCGTCAATGCGAACAAAACATATTTTAGCTCGTGCATTTTCAATTTAGCAGCATGGTTTCTGCCGATGGATCGAACGTGTAAGGCTGCTTAATTGAAAATGCACGCGTTAAAACTGTGCTTTGTTCGCTCTGACGGGACTACTTAAACTCGCCGCTGCGATTTCGCTCGTCCGTCCGACCGTCAGTCCGTTGTTTTTGAGAGAATAACACCCCTGGATTCATGTTTGCCTAGTCATTTGAATTTTGAATTGACTAACGAACTTTGCTTTGTGTATCTTGAAGTTATGTTCTGCCTAGTGATTTTTATTTTGATTTAATATGGACATGGGTTTATGTATAAAGTGTAGCTAGCGAGTGGAATGCTCTGTCCCTGGCACTCTATTATGGTCTAAGATCCAAATAGAACACGACCTTCACCGAGCTGTTTATTCGATAAAAAGTATTTTACGTATGTCAAATTGTATATGTTAAGTAATACAGTGTGTTACCAGCACCCGGGCTTTTTTTAAAGTAGGTTAAAATAACGTATATCTGTAACGTAACTATGACATTAATTTAATTAATAAACACATTTTCAGGCTTTGTTAACTTTCTAACAAAATTTTAATTGCCAGCAATGTAAAGCACAGCAAATTCACAAGTGCAAATGACAGTCGACGGATACTTTGATTATTTATGATTTGCCCCCGTACCACGACGTGCCTTGTACCAAGCAACAGCGATACTGATAACGATGAACACGCAGCACATGCATTACATTAAAAATGGACAGTATCTAAGAAAAATAATTGTGAAGTTATTTTAATTATTTTTTAATTGATAATACTTGCAAACAATTGCTAAAGCAGCATATTATCGGCAGTTTTAATAAATGCCCGCATGCCGGTAACACACTGTATACGGCGAATAGGTAGGCTAAACATTTCAGTCAGTACTTATTTAAGATTTTAGAGTTGTTGGTAATTCTGCAGCTCTGCCTACCCCACTCTGGGAATGAAGGCGTGAATGTATGTATGTATGTATGTATGTATGTATGTAGTTGTTTTAAACTAAACAGCAATTATTTGAATTGGACGCTGCTATCATGGCGCATGCAAACTATCATCGTCTCACGTTTTTAGTTGGAAAGCACATAAAGCCATCCCTTTTCATTCTTGTCCGAGCGTGGCGTGGCCTCTTAAAGCCTGACTATTAAAATCCCAATGATTATAAAAGCCAATTTTAGAGCGTTAAGCTTTCTATATTTGAGTCTTAGGCCCGTATTAATAAACTAATCTCAACTCTAATGCTCGTCTCGAGATGTGTCAAAAATGACAGTGTTCTATGGCTTGACGTTTACTTTGGCGTATCTTGTGACGCGCTTCTCAGCCAAGATGATTTTATTAATACAGGCCTTAGTAACTTAACGACTTTGTTATTTAGTTTCAGACTCTAGCCAAGGTTAGTCTTTTCCAACTCAAGTCCTTTCACAACTCAGTAATAACTGAGCAATTAAAATAATTACCTAAATTACCAAACTAACTGGGAACCAGCGCTGCGCGGCATTCCTCTGACGGCCGGATTACACGAGGATAGTATCTCAAACGAGTTTAGTAAGCAAGTTGTAGTTATGATTACATACATACATATATCAATTCACGCCTGTTTCCCAGAGGGGTAGGCAGAGACCACTTCTTTCTATTTGCTACGATCTTGACAAATTTCTTTCGCTTCTTCCACATTCATACATTGAGTCATGCACGCACGTCGGTTTCGGGTACTTAAAGACTGTACACGATAAAATCTGGCCATGCATGATCTGGTGTATCTTTGCGATGAATGCATATTTTCAAGCAGTTTTTTTTTAATATGTTGTATAATTATAATACTATATAATGAAATAAAATCGTATCATAATGTATGGGTATGTGTTAGTTTTCGCCAAATATATTCTATCATACCTTTCATCTCTTGTACAGCGTTTTTTGACAATATTCACTCACTTCCTGCTTCTACGCCACAACTGTATTTATATTGTTACAAGCAGTTTTACCCACAATAGAATGTCGTCTTACGAAAAAAATACTTTTTGAAACTCATTTCTATTTGTAGTAGTCAGGAAGACTTTTTACTCCAAGCACTGAAAGTTGTTTTTGTATGGGAGCCATTTATTTGTCAAAAAGTCAAATTCGCCAAAGTTAAAAAACCTCAGAACTATCTTAATCTGAATATAATCAGGAAAGTTTTAACTATTGTGGTAAGATAATTTAATAAGGTATAATTTGGCTTGTATAATTAATAATAATAAAATGTTTTAAAACGGAGAATTTGGTAAGACTGTCAGAAGATCGTGTACAAAAAAATTAAGGTACTGTGGATTATATAAGGGTCTAAGATACAGACGCTCTTACATTTTATTATGATTGTATTTTTATTATGTAGTTTCATAACCACTGACTATTACAAAAAAGTGCTGCTTGAAAATTAGCATTCATTAAAAAAATACACCAGATCATGCATGGCCAGATTTTATCGTGTACAGTCTTTAATATTCGGCCCTTTTCCAGTATTACTCGTGTAAGATTGCCTATTAATACTATGATAGTTGTCAGAACAAAAAATCAATTTTTCCTATACAAGAACAATAATTATGATGTCGTAACTCCTATATTTTTTGGTTTTTTTTTTCGGTCTATTAGTCAAATTGATTCTTATGGCCGATAGATCAATCGTTCCGATTTTCATGCTATTAACATCATTTGCGGAAGTTTTCGGCGTACCGATAGGACTAGAGATCAATGTGGTATGTAGGTATTATAATAATTAGGAAAAAAAAGATTAAAGAGGTTTATTTAGTAAACAGGCCGCACTTTTACACGTCAAAAATCTACCAGAGTTTCGCAAGAGACCACAACTGCTGAGAAGAAACGCCTCAAGAAACTCAACAGCGGAAATAGGAAAAAGCGAAATGGATAAACTGTTGGAACTATTGTAATGAATGACATCTTATTATAATGTTATGTACACAGTTTTGATAATAAATGATTATCTTATCTTATCTTATCTAATCAGAAGTCAAAACATAGAACATAGCGACTCCATGGATTCTAGAACCACGATTTGCCACCAAAATCCTAAGGTAAGGTAACATATCAAAAGCAATATGATTTTACCAATAAGAATAGAGGCATTTTATAAATGGCAATTGTAATCTGGAATTACACTTGTAAGATTCAAATAGTTAATTAAGTGTGATTAAGACTTATTTCAAACAATGGAATAACTAGGAGTACAGAGTCTGAGGCATGGTAATGGCATTTTGTGGCCGTTGCAAGTGGCCCGTTCGCGGGGACACTTAAAAATAATAGGTTTCTCTCTCTGCAGCCTTAACCAGCGGTAGCTTGAGCCTTGCCCCGCTGCCGGCGGCACTTTTTTTTTTAAATGTTTTTGTTTTGTTACTGCTTATTTATTTAAATACTTTACTGTAAAGTATTGAAATAGTATATAAAAGGCTGACATGATGCGACAAGCACTCTCTACCAGTCGAATTTAAGGTGAAATAGACATCAAAAAGTAGTTATGAAATACTTATAGGTGCAATAAAATGTGAAATCGGGAAAGATTTTGAACCATTAGTACTTGATTTTATTATTCTGTAATATAGTATAAATATACGTACTTACAACAACAGGCTGGACAAGAAAACCAAAAAGAGAGAGACGAATGATAAAACTCATGAATCTGATTCTAAAATCTATATTTATTAGGAGCTTGTCTTGCTGCTGTTACCTACTTATTATTACTTGCTGATGTAACTGTTATTTAGCTTTGTTTTTAAACTAGTGACCCGCCCTCGCTTTGCTTCGGTTTAAACCAGTATTCTACAATACCCGTTCATAATCCAAAACTTTTCATACATAAAAACCTTCCTCTTGAATCACTATCTTTTGTTGAAAACTGCATTAAAATCCGTTGCGCAGTTTAAAAGATCTAAACGTACAGACAGCGGGAGCGACTTTGTTTTATACTATACCCCTGTTTACGGATCCAGTGAAAAACAGTGTCGTGTGTCGTGTTACTTCTCTATGGATCAACACGTGCAGAGCGGACATTTTTGTTAAACATGGCATATAGCATGCCTGTGCATACTATTGCAGTTTGTAAAATGTGGCCGTCCAAGTAAAAAGGAACCTCATGGCGGCATTTGGTTACGCCCTTCTTAAAACTGTAACCTTATTATTTGTATGGTTACAAGAATTAGAACAGCGTTATCGCCAGCCGCCGCACGTGCCCTTTTGATTTGGACGGCAACAGATTGTAAATGTTAGATGTAGAAACGAGTCAGTTATACCCAGATAAAGTTTATTATATTCTTATTCTATTCTAAATTTAAACTTCAATTTATTTCGTCAAGCCATACAGTTTTAATTCACTCCCTAGTAACAGGCATGAATTAATAAATACCCACCTACATTTAATGTTATGCGACTTCAAAGTCAGGCTAAAAAAAGAAATAATGATTGGAAAATATTCCAACGATCAAACATTACGTGTTCAGAATTTTACCCACACAACAGCAAATAAGTAAGAGCTAGTGGGTTGGAAACCCACAATTTCTATTTACCCATCCCTGTAGGTGTTACAAAAATAACTTTGCGCTAAAAATTCCGCGACTGTCAAACGATTTGTATACAAATACTCGGTAGTTACAATTTGAGCAGCTGCACGTATAAATTTGTACTGTTCGTATCGTAAATAAAATTATTAACCGTTAGATAATTTAAATGGAATACCTATAGTAAATTCAAACTTGATTGGTCTATTGCCAGCCAGCAGGGTAATATTCTCCGAATTGCACTAAAATTAATAGTAATATTAATTTCTAAACTATTCGGTTTGGAAATTAATGTTACTACTCAATATATTTCATAGCCCGGAGGCATTCTGGGCTATGAAATATATTGGGTCATTACTTATGAAATTAGCGTTTTTTTACGTGTTTTATACCGTACGGCAATTATTCATTTAAATTTTAACTTCCAAATTCTTTTTAAACATTAATGCACCATGTTACAAGGGTTTTAGATTCAAATAATATGACTAAATTTCTTAATTAAAGTGTGAACTTCAACTCTTTTCATATGCTGCAAGTTCAAGTGTTTCAATTACGCAGAGTTCTATGAAGCTCACTATTTTTGAGTAATTAAGATATGTATAATATAGCTTAGAAGTGTCCAATATTCCTGATAGAATTTTGTTCGGTTTGCATGTGACGTTACCAAATAATCCGCAAAATTAAATGTATGAAAACCACCGTTTTCATAAAATTCTCCATATAAAACCCCATTTTCAGGACCTAATATTTATCATATTGTCCATTATAAAGTCTGCATGACAACAGTAGAATCCTTGTAGTAGGACATCGGTAAAGCAACCAACCGCTATAAGGAAACGACCTTGACCCTTATAATTCTGGGGTCCTAGTGAAAAAAGGGTTTTCTGAAGGTAAAGTGAAAAAGTATACTCCGTTTATTTATGTACCCTTTTTCGATAGGACCCCAGAATTACGGTCGGTTCTATCGCGGTGAAAAAGCATCAGTCACTCTCGCACTTACATACTGGCCAGAAAGTGACAGACGTTTTAAACACGTCGAGTAACACAAGCATTAATTTACTTAAAATCTTCTCGTTTAAATGACATGCGTCTTGAAATCCTTACTTTATCATATCATTATTTTTACTTCCTAAGAGGCAGCAGAAACTAACAGTCTGCCGGTCGATACAGCCAGGGTAGTGATTCTCTGAACAACGACGGTCAGAAGCGGCGAGTTTAAGTAGTCCCGTCAGTGCGAATAAAACATGTTTTAGCGCGTGCATTTCCAATTTAGTAGCATGGTTTCTGCCTATCGATTGAACGTATAAGGCTGCTTAATTGAAAATGCACGCGCTAAAATGTGTTTTGTTCGCTCTGACGGG
The DNA here is from genome assembly GCA_963966035.1 of Acleris laterana. NCBI lineage: Eukaryota > Metazoa > Arthropoda > Insecta > Lepidoptera > Tortricidae > Acleris > Acleris laterana. The sequence continues at coordinate 16,713,337 of OZ014443.1, forward strand.
ACTACCTAAAGTCGCCGCTGCGATTTCGCTCGTTCGTCCGCCCGTCCGTTGTTTTTGAGAGAATAACACCCCTGTTAGGTTCTCATACTAGTACAGTCGTCCAAAAATGTAGTCTACCACCCTACGGTTGAACTTCATTTCCACACCATGATACAACAAGTTCGATTTTCCCTGGCAATAATATTATGACAGTGGCAAGTGTCAAAACTGGTAGAACACTTTCTTGGCCAACCGTACATAGACCAAGGGCCGTAAAAATAAACTCTTTTTGAGACGTCAGTCTCAAAACACGTTAAATACAGGGCTTGGGAACGGTTCGCAAAATACCGCTTCATTATTTTAAATGTTTTTTTCACTTACGTTGGTCAGTGCTTCGTATAAATTCATACCGATCTCTAGCCGCCATTTATTGAAAGTCCTGATTTATTGAATAGAATTTCATTTAAAGCCGTAGCCGTAGGCTAGAGGCACGCACTCCACGCGCGGTCGTAACCAAATGTCACTCGAATCTTATTTGCGCAACGGAATTAGTTTAACATCTTAAGGACCTATACACACATCAGAAGCAAAGAAAGTTGTAATGATACGAAGTCCCGACATCGCACTAAGTCAGTGAGATTTGTGATTCAGACGCGCTGAAGCGGTTTAGGTTATTCTAAAACGGGTGATAGGCGGTCGAGTAAGTACGCCGTACTTATGGCTCGGCGACCTTACTCGTCCGTGTGTCAAATTTCGAAAATTCAAAATTCGAAAAAGTATTCAGTAAATTGGCCACATGACGGCTTACTAGAGGTAATATAGAGTGAATCTACTAGCTAGGTGTCACCCCAAGTACGCGTACTTCAAAACACAGGCAAAAAAGGTCATCCAGCTTTAAGTACGCGTACTTACTTGTACGTCTATTTGGGACTTTAGCGTAACTTAAAATGAAAACCAGCTAAAGACGCTTTGGAATTTACAAAAAAAATGTGGTGTCCAAATGTTTCAGAAAAATCTAAGACTTGAATGTATTTACCTACGTACATTGTGTTTTGGGCGGATAATATGAATATTTCTTAAAAATATCTTGATAATAAACAACTTTATAAATGTCTACGTTTATTTCAATCACAGAAAACCGGAGACTTTAATGAAACATGAGACAGTTGTATTATGTGTCAGTCGTTACTCCGAGGCGTAAATGATGTCACGAGGGAACACAATTTCAGTGCCAAGACCGCCGAGCAAAGAATACAAAGTAAAGATACGCGAAGTTGGAGCTTATTGACAGATATTTACATATATTTAACATTGTAATTATATGTACACATAAATTGTAACAGAAAATACACAGTAAACAAGTCTAACAAACATGGGGGCCTTGTGAAAAAGAGTACAAGTCGACTTAAGACTGCGCCGAGCGTACGCCGGATGTACAGTGGCGCCCTCATGACTTTTATTGTGTTTTCTAATAAACTAAAGTATTTTCTTGAAATTGGACGAAACGTTTTTGTACTACAAATGAAAACACAACTTATATGGTATATCATATAGTTTAATAACAATTCACCTTCGAGTTATTAACTTAACGGAAAAAAGTGGCCACCATTTCCCGTTAAGCTGACTACTCAAAGGGTAATTGTTATTAAAGTTTGTTACGTATCCCATAAATTGTGTTTTTACTTGCGCTACAAAAAGGTATCGTCTGATTGCAAGGAAATTGTTTAATTAATTAGAAAACACAATAATATTCATGAGGGCGCCACTGGACGCTCGACGTTTGCTCGGTGCAGTCTTAACTCGTAATAAAAAACCGGGCAAGAGCATGTCGGACCATGCTCAGTGTAGGGTTCCGAAGCCGTAACGACAAACACAAAAAACTATCTCAAAAATCAACATGTACCTATGAAACAATTTTCTATTTAAAGTTATTTGGCGCTGTCTTAGATGATTTTTAGAAGGTATAAACCCGTTAATCGCCTGTATCTCAGGAACTAATCATGTCTACTTAGCCGTGATAGTTTTCCTTTAAAATTCGTTATATGCGCTTTCGTTGAAGATTTTTTTCAGATTTTTAGTACTTGTAGTTTTGGCTGTAGGGGGGGGGAGACACTTGACTCTAACAAAAAATAGCGCTTTAAAGCTTAATATTTCATAAACGGATCCCTTAATCGAAAAATTGTTTTCGTAAACCAATATTTTTGAAAGACCTATCCAACGACACCCCACACTATGGGGTAGGCAAGAAAAAAAAAAGACATCCCCACGTTACGTGTAGGGGAGGTGCATTAAAAAAAAATATTTTTCAAAATTTTATTTTACCACTTTGTTGGCGTGACTAATATGTACATTCATGCCAAATTACAGCTTTCTAGTACTATGAGTCTCTGAGCTAGACTGGGGACGGACGGACGGACGGACGGACGGACATGGCGAAACTATAAGGGTTCCTAGTTTGACTACGGAACCCTAAAAAGGGTACATACATGAACGGAGTATACTAGACTTGAAACCTTGTTAACTTGATCTTCAGAAGACATACCTTTTTCACTACGACCCCAGCAGATTCGACTGAATGCTTTGATATTCTTGTCCACGTATAGTCGTGCTCTTTTGTTTATTATGCAGTTCGAGTTGTGGTTCGAACATATTCATATTAACGATTAATAGACTAACACCTTGTCCTTGAAAGCTCTGTCCTTATCTGTCATCGGGTTTATCGGGTTTTTGTGGGATTATAATTTTTTCATGTTAATTTTTATGTAGAAATCACCTAAATCGTCGTCGTAACGTCCTTTTGACGAAAAGTGCTGTCGTTCAAAATACGACATCATGCAACGAAATGGTTGTCATGATTTTTAATTATCCCATTTCTTATCGTAATGTTCGTGGCGTTGAAAACGTAATGACGGATTTTGTTAATTAATTAAGAGAGATTTTTACTCAGTGCACCAGTGTCACAGAATACAAGTACATTCTTGACTTACAAAAAAAATATGCGATTTTAAACAATTCGAAATGATTTTCGTTTTAATACAAATATAATTAAGGCTACGAGGGGATCACGGCGCGAGCCGGGACTTTAATCTTCAAATAGGGGCTTAAAAACGAAATTTAAATAATGCTATCCCTGTCTTTTGATAGCTGTGGATTAAGAGGGATAAAAGTATTTCGGAGCAACCCGCTTGGGTCCGCGACGTGAGGCGCGACGCCAACTCAACGTCCGCGGGACGCGAAATTTTGCGCTGCGGTGGCATTGCGCCACGAGGATATCAAGCCATCTGCGTGCCAAATCTTTAGAACTTTTAGGAAGGTAAATGATGTCACGTCGGATTGTCACGTGGTGACCGATAACAGACAAACTCAATGGTGTTCTTGCGGTTATCGTACACAGTGAGCAGGAACCATCGGCGATCGTATAACCGGCAAAAAAATCTAAAATAGTGAAAGACAAGTTCAGGAATATATTCAACGTTTTTGATTCATTAGTTAAAGTTACTCGTAGCATTACTCCCATCGTTTTTTCTATCTGTTCATTTTCAGGACGCAGCTGTTTGCTCCGCCATTTCTTATTCACACTGCCAACTAATTTATACTTTCCTTGCGTCTGTATTTCCCGGAATCTTATAACTTTGGTGTTTTCAAGGTGAGAATGAACAGGCTTTTTGGGTAAGTGAGTACAGTCAACAGCATAAATAAGTGATCATTTCTGTACCTCATCGCTTTCAATCGTTTCACAATTTTGTATAACATTTCAAACACGACGAGTGACAAGGTACATAAATGATCACTTATTTATGCTGTTGACTGTATCACCTTCAACCTCACTTAGGGTCAGATGAGACTGAGGTCAAACGCAAACCTATATTGGATAAATAAAGTCCTTAAATAGAAACATAATTTAATAAGCGTTAAAAGTAATAAGGACACTTTAATTACGTATTATTAAAACCCCCACAAAGGAGTCAAAAACATAAATTGACTACTTTGATGTATCTTCAAAGGAATCTTTTATTAATAAGATTATTAAAGTAGAAACCATTTTTTTTCACGAGTAGTTGGACAGCGTTAATACTTTTCGGCGCAAAAAAACGTCAAGGGCGAGTCGGACTTCAGCATTGAGGGTTCCGCATATACATCTTATTTGTGTGTGATATTAGGAACTTAATGAAGTCCAGCTTATGCTCGGGTTGTTATTTATTTATTTATTTATTCTTTATGGCGCAAATTATCTACAAAAGGCGAACTTACAGACAAATCTCTTTCGCTTCTAGCAATATATTAAATTAATATAAATACATAAATTGCATTAATCCAAATCCATACTTACTATTATAAATGCGAAAGTGTGTCTGTCTGTCTGTTACCTCTTCACGCTTAAACCACTGAACCGATTTAGGTGAAATTTGGTGCAAAGATAGTTTGAATCCTGGGAAAGGACATAAGATAGTTTTTTTTCCGAAATTCATCCCCTAAAGGGGTGAAATAGAGGGTGAAAATTAGTATGGAGCTACGATATAAACGAGTTCCACGCAGACGGAGTCACGAGCAGAAGCTAGTACTTATATAAAGGTAAGCACAAAACATTACAGATAACGCGATCAGAAAACAAAGATGTCAACTCTACCTTCAAAGAAAATCGCAAAATTTATTTTTAAAAGCAAACTTGTTCAAAGCTAGCTTGATATTAAAGGGAAGGTCGTTCCAAAGTCTTGTGGTCGTTCAAAAGCCTGTGCGTTGGAGAGGGATAGAAACTGTGAGAAGCTCAGTCTAACTTTTCTTTGAGAATTAAGAATGCACTCGCTTATATTTGTTTTGAACGCTCTGACGGGACTACTTAAACTCGCCGGTTAACATTAGCTAAGTTATCAATCCTGTGGGGCTAGACAAGTTGCCATCGTTCACGAACGCTAGCGTTAGGTGATCACTGGCGACATGTGTTGTCATTGAAAAATGTATGGGAATGACGTAAGTCACGTGATATATCACTCGTTACAACTGACACGCTGAAAACTGATTGTCTAGCCTATTTAATTTTGACAGCGCCAAGTGACAGGTGATCACCAAAGTAATATAAAATATTGAAGAATATTGTAGGTTAATTTAATAATGTATATTTCACAAGACTTGTTTTAATTAATTATTATTATTATTATTTTAACTATTTTAATTTGATGTATTTTATTTTAACTTTGTATGATTGTTTAAAAAAAACTGAGGATTTATGGGGAACTTCAGTTAAAGTCATCCATCATGTCATAGATATAATTGCTCCTCACTTAGCTTTAATCTACAATAATTGCATTTCAGAGGGGGTCTTTCCAAATCTTATGAAATATAGTAAAGTCATACCACTTTTTAAATCAGGTGAGATGAGTGATTTAACGAATTTCCGTCCCATTTCTATTCTACCTGTTTTAAGTAAAGTTTTTGAGAAGTTAATGTTAAATGATATGTTAGGTCACTTCAATAGAAATAAACTGCTTAACAGTAATCAGTTCGGGTTCACCAGAGGACGATCCACAACTGATGCAGCATCTGTACTCATTAAATATATATACAATATTTGGGAGAAATCTTGTGATGCAATAGGAATTTTTTGTGACCTTTCCAAAGCTTTCGATTGCGTAGATCATGCGACTCTCATATTAAAATTAGAACATTATGGTCTGACTAATAATTCTCTAAATCTCATGTCCTCATATCTTAGTGATAGGACACAAACGGTTGTTGTAAACAGAACACAGTCCATTGGAGCAGCTGTTAAATTAGGTGTGCCTCAGGGCTCCATATTAGGTCCTTTCTTATTTTTGGTTTACATTAATGACTTACCACCCATGATAGAGAATATTTGTGATATTGTGCTATTTGCTGATGATACATCATTGATTTTCAAGGTAGACCGAAAATCCGTCAATTACACTAGGATAAACGCCACGCTAGGTAAAGTACATAATTGGTTTACTAGTAACAATTTGCTACTCAATGCTAGGAAAACTAAATGTGTTAGGTTCGCTTTGCCTAATGTTAGACCGGTAGAATCTAGTATATTTCTAAATGGCGAGTGTTTGGAAATGGTAGATAAGGCGCTTTTCTTAGGGATAACTATAGACAAAAACTTGCAATGGAGTCCCCACATAGCAGTACTAGCAGGTAAATTAAGTTCTGCAGCTTATGCTGTTAGGAAAATCAGGCAACTTACGAATGTTGAGACAGCTCGCTTAGTTTATTATAGTTATTTTCATAGTGTTATGTCATACGGTATTCTGGTTTGGGGAAAAGCTGCTGACATACAGACTATATTCGTGTTACAAAAAAGAGCCATCCGTTCTATATATAACCTAAACTCCCGTGATTCTTTAAGATTACTATTTAAAGAAATTAGTATTTTGACAGTAGCTTCACAATTTATTTATGAGAATATTATTTATGCCATTAAAAATCAGGACTCTTTTATTAAGAATTGTGATATACATAATTTTAATACAAGAAATAAAAATAAAATAGCTACTAAAAAATTTCGTGTTCGTAAGGTTTTTAAATCATTTGTAGGTCAATGCATCCATTTCTATAATAAATTACCTGACGAAGTTTTAAAGTTACCATTTCCAGTACTTAAAACTTACTTGAAAAAGTCGCTGATGTCTAAAGCTTACTATAGGGTCGAGGACTATCTATCAGATAAAAGTGCTTGGCCTAAACTAAACACCCAAATAACTTAATAATAACTTCATCGTAAGAAATATGTAAACATTGTATATTGTCTAGGGGACACGGTTTTTGTAGGAGAATGTATCGAAACTTTTTATGTAGTTGTATTACACCATCATAATTAAGTATAATTTTTCATAATTATTTTCTATTACTTACTACCAATTAATTCTGGAGAAAACTCAGAGTTTTGGCACATTTTCCTGCTCAACTACGCGTGAATACATTTATTTCTTATCTTATGTTAGATTCATTGTTTTATATAATGCTAGGTTAAGTTTTAAAATTGTACCTATATTTAAAAAACGACTAACTGTTGAGTTTCTTGCGGCGCTTCTTCTCAGCAGTGGTCTCTTGCGAAGCGCTGGTAGATTTTTGACGTGTAAAAGTGCCCGTGCGGCCTACTTACTGAATAAACATCTTTTATCTTTTTTATCTTTTATTGTGTACCTAATTATGAGTCCTAGTTACTTGAAATAAATGAATTTTAATATTTTTTTTTTTTTTTAAAGTGATCGCCTAACGCTAGCGTTCGTGAACGGTGGCAACTTGTCTAGCCCCACTGTTGTTGTTGTGAATCCTAATCCACATCTCTTCTTAGTAAAAAGGTACCGTAAATAAAATTTCCGTAACTTTTCCTTTTTAACCGATAGATAATTTTACTAGGGCATGCGTTCCGGAATTCCGGAATCTTGGCCCAATATTTCCGATATTACATTTTGGAGTAGAGGGTGTAAATATCGACATTCCGGAATAGAATTCATTTTTGTTTTCAGCCATGTGACATACGATTTTGTGTTATGAGTGGCCATGTGCGTGTTATGAGTGGATATAAGCATGACAAAAAAGTCCGGACTTGAAGATGAAATAATTTTGGCGGGAAATAGATTTAAATGTCGGTTAACAACATGGTTGATGGAGAAATGTTTCTACAGTGTCAAGGATTATGTAAATTTTAAAGAAATATGAAATAAATTAGTATTGTAAATTATAAAATAGAATTTGTATATACCTACGACTAACATTTGTACGCCTGCTTGCATGCTGAATACAAGTGCAAAAATAATTATAACATCTTGTAATACTGTATTCTGACAAATAAATTATTTTGATTTGATTTGATTTGACGCTCGCATTGCGTGGCATTGGGGGGGGTACGGGGGGGGTAGGATGTAGGAAACGGAATATGTAATTTTATTACTCATATACTGTATAATTAAAAAAAACGGACAAATTGCAATGACTGCAACTCAAACAATAAAAAAAGCATTGGGAGTCCATAAACTAGTATCCCGTTGGGTATTCCATAATTGATCCGAAGAACAAAGGGCCTCTCGTGTTAATTGGTACAGGTCTACTCTGCAAACGAGTAGAGCCAGCCATCAACTATTAATATATCGATACCTTTAGACTCAATTGGCGTAAACGCCATTTTGGCCAAAATGAGTTTTTAATGCAGTTATACTCAATTTTTCATTCTCTATCGATCTGTGTAGTTAAAGTTGAGAAATTCCCAAAAAAAAGTCGAATACGACCCAGAATATTTGGCCCAAAAAACATGATTTTTATAAAGTTTTGGTCGTTTTTGCTGTATTTTTTTATTTTCTGCATTTCAAGATCGTAAAGGATTTTTTTTTTGCAGTTATAGGATGTATAATAATTCATAAGTCTAACGTGGCTAATACGCCCCTATTGTTTCTACAAAAAAATATTAGGAGGCTTTTACGACCCAACATAAAAGAGCCTCAAATAATTAAATTGAAGGTCGTACTTTATAATAGTAGTATAAAGTGGATACATTTTAGCCTCTTATAACCTGACGAAATGATTTAAATATCATTTCAAGATTGTATCGAGCTTTATTCAATCACATAATAATTACAATTACATATTCACAATTATAAATGTAGTAGCGTTTAGATCTTCTCAAACAGGGTGTTTACGTACAAAATCTCATGATTTCATGCTTTCTTTGTCTTTTACTAAATGTGAGCACAGAATAAGTAATAGTTGATGTGAGCAAGAAGTGTGCGCGCGCCAATGTGAGATAGCAAGCGCAGCGCGCAACCCGATTCTATGCGACAGTTATTGTGTTGATGAAGATGGACATTCAATATAGTCGTCTCACTTTGGCAAATCCGACGCGTAGGTATTTGTCCGAGCTAGATAGACATCTACTTGACCTCTACGATTTGGGCGCATACCTCACCGGCCGGTCTATTTCATCGGCCTAGAACTCAAATACCTAAAACTTCTAGGTACAATAGCTACAAAGTCAAAGTGGCTGCGACGGTTAGATACCCGTCCGAGTATACCATGTCATGTGACTTATTTAATTTTCAGCTTAATAAAGCCTACGCATCATCTACCTATAATGAGAAAACGAAAATTGTGATTGATTTAAATAGTTTTCAAGGTGAACCGTCATTTATACCGATCAATAGTAATGACCAAAGGTGTGGTATTCGTGTTTTTATTATTATATTGGAAATTAATTGTTACGATAATTGTGTGCTATTTTGTGGTACTACTTTTAAATTCCACATGATTGATTATTTTGAAACTTATTACTTACTTACGGCCTACATTTTTAGTTTCCGTCATACTTGGTCTTGGCGTTTACAACCCAAAAATTAAATAAGAGTAATAGTACATGGCGTTTGTGACCTAAAATTTTTAGGATTATTGTCTTTTGCGCCCCAAAGGGCCTTCAAAGCAGCGAAGCGTATGGTGCTCTATTAGCAGAATGAAATAGACTTTACTGTAGTTTAAAGTATATCCAAAATAACAGGGATTGCCCTAAGATTTCATAAGTCATACATATATTGGCTGTATTGTACGAGTATGCTAACTCTGTTTTATCAAGGAATAAATAAATAAATAAATATGCGAGCATGAAAGATATATCATACGAGGGCTGCCTTTTAAGTTGTGTCGTTTGAAATAAGTATAGACAATTTAATAGATTATTACCATTTATTGTTTTTCAAAGAATTCGCCGCGATATTTAATACACTTTTGCATGCGTTCAAACCAGTTTTTAAAACATTTATTCCACTCCGAAGTGGGGGTAGTCAAAATGGCCGATTTGTATGCGTCAACAGCTTCTTCGGGTGAGCTGAAACGTTGACCACGAAGACTTTGCTTAATTTTGGGGAACGTAAAAAAATCGTTAGGGCTTAAGTCAGGACTGTAAGGCGGGTGATCTAAAATTTCCACGTTTTGGGTGTTCAAAAACATCTTTGTCTGGCGGGCGGTGTGCGAACTTGCATTGTCATGGTGCAGTATCATACGACGTTCCGAGTTGTTTTTTCGAAATTCGGTGATGACTTGTGGCAAACAAACAGTGGTATACCAGTCGGCGGTAACCGTCTTGCGATCTTCTAGTACAATAGTGGCGACGTGACCACCCTTTGCCACAAACGAGGCAACCATTTTTTTTGAAGTGCTCCGAGAGCGTATGACTTTGGTCGGTTTTGGCTCGTCCTGGAAGACCCAGACAGTTGACTGCTGTTTTGAATCTGGATCGTAAGCATATATCCAAGACTCGTCACCACTAACCACATCATAAACATGTTTTGACTCTCCTCGGCTGAATCGCTTCAGAGTTTTGCGACACCAACTTACACGGGCTGTTTTTTGGTCGTCGCTAAGCAAATGTGGTATCCAACGAGAGATCAACTTTTTTACAACAAGTTCTTCGTGCAGGATTTTTTGGACAGTGGTCCCTGAAATGCCCACGGATGCCTCTATTTCACGGTATGTCACATGACGATCTTCGAGTATTAGCTGCCGCACGGCTTCGATATTCTCTTGCGTCATGGCGGTTTTTGGACGACCTTCACGAAGCTTATCACTGAGGCTAGAGTGCCCACGTAAAAATTCTAAGTACCAGCGTTCTACAGTCCTAAGACACGGTGCTGCATCACCAAACACAGATGTGATCTCCTCAAAGCACTGAAGTCGCGATAATCCCCTTTTAAAGTTGTAGAAAATTACCGCACGCAAATTTTCCTTAGACATTTCCATTTTTACAACCGACTTGTCACCTTTGAATAGACGCTGTAATAAAACTATTCGACCAATTTGAAAACATTCTTTTGTTTTCGAGTTCTAAATTCAAAAGGATGAAAATGCCATATGTTTTTTTTTAAATAATCGCGGGAGGTTGGCAAACGACACAACTTAAAAGGCAGCCCTCGTAATTATATCGGCAAGCCTGTAACGTAATAAATAACATATTTTCAGCTTTTCAACGCCTACCGTATGGCCTACCTTATCAGGAGGAGAAAACTGTAAATGATATTATAAATAGTGTTCAAGATCAAAATCAACCGTCATCTATACCGAAAGATACTAATGAGCAAAGGTATATAGTATTAGTATTTTTATTGTAATTTTACTAATACTATAGTAATACGATACCTAAAAACTCGAAAATTTCACACCTAATTATTTCAGGAATGGACGTTATATTATTTATAGAAAAAAAGTAAACACTTGAAAGTTTACTGCTCTCAAACTTTGACACTAATAGACATTTTTCATAGTCGCTTACAGCCTACATTTTATCACTTAAAGCCTACATTTTAGTTTAATTCATATTCGATTTTGGCGCTAAGACCCAAAAATAAATGGGAGTAATGTTTATGGCGTTTACGCCCTAAACATTCATACATCCATTGTAAGATTATTTTCCTTTAAACCCCAAATACGTTGCACTTTTGACAGATTATCGAATAATATTGCAACTTGCAATTTTTTATGAATTCGCTCGAATTCTCGCTCCTATTTATCTAAAAGACCAGTAATCAAAATTATAATAATAAAATAGCATTCAGGGGTTGCATACTTTGACCACTTTTTGAATCAATTTTGCTGAAGCCGCATCAGGCAGACAATATGGTGATGATGGTCGATATCATTAGTATTTGACATAAGTTGACTGGAAAGCTGGTTATTATTTAATGTTCAAAAATCAAAATATTTATTCAGTAAATAGGCCACATGAGGGCTCTTTTACACGTCGGTAATATAGGGTGAGTCTACCAGCGCTTCGGACAAGACCATCATTGCGGAGAAGAAGCGCCGCAAGAAACACCAGCAGAATGTCATTTTTTCAATCATAAAAACATAATAGTACTTAGAACTAAGTTACATTAAGTAATAAAGTAATAAATAATACATTCTTAAAACTACTAAAAATAAAATCATTACAAATGTAAGGTCAATAAAGCTTAAACTTAAAAGAAAACTATGAGAACAACACGACGAGGTCTCTACGTCAAAAGCCGTAATGTTTATTACGGCTTTTGACGTAGAGACGTATAATAGCAGATATGCAATGTTTATTATTGTTCCAAAAACTGTTTTTGGAACAATAATAAACATTGCAAATCTGCTATAGCGTAAGTGGTCAATTTGTGCAACTTATAAATGTTGTGCTGTTACCTTGGAACTAGACCTTTTCATTTTTTACATTATAAAGAATTCGGGCGTAAGCGAAGTGTGCAAAAAATACGACTTTTTTTCCATACAAACGTGAAACACCCTGTAAATAAACAAAGATGGTAATCCAATCTAAAAAAAACTATCACGCTATCGGCGGTAAACAAATGCCTTCCCATGCTGCCGCGATCTATAACGACTTATCTCCATGCAGATCTCATTAAACTTACGTCTTTTATAATCGATATGGTAACTACCAATACTAGTTATGACCGTTTCTGCTCAGTAGTTTAACGACAGTAGCTCGTTAATTAAATTATACAGGAATTAATAAGAAGTGTAAATAGACGCTTTCTTGGATTTATTGTTGAGTTAATATGAGTTTGTTCATTAGAACACTGTAACGCATCAATTCCTTCTAGGAATCGGTCATTCCGAAAAAAAATACAATAATTTGGATTCTACGTACTATTTCTTGTTAAAACCCATAACTTCCCACTGCTTAGTGAAGTTTTCGTATATTATACAGGGTTTTAACAAAAAACAAATCTGTATGTATGAAATTCTAAAATGATCGTAGATATGTTGATGGACCTAGAAACTTGAAATTTTGCACATAGATAATTAGATACCCTATACAGTGTTGAGATCCACCCAGGAAGTTTTTTTTGTGAAACTCTTAGAAAAACAACCGCTGAGAGCTCATTTTACAACCTGAGCGTACGCCGAAATACATAAAATTTCTCTTATACCGCCCCATTACAGTTAAAAAATAGTCCACCTGGCTTTTATACCCCAAACCTATCACAGAAACATTATTTTTTTGGGGAGTAAATAACATTTTTTGTATATTTCTAGGGCGTATAAGCCTTCCATTTTCTTAAATACTGGGTTTACTTTAAATATTACTTAATCATATTCTTTATCCCAATAAACTATATAATTATGTCTAAAACTGAGCTCTATAACTCAAAAAACAAAAATGTTATGACAAAAATAATTTTGAAAATATAGTTTTTTAGCTCTCCTGAAAAGTTGAGTTTTGGCGTTTACGCCAATTGAGTCTAAAGGTGTCGATATGCGTCTCTTTTACTTACACGGGATAAGTATATCTTGTTGGAAAGAGAGTTCTCACCAGCTAGTGTAAAGCCAGACACCAAATATTTATATTTGTGTCTCGTTTATTGACATGAGATCTACGTGTCCTCAGCCTATGGAGATAAATGGACACAACACGTTTATAAGGGTATTTTTGACTAATATGCAAAGTATTATAACCATACACCGGATTGACGGGGGCAAAAATGTACCAGTGCTAATTGATTAAATATCGACTAAGTTTATCGATAACTTTTTTCGTGACATGGATTTTACATTTCTTGCAATAGTAAGTCGTACTTACTTCTATTTCTGAATCATCAGTTTTCATCATCAGGATCTTTTTTCCTTCGAGGCATTTTAGCCGAGTTAAAAAACCAAAAGTTTCTCTACTTATTTATCGGAATGCTAAAGAATATTATTGTACTAAATAAATTTGTTATTCAATGTAATTTCAATGGTTGTCAAAAGTGACTCGAGGCCAGAGTCGATGTCAGACAGCGGTCGATTATTGTTGCGATAAGTATAAACAAAAGAGGTTTGCACATAATTACAAGGTATTCAAACTTGGCCATTACTTATGATAATTATTAAAAATTGCTGTTTATCGATGTCGATAACATTAATGAATCACTAGCACTGGTACATTTTTGCCCCCGTCAATCCGGTGTATGATTATAACAATCGGTCTAGGAGTTACCGAGAAAACAATGGTTTTAAAATTAAGCCTTTGGAGCACCTATGTACTCTATCAGACATTCTATTCCGATCGCGTGTGTTGCCTGTAGACACGCACACATATCGCTGCATTTGACTTTGACATGCGCGTAACACACACACAGGCATCTCTTCTTCTTATTCGTGTCAATAATAAGTCTGCTACTTTTTTTCCGTCGTTTATCTGGAATTTGTTAGAATTTCTAATTAAAACAAAAAACTGTTTCTCAGTATTTGTGAGAAGTAGTATTAAGAGTGTTTTCATTCTGTGTCCATAGGCTGGGGACTTGTATATCTTTTGTTCGTTTCTTGAGCGAGAAAATAGATACCTAGTCGCTTCCTCGTCGGCGGTGTAGAAGTATCTAATGGAGGAGAGTGAAATACTGTATAAAACATCGCTTCCGGCGACAAATCTTGGATTTATTCCGGATCCGGATTGAAAATACCGGTCGGCAGTCTAGGTTTCCGGAGACGAGGTGAAGCTAACGAAAGTTTGCATTCTCGCAACATGTCGAAGAAATGAATGAAATACTCGTGGGACATGTTGCCAGTCGACACAATTCCATTACGGAAACGCAGGACCGTTAGTGCTGATTGTGGTTTGTTGCCGAATATTTTTTACGGATTTTTAATGTTACTGTGATTGTATACGAATGTTGAGTAATCTTACATACATACATACATACATACATTAAATCACGCCTGTTTCCCAGAGGTATAGGCAGAGACTTCTTTCCACTTGCTACGATCTTGACAAATTTCTTTCGCTTGTCCCACATACATACATCGAGTAATGTTAAAAGGTATGAAAACAATGAATATAACATCTGAAACAGTTTTTCTTTAATATTTTTATAAAATCTATTTAATATCTAAAGAAATTGACAATTCCGGAACCAGTTCCGGAATTCCGGAGTTGAAGCTCAATACTACAATCAGTTCCGGAATTCAAAATCATCCAATATTGCATATTAATTTACAAGCCGTAGTACAAAGTTTGCCTCAGCTGGTTATCTTTTCCAAATATCTAGGAAGTCATTTTATAATTACAGGAAAGATTTTATTATCAGGTACTTCCTAGGACGAGTATACGTAATTTAAAAAGAAATATCCGTAGTAGGTATTCCTTTGCATTTTACTATCGAAATGTCTCAAAAGTCATCTTTCTTCCTTCCTTTCCGTCCTTTCGTTTCTTTAGTCATTTTGGAGATTTCTGTGTTTCACCTATTTAATACGTAACCCCAAAAATTACTAACTTTAAATCTTATTGGTAGCTATTCACACAAAAATTACAATACAAAATATACATACATATTTTACAATATTAATTGTAAAAAAAGGTACTTAAACCTTTATAAATGTGTGATACCATATAAACCATACAATGTTAATCTAGGTACTCTATTTAAGACACCCCACCGATAATAGGCACAATAAACTTTATTCCAACGGAATAGAGGATGATAATTCTACAAGCACTGGTTTTTTGGTTGCAATTGGCTCCTTACACTTCACAACATTTTTATTAAATATTAAACGAATTAAATAGCCGACTTGAACTAGGTTAGGTTAGGTAGGTTAGCAAAGTATATGAAAATTCGTTGATAAACGGGGTTAAACATGAGAATTTAATTTGTACGCCATTACACGCCTCTTGAATTCTAAGAGACGCGCGTGGCATATGTTATTTCTAGAGATGGGCCGACTAGTCGGCAAAAAATGCGGAATATTCGGCACTCAATTGCCGTGAAAATATAGGACATAGGAAGAAATTAAACAATTTTAAAACAAACGTACTTTATATCCAAATAACTTAATAATAACTTTAGATTCATTGTTTTATATAATGCTAGGTTAAGTTTTATAATTGTATATTTAAAAAAACGACTAACTGTTGAGTTATTTGCGGCGTTTCTTCTCAGCAGTGGTCTCTTGCGAAGCTCTGGTAGTTTTTTAACGTGTTAAAGTGGCCGTGCGGCCTACTTACTGAATAAACATATTTATCTTTTTTTTATCGTTTTTTAAGTCACGTAGCACGCCGGCGAAATAATAACGTAGGTACTTAAACAAAACTGCGTCGCTATTGCCTAACAATCTCAATTGGCTTCAAAGCGGAACAATTGTTTTCATTTTGTGCGCAGACAAGCCTTCGATTTTCAAAATGAAAACGATTGCGATTGCGAGAGCGTTAAGCAATCGCCCCTCTGGTCAAAACATGAACGCGAGGCAAATGCAGCGAGAGACGAAGCGACACGAACGTTTCCGATTGCACCCGAACTTAGCTAAAAACCTACGATCGGCATTGCCGACTAGTTGGCCGATTAATCCGCAATTTAAGAACCGATTAGTCGGCCGACTGGCTAGTCGGCAAAATGCGTAGTCAGCCATAAATCTCTAGTTATTTCCGAAACATTTTTGTCATATATTTTATGAATTGCACAAAAAACCTGCCGTAAGGTACTCAAAGCAATTCTATGACGTATTTATATCGTTGTCTAGTAGCCAAGTACAAGCCTAGCATTTTGGGACTAGGTCAATTAGTGTGAGATTGTCCCCTGTTATATATTTATGTGTTTACTAACTCGGCCGCCATTACTGTCAAGTAAATAAGAGCTATCTTTATTCTGTATTTAGAGGTCCTCTAAAATTAATATTTTGATTCAAGCGTCGGCACGTCGGGGACCGCTAAGTAGCTGGGTTATTTTATATTATTTAGTTTACTTAGCGGTCCCCCGACGTGGCGACGCTTGAATCAAATTATTAATACCTATGTAGCCGGCGTCTACACAACTGTGAAATTAAGATTGATTGATTGACGTTGTCCAAAGGAAACCAGAAGACTGTCCTGAGAAGGACATGATTGACGTGACGAGGAAACGAAGGATGATTGCCCTCAAAAGAGCAGTTGGTTTGCGTACACGCTCGGTGCAGCAGCGGCGGCGATGTTTACTGGTCGGAGTCCGGCGGCGAAAGGAACGCGCGCGGCCGGAGCCTGTTTATATAACGTTGTGCATGCGCAGGCCGAGCGCTTGTGCAGTGCGCGGTGGGGTAGTCAGGAATATCAACGTTTCTATCTACCCACGTGCGTATTAACATTTAGGAGATAATATTTATCATGGAATTATACCTGGCTGCTTTAGTAACTAAGTGTGCTACGACTGTTGGAAATGAATATGAACTTGATATAATTAAATGTACCATTCTGATCATCAAGCGTATTATTACCGACAAACCAAATATCCCAAACCTACTTATAAACTTATAGGGCCAATACTTTTTATTTGTTACTTTTTAGAGGGTTTCCTTTACTATTTTGAGTCGGGGGTTTTTTAAATTAATTAAAATTAAATTTTAATTCAATTCTTTATTTCACGCTTTTTTAACTTTTCCAAATAAACAATATGACTATAACTAGCAACGTCTCTTTAAAGACATGAAATGAATAATAGGTGGTTAGTAACTAATAATATAAAAAGAGGGCTGTTAGTTTATAACGTGTATCTTCATGTCTATGTATACCGATTTGGATTTATTATTGTATTAAAAACCATTCAAATAAAAAAAAAAACTCATTCAAATCGGCTCACCCGTTAAGAGCTACGGTGCCACAGACAGACAGACACACAGACTAATACGTCAAACTTATAACACCCTTCTTTTTTGCGTCGGGGGTTAAAAACCACCCGTGGCCGTTGAAAAAAAACACAATATTCTTCATACAAACTTACCATATGCCCTTTTCGCTACAAAATGGAATATGCTGCTACGGGCTACAGCGTAGCACTCGTAGCATTGCTGCAACTGAGTGCTACTGACTTTAAGTGCGGCCGTTAGTGTTAAGACTCATCGTTATAAATACATTTTGACAACTAAATTGAATTTGAGGAGTAATATTATACAGTGCAGCTCCTTCAGCTTTGGGTAAAATTAGTTATCTTTACTAATATTATAAAGCTGAAGAGTTTGTTTGTTTGTTTGCTTGAACGCGCTTATCTCAGGAAATACTGGTCCAATTTGAAAAATTCTTGCAGTATTAGATAGCCCATTTATTGAGGAAGGCTATAGGCTATATATCATACACACATAATCTGAAGCGAAGCGAGGGCGGGTCGCTAGTAATAACATAAGATCGTATGGCTGCCAGTGGCTCAAGAAATATTATAACTTAAAGAAAAACAAAGCTTATTGTCATGTGTCAATGCCAAAACAAGGTATAGTTGCAATGCATATGTGAGGCTGTTGGCACCTATCCACTACGAGCGAGATGTAGAGCACCTGACCTTTTGTCGGGGTCTGACACCCGTTCGTGGGAACCCGTTCTAAGTGTTCCGGTTCAGTTTGGTGTTACCCGGTGACCCGCTTCAATTACACTTTAGTATCGAAAGGAAACATTACTAAATAAACACCCTTGCAAATAAAACGGGCCCTTTTGAATTTTTCAAGTAGTTTAAACATAGTGTATGTACTTAAATGTTTTTTTTGTGCTACAGCATTAAAGTAATATTATTTGTGTAAAATTTGGTATCGCTACCTCCCCTCCCCCCCCCCTATTTTGGTAACCACATTAAATTTTAAATGCCATAATTACAATGCACTTTCATTTATTTATTAATTATTATAATAACAATATATTTAGCCACCATCTAGAATATACACCCGTATTATGTCATGTCTTTTCAATTATTTTAAGACAAAGTGGTGTGCGTCTTAACAGGGCGGATATATATATTCTGTTGTATACCATTTTAAAAAAAAGAAAAAGTATAGTTGTTTGGCATAATTGGTAATCCTGCACATTTATACATTAATAAGGACTATTTTCAGCCAAGAGATCCAAACGTGTACCGCTAGGAAGCGTTCTTAATAAGTATAATTAAAACTTTGACAACCCCTGTACTAATTAACATTTAAAAGTTCTGGGCCAGAAAAGAAGTGAGTTTTATTATGCCGTCATAATTATGTCCAGTATTGGAACAACCTGTATGTTGAATCACTGTTAGGAAATTGAAATTATTGTTAAGGGATGATTTTGTGTTCTTTTCATCTATTTTATTAATATAAGAGTGAAAAGGTTTACATGACATACTGAAGCAGTCACTTAGCATTTTTTTCGGTATTGGGTAGACCCCCATATTACCAAATATTAAAAAAATATTGGAGTCTTTTGCACGGATAAAATACGGCTAAAACTTGATACAGGCTACAATTAAAATTTAGCAGAGCAAATATTATTTATGAATTGAAAACTTACACACACAGATAATAAAAAAGTATTTTGTATAGAAAGGTGGACATATGTGTTTGCTTATATATTTATAAGAAATTATTATTATCTGTGTATGAATATGAATTATGCCATTAATGGAAAGCCAAGATTAAAGTTATGACCTGCTTTAATGGGATCCACCATCCCCCATTTTCATCTCTTGGACCCTTCATTTTTTCCAGTCACATGGACCCCTTCCTGGTCGATATGGACCACTTTTGGGATCACTGGGCTATATTAAGGACGTTGAATACTTTCACAGAATGTATGAATTCTATCTATGCATATTGAGGGTAAAGCTAAACAAAGCCTTTTTTGTCTGTGGTTTTTCCGGACCATACAGTATTGAAGTGATGTTCGCCGATGTGCTGGGCATGCAAATGAATTCAAACTATGAAAGGGAACCATGCAGCAGGCACGTTCAATCTACGTTAACGCTATTTTGTTTGTAAAAACGCCATCCGTATAGTTAGGTTCTTTTAACACATTCAATGCCAATGACTCGATTGTAAGGTTCACTGTTCGTAGCAGATTTTCGTTACATTGCGGACAAAAATGTTGCTACAGGCTACACTACTACACTACGCTAGCGTAGCACTCGTAGCATTGCTGCCACTGAAGAATTGAACATGATTGTGAGGATGAAAATTTCCGTACAAAATACAGTAACTTTTCTCT
The DNA here is from genome assembly GCA_963966035.1 of Acleris laterana. Lineage (NCBI taxonomy): Eukaryota > Metazoa > Arthropoda > Insecta > Lepidoptera > Tortricidae > Acleris > Acleris laterana. The sequence goes on from OZ014443.1 coordinate 16,733,234, forward strand.
CTCCATTGTAGTGGTAATCCTCTTAAATTGGTTGATGAATTTTAAAACTACATAAGTAGGCTCTTAGGCCCGATGTAACATTTACCGCCTGTTTCACAATCGACTAGTAAAGCATGTCTGACAGATAAATTTAGCCCTTGCTCTTTCTTAAATTTGTAAATAGACAACGGGGTTGCGGGGTTGCGGGTGGTAGGACCTTGTGCAAGGTCCGTCCAGATCGCTACCACCATCTTATCCATTAACCTACCGCCAAACAGCAGTGTTCGCATTGTTGTGTTCCGGTTTGGGGATAAGACAGCCGGTGAAATGACTAGCATAGAGGCATTCCATCTTAGTCCTCAGGGTTGGCAACGCATTTGCAGTCTTAGGATTGCATCGCAGTCCTGTGAATGCGAATGTCTATGGGTCACAGTTTCCACTTACCATCAGGTAGCCTGTGTGCTCGTTTGTCTTCTCTATGCCATAAAAATAAAAAATAAAACTTTAAATGGCAGATAATTTTACTCGTAGATTGTGAAACAGGCTCTTAATAGAATAAATAAATTTTTAAGATGGTTCGTGGGGTGGGCAATGTTACCCCTAGGGCTAAAGTAACCCGAGTTTACGGTATTTCATCTCAATGAGGCGAGATATTTCACTTTGTTCCGATAGGGTTCACAGAAATCGATGATTTAGTATTTAACAAAATCTTTAAATAATATAACAACATTATTTTTATTTTTTTTGTTGTTGAAATTGCATCTAGTTTCATCCCTATTCGTTTGTGCACTTTTTCCAAGGACACGATGTATACAATTAAAAGTAAAATCTCAAATTAATACATGAACAAAAAAAAAACTGGTGCGTCCGGTTTCCGGCCAATATGTCCGGCTAAGTAACCCACTAGTACTCATGACACTAAAATGTTGTCATGCCCTTAAAAGAAATATAATTCGAGGCGGTAAAATTAAAAACATATTTGACCTGTTTATGGTATTGTTTTTAACTCGGCCGCCATTAATAAATAATTAATAAAAATAAAAAATAAAAAAAAATAATTTTTTTTTAATTTTTTTTTTATTATTATTGAGTAATTAATTAATTAACTTGACATTTTGTAATTTTTTTTTTTTTTTTTTTTTTTTTATTTGATTATTTCATATACATATTATTATAATTGACTGTACTTAGCTACTTACCTTAAACGTAAATTTTATTCTGGCCTAAATGTATTATTATTATTACTTCTTTGAAATGATTATGTGTTCTATTGCATTAATTTTATAGTTACTAATATTAGGCTAAGTATTATTTTATTTTATTACTAACAATAATGATCCTTGTTGGTCCATGAATAAATGAATTGAATTGAATTGAATTGAATTGAATTACTACTAAGTAAATAAGACCTATCAAAATGACAATACGATAACAGGTCAAAAACGATATAGTTTTTACCGTGTTGAATCCCCTGTACCTGGGTGACATGAAGAGGGTTTTAATTTGTGAGGCTATAACTTTGTTCAAAACACAAAATTCAATGAACCAACTAATACTGTTACATAATATTCCCCGCCGTTCGTTCGAAAGCACCAACCCTCATCATTCATTATTTATTTAACCCGGCATATTGCGAAACGCAATTAACATTTAGTTTCAGTTCATTTCTACTTTGCTGGTTTTTCGCAAAAATATTTCAACTAACAACAATTTAGCGAACCAAATTTGCTGTTGGTTTTTCTGCGAGTATTATATGAAATATATAGATATAAATAAAGAAATAGAATTAGTTCCTTCTCAGTTATCTCTACATATTTTAAAACAAAGTAGCTCCCCGCTGTCTGTCCCTCTGTCTGTACGCTTCTTTCAAACTGCGAAACGGATATTAAGACTGCGCCGAGCGTACGCCGGATGTACAGTGGCGCCCTCATTACTATTATTGTGTTTTCTAATTAACCAAAGTATTTTCTTGAAATTGGTCGGTAGTTTTTTGTACTACAAACGAAAACACAACTTATAGGGTATATCACATAGTTTAATAATAATTCACCTTCGAGTTATCAACTTAACGGAAAAAAGTGGCCACCTTTTCCCGATGAGCTGACTATTCAAAGGGTAATTGTTATTAAAGTTTGTTACGTATCCCATAAATTGTGTTTTTACTTGCGCTACAAAAACGTATCGTCTGATTGCAAGGAAGTTCTTTAGTTAATTAGAAAACACAATAATAGTAATGAGGGCGCCACTGGACGCTCGACGTTTGCTCGGTGCAGTCTTAATGCGGTTTTCACCAACATATAGCGATTCGAGAGGAAGGTTTTATGTTTAAATTCTGGTTTATGTCTGTGCAGCAGGAAACTCACATAAACCGGAGCAGAGCGGGTTGCTTGTTGTTAAAAACTTATATTATTAACATTTCAGTGCGTATGTTTTTAATTAGGTCACAGCTTTCGCAAACGTATCTCACCTGGCGTTACGTGCCTTCGAGCGCTCGGGTTATTTTTAGCAGCCCTAGGTTGGATTTGACCAAATTGGAATAAGGTCTTACTCCGAGATTCTTCATCATCATCATCATCTTCATCAGCCTATCCACTCCACTGCTGGACGTAGGCTTCTCCCTTTGCACGCCACTTTCATCCAGCTCCGAGATCAGTCTATACAAATTTGGCATTTAATCTAGATGTAAGACCTCGCTGCAGTTTGGCCGAATGAAACCTTAGAGTGGATTTGACCAAACTTTAATTAATACGCGAATAACTGGTTGCTTAAATACAAAAGAGCCACAAATCAAAATGTGCTTGTTTTGCATTTAAATTTGGAATGCTTTAAGTTTTAAATCAAACTATATCTGTTTTTGTTTTATGACGCTGTTGTATTTAAGCAGCGAACTATACTAGAGACCATATCTATTCCACAATTTTACTATCGAGTATGTATACCTATGGACGATTTTCCACTATTCGTACGGAATCACTAAACTCGAATAATAGAGTGAACGATAAACGAAAATATTACCCGGCCAAAAACAATGCTATACACCGAAACGACGTAAAAGCATCAGCCATGTCATGTTACTTTTATAGAATCACTAGCTTCTGCCCGCGACTTCGTCCGCGTAGATTTCGATTGTCGTTATTCCCTCGGGAACTTTTAAATTTTCCGGGATAAAAAGTAGCCTATGTGTTAATCCAGGGTGTCAGCTAACTCCATACCAAATTTTATTAATATCGCTCCAACCGTTTAGACGTGAAGAAGTAACAAACCTACACACTCACAAACTTAAATATTAGTGTGATACTTACAGGACAGGAAAATAACTGTTACTACAAAATTAATGTCGAGTTGATATGGCAGCACTGACAGCAACTGACAGCACAAAACAAGATGTGAACGCCACTAAATTATTCTTGGAATAACTCCATTATTCTACGCAAATCAATTCCCGAATAGGTTTACTGTTTAGAATTATCTGTTACTGGTAAAATGTACCAACTGATTTACTCTCGATTGATTGGTGACTTATTCTAAGAATAAAATGTAGTCTCGTTTTGTTCCGCCCTTATTACAAAACGTGCAGTTCAGCCATTTTTTGTCCAGTACTGTCATTGTGACATTTGAATTTGACAGATAAGGGCAAAGCATGCCGTATAAATACATACAGGGCCTATTCTTGGCGATAAAAACCTTATATACCTTTGGGGGCATATCGTGGTTCTAGAAACCATGGAGTCGCTATTTCCAAATTATTACAATACATGAGTACTTCGATTCTGACCTTCATTACGGTCATATTTCGAAATGAACCAAATACATTTTTAGTTTGGTTATTCCATACCTACTAATATTTGCTTATTTGTAACGCTTTCACAGCAGAGATATCCTCCATACCAAAGTTCATTTAAATTGGTTTAACGGTTTAATTAATAATTATTTTTGAAATATTAAAGTACTGAAAGCCAAAATCAAAGTAGTATGTATTATAATAAATAGGAAATAGCGACTCTATGTATTCTAGAACCACGATTTGCCACCGAGAGTCCTAACTCTAGTTATACTCGTAGTATTGATTTTAACACGGCCGGATTTTAAAACATTGATACAATACAATAACAAGTCAAAGACAATATGGTTTTTAACATGTAGAATCTCGGCCATGAAATACAGTGCGAATAGCCCTTAGAAGGTGCTACGGGTTTGTAGTTGTCTCTCACTCGCTCTCATACGCTCTTATGAAGAGCGAGTGAGATAGAAGTACAAACACGTATCACCTAAGTGCTCACAGACTGTACAAAGCTAAAAAAATAAAAATAAAACATTTATTTCAGGTGTTACCCATATAGTGTATCTTTTGAGAGTTGGTCGCGCGTCCAGAGCTGCATAATAGCACTGCACTGTCCACGTCCAGTCTCCCCGCAACCGTCTCCGTCTGCGTGCGTCTAAAACTCAACTCAGTGACAAATACTCACACTCCTCACACAAAATATACTTTATGTAAATGCCCACCCTTCCTCCCCCCCTCCCTAATTAAATTTTACAGCCCTGTAGTACTCACACCCACGTTAAGAAGCTTGAACGTGCTAGCTAGCGTACATCGCATAGCATTAAGTGTATCATTAATAGAGAGCGGATTTGAAGTAGTTTGAAGAAGTAAGATTACAAGTTTAATATGGATATGACTAGTGCCATTGGTTAGATAAATAGATAGATTATTTATTAGATAGAATTATTGTTTATTATACCGAAAAGTAATCTTATAGATAATTAAATTCAATAAATTTTATTCTTGCAACAAATGTAAAGATTTTTTTTATAATAATATAAGTAATTGTATACAGCTTAAACATAATTAGATCCTATTTATTACGCACCGTTTTTGATCGATCTTGTCAACATATTCAACTAGTCATATCCATATTAAACTTGTAATAGCTACTTCGAATCCCCTCTCTAATCATTAACTTTACGCCTTAAGCGCTCTGACATGTTTAACCTACATACGATATTTTAAATAAATTAAAATGTTTTTCACACCACCTGCTCGACAATGCCAAATTACATATCATGCAAACCTTACACAAACCAAATCATTAAAGCCCTTGGCTTTAGCCGGGGTGTAATGTTGTACTGAATCTCATTATAACCCGCTGGGTTGTAATATTTTCACTTTTCATAGTTCTTATTACAATGGCATTAAAGTCTAATTTCGTAATAAAAGATCAACTAATACTCGAAGGCCGGGCGCGGCGCCGCCGCCACCGCCGCGTCCAACCTAATTTGAAAATCGAACATTTTCTAAAATCGAGCTGGCCACGGCAAGCTGAATGGAACACATTTGAAATTAAACAAAAGCCGCGAGTATTGTAAGACGCTGCAATAAAATACATTGGTGATAACTGCAAAGTTTTAAATAAATATATCAAAATTGAAGAAAACATCAAATATCAATTTTCACTTTTAATTTTTATTTACTATAATAAAACGCTGTTTTTAGTAGACTCGCTTTTTTATTGTCTCGCAAAAGGTGAGAAAAGTAGAGTACACTCCTCGGGGATAAAGCTGTTTTCGTCTTGGGCGCGCTTGAACCCCTCACTGCGCTCAGGACTCTTCTTAATTCCCTCGCTTCGCTCGGGAATTAACTCTTAACACCCTCGCTGCGCTCGGGAGTTAAATCTGGAGTCCTTCGTTATGTTCACGATTCAATATCGCGCCCGTGACATAAAACTGTGCTTTATCCCCTCGGTGTATAATCTACTATTAAAAACTGGGTAAAACCATGCGCAGCATCCTCAGTGTAGGCTTCCAACATCATTACTACTGTAGCGAAAATGGCACTTAGAATTCAATATATGCTAAAAGGCCCTCGAAATTTAAAATTGATAGTGACATACACATAATGGTTTTTTTTTTAATGGCATAGAGAAGACAATCGAGCACACAGGCCACCTGATGGTAAGTGGAAGCTGTGACCCATAGACATTCGCATTCACAAGACTGCCTGCGATGCAATCCTAAGACTGCAAATGCGTTGCCAACCCTGAGGACTAAGATGGAATGCCTCTATGTTAGTCATTTCACCGGCTGTCTTATCCCCAAACCGGAACACAACAGTGCGAACACTGCTGTTTGGCGGTAGGTTAATGGATAAGATGGTGGTAGCGATCCGGTCCTACCACCCGCAATTTAATGGCTAACCAACAATGTGTCATTACAAACATGTCGGGAGGAACCCACATTTCTTTTTAAGGTTATTTCATCACTAGCTTTTGCCCACCGCTTTGTCCGTTTAGATTTCCCTCGGGATCTTTTAAATTTTCCGGGATGAAAAGTGGTATATGTGTTAATCCAGGTACCTATGCAATCTCCATTTAAAACTTCATCCATACCCGTTCAGACGTTGCATCGCGAAGAAGTAACATACAAACACACAAACTTTTGCATTTATAATACGAGTATTAGTACGCGGTTTGATCTTGGTGCGTGGTATCAATATCTATATGTGTATAAAAAAAACAGTTTTGTAACTTTAATAGTTTCTGAGAAAAAGTGAGCGTGATGTACAGACAGACGAGTTAGTAGTAGAATGACTAGGCCGCAAAATAACCACATCGCTTGTAGCCTATATCTGAAAAAGTCTGAGTTGCAAAATGAACACATTGTTTTTTCATTTTAGTCTGTCTTAGCAATGTTGACGGAGCCCCGCATGGTGGTGCTCCTATTCCTGAGCGGCTTACCCTTCGGGCATTTAAGTTACCTAACGAGCCTAACCTACCCAGTAAAACAAATAAAGTGGTCATATTGTGACACGGACGTTTTATAATGTAGACTAAAAGTGATGGTGGACTTAGGCCCGTATTAATAAACTCATCTTGGCTGAGATGCGCGGCACAAGATACGTCAAAGTAAACGTCAAACCATAGTTAACCACACTGTCATTTATGATGCATCTCAAGACAAGCTTTAGAGTTGAGATTAGTTTATTAATACGGCCCTTAGTCCTTCTGAATCCATCCGCAAACAACTCCGAGTTATTACAGAGTTTTGTAGACGTTTCATGGATCTATGACCACATCATGACGGAATTTAAATGTACCCCTGATATTATACTCTGCTCATGAAAAAAATCGCTGTGTATGCTCTTAATATTTGAGGTCGAGTTCCCTCAACTCTTCATGGATTCCATAATATAAAAAAACAAAAAAAAAACATATCACAACTGGATTTTGACAAAATCGGGACCAGTCTGAATACCCTTACAAAAAAACCGGTTAAGTGTGAGTCGGACTGAGGGTTCCGTACCGCGGCATAGTAGGTATTAAGAATACTAGCTGGAGTGAAATGGGACTACCCTGCTCAAGAGTTATTTAAAAAAATTAAAATACTTACTCTCCCTAGCGTATACATCATGGAGATCTGTAAGTACGTTCGAACTAACCTAAGTAAAATGCCCACAAATGCGGACCACTTTAACTTCAACACAAGGCGGCGCCTCGATCTATACGTACCTGCTGTTAGGTTAGCCAAATCTAAAAAGTGTCTAAGAGTGATAGGTCCAAAATTATACAACATCCTTCCTAGTGCTATTAGGGGTGTCGCCAGTGATAGTGTTTTTCGCAAGCAACTAAAACACCTGCTGATTGACATGGCGTGTTATTCGGTTGAGGACTTTTTTACAAATATGTCTCGCTACTCTAGGCTTAACTATGATGGGAAGTCGGACGTTTAGAATGTATAAGAACAAAATATGCATATTTTTAATACCTACTGGTAGTGTATGACTTTGTCACTTACTAGAAAGATTACTGTTATCGAGCTACAATATGTGTCTCAATGATTGTCAATACTTGGTAAACCAATTGTTAGTTAAAAGCTACTGTAATGTTAGTTATATAATGAATAACAAATGTATAAATTTCTAATAACTACTTATGTACTGTAAAATGACGTGTAAATTTATATTTATCAATAAAATAATCAATCAATCAATCAATATTATATTCCAATTTAAATTCAATTTCGATGCGAAGAAGCGCGTGCCCAATTCACAATTGGCCATTGTTTAGCGTTTGCTGTTTTTCTTACAGAGAGTTTCTAATATAATCCTACCAAATTTGACGCTCTGTTTTCCCGTATTACGATACAACAAAAATAAGAACACGTTGAAAAAAAACGTTTTATGTATCAGGTAGACTAAACTAAAGGACCTTATCCGGAACACCACCTTGCGCTCCATGATTCAAATAGTCGACGTAACCCAGAAGACGGACAAGCTGAAGTGGGACTGGGCTGGCCATGTCTGCCGCATGCAGAACGAGCTGTGGGCCAAAGTCACCACAGAGTGGAAGCCCAACAACTCAAGACGGAAACGCGGCAGACCTCGTCGGCGATGGCGGGATGACTTGGACTCCTTTTTTGTGGCCAGAGAAGGAAAAGAATAGAGATACATGGAAAAAGTGGTGGGAGGCCTTTGCCCAGCAGTGGGACACATGCGGCTCTTAATGCATGAGGAACACTTTATGATTACACTTTCTTTAAATAAAATGGTTAATTCGGCTACTGAACCCTTAGAAACGAAATCCATTTATAAACCGCACAAATAACGGAGTTTGATGGCAACAAGCATATAAACAAGTAAAACCGGATTACGCACCTCCTCCTTTTTTTGATGTCGGTTAAACATTCGACGCGCATCCCAATCAAAACATAAATCAACTTTATTTTCCAAAACATATTATAACAACGGCGTCGCTGCGCCGAGTACGTAAACTCAACTAATTTGATTCATAAGCCGATATAGAACCATGTCAAAGTAACGTCATAATTCGTCATTCGTTTTTGTATATGCTGCTTAAGTTGTGTAATACAATAACATCTCATAAGTTTTTTTTATACTTTGTCATTTTGTTAAAATTTATACAATATAAAAATGAGAAATGCGACTCCATTCGTCCGATGTTCACTTTTGTCGTAAATTTTATGATAATGGTAATTTCACTAAAAAGTTTTCAATATTTTGAAACGTTAGTTTGCAAAGGGCATTGGGTGTTTGAAGAATATTATCCTATTTTTTTTCAGCGGCCGCGAATTATATTTACATACTTATTTAGAGGACCTCGAAATACACATAGATATTATAATTTATGGCGTTTAATAATAACGGAGTCGAGATATTAAAGATTTAAATGTTCAGATTTTGGTACTAAAAGTACACCTAAGTAAGAATATTGAATATCTCGGCTCCGATGCACTTCAGAGTGTTACATTACATAACAAAACATGTTTATTTTGAATTATTCTATCATAATTTACCACTTTTAATAATGGCCGCTCACCTTGAAAATATATGACTTTTACAAATGACAACACTTTTACCCTAACTCCTTTGACACCTAATGGCTAGGATATTGAGTTATTTTTTGGCACTAATGTTTAAGGTAAATAGTGACACAGGTAACACTAGAGTAAAATGTTTCACTTTAATTTCTGTTAACGAACTCAAGTTTCTGAGAAACACCTAGTTTCGTTCGCATTCTATTAGTTTTATATTGAATTTCAAACTTTATCACCACGGGATAGGATTCATAATAAATATCTAGTACTTACACATTCAAATTCATGTTTCATTTCAATAATGCATGATATTTAGCCGTTGTGTATCGAATTTATATCAAAATGTCGGATATATTGACATTTATAGTAAAAATGTATGCATTACAAGGAAATAAAGTAATAAATTATTATTTTCAAAACTAACACAAAATCATTCCAAACGCAAGGTCAATAAAATTAAACCAAAAATAATGACTAGGAGAACATGACGAGGTCTCTACATCAGGGTAGTGATTTTCTCAACAACGACGGTCCGACGGACGGACGAGTGAATGCCCAAGCGGCAAGTTTAAGTAGCCCCGTCAGTGCGAACAAAACATATTTTAGCGCGTGCATTTTCAATTTAGCAGCATGGTCTCTGCCGATGGATCAGACGTGTAAGGCCGCTTTATTGAAAATGCACGCGCTAAAATGTGTTTTGTTCGCACTGACGGGACAACTTTAACTCGCCGCTGCGATTTCGCTCGTTCGTCCGACCGTCCGTTGTTTTTGAGAGAATAACACGCCTAGAACGATACTTAAAACAACAATTATGGGTGGGCAAATGTCAAATTTTAACCCGAAGCGAAGTAAGCCCTGTCCGCGGTTTGAATATAGGGTTCGACCGTTATTTGTAAACACGTCTGATTTCACATTATTTATTCACTTCATTTGTTTGAGAGACCACTTTTTAAAATAAGAACTCTCGTTCCGGAATTGAAAAAGTCGCCTGTTCCTTCCCCGGCACACCGACGGTAAAAGTTTGTATTAAATTAGGCCTTAAGAATCACCGGAATTCCAGGAACCTTTTTCCCGCAGTAAAAGACTTTTGGGAATGTCGGTTGGGAGTATAATAATTAACTTTGTATCAGGATAAAGATCTTTATTGTTTATCTTCAGGTACTAATAAAGCAATACAAAGGCGGTAGTATGTTTGTTTATAAATCAATATTAAATAGATGACGGTGGTGGTCATGGTGGTAGCTGATATCTCTTAAATGGAGCTACCATGTTCATGAAACAACTAGGAAGCATTCCGAATAAACAAGCTTTCTTTAAAAAAACCGGGCAAGAACATGTCGGACCATGCTCAGTGTAGCGCTCCGACGCCATTACTACAAAAACCAAAATGCAATCCTAGCGATAATGACACTTTAAAAAAATAAATGATACTTTTAAAAATTTAAAAATTGATAATAACATGTACATAATGATTTTTTAACGATACCTCAATCAAAGATATAATGTTAAAAAAATACCGGTTACTGTATGGCTGGTACTTACTACTTTGTCGGCGTAATTTAAATGGATAACTATGCCAAATTACAGCTTTGTAGTACCAAGAGGCTCTGAGTTAGACAGACGGACAGACAGAAATGCCAAAACTATATTAGTTTGTATGTATGTATGTAAACTCTTTTTCATCACACTTGCTCGTAAATAGTGTCCTAACATGCTAGAAAAATCGACCGTAAATTCAAAATAATACCCGCGGGCCTTTTTTTACCATTACGTAACTAAAGTGCGTAATAGCTTTTTTTTTAAATATTATACGTGGACTCAAACTATCACAATACGTCAGGACCCCAATTCTTGTGCCATTCAATATGAAGTTTCATTCGAGATGAAATGTCAGTTGAATACTATTTCCTAACAATCTCGCATAATAAACTATTGATCTCATATGTCACTAGAATCGGACTCCGAACACGTTTGACATTATCTGTGGTAAGTCACAGACAATGATGTAGTCTGCCGCTAATAAGTTAAAAATATGATCTTGTGTCTGATTTTATTTCATTTCCTCGCAATTGTGATGAAAAACATTGTATGTTACATGGGTGGTAAAGGAAATACAAAGCTCGAGTCATTAAAGCCCTCAGCCTTCGGCTTCGGGCTTCTAACAGACTCTCGTTTGTAATTCTTTCTTTACCACCCTTAATACACAATGTACTATATTGTACATAAACATTTACAAATAATTTTTGCATCACTATAGATAATGTACATAGGCGAACTTATCCCATATGGGATCTCTTCTGGTTAACCTTGGAGTAGAATAAGCAAGGACAAAGCAAGAGGATAGGCTTATAAAATAATATAAGTTGTTATTTATTTGTTACATACATCCGACATATTAATATCTGCTTTAATATAGTACATTGTGTATTAAGGATGGTAAAGAAAGAATTACACACGAGAGTCTCTTAGAAGCATATTTAAAAAAAAAGCTATTACGCACGTTAGGGCGTAATGGTAAAAAAAAGGCCCGCGGGTATTATTTTGGATTTACGGTCGATTTTTCTAGCATGTTAGGACACTATTTACGAGCAAGTTAAGTGTGATGAAAAAATACATACGTAGGTTTGACTTCGGGACTCTAAAAATCGCGTCCCAATGCCACAGATACACATACACACCGACACACTGATCGTTAAGCTTTTAACACCCCACTTTTTTCGTGGGGGGTTGAATCAGGCTTCACGGCTCAACGCATCAACCGACCGTTGTGAAATTGCGTACAGAGGATAGTTTATAGCGCCGAAGCGGGCATAAAAAGTCCCCTTTTTATGACGGAAAATTTAATTCACGAGAAAATAGCGATAAACTAGCGCGCGGATACAGTGGCAAAAGCTAGTATCGGATTCGTTTTGGCGAAATATTTTTACCCAAATACATACATACATAAACTCACCCCTTTGTTCCCAGAAAGGTAGGCAGGGCTAAAATCTCGTACAACTCTAAAAACTTGTTGATAATTCTGTAACCACATTTTGCACACTTAGGCTAAGATGTTTACCCAAATAAACATACAAGATGTCGGCTCACTGGTGGTCAAAATGAAAAAAAAATAGGTCACACTGGGCTAACAAATACACCCCCATGTATGTTCAGCGATTTTTAGTACTTTCGGAGATATTGATCATTTTAGTCGGAATTTTTGTAATTCTTTCTTATACGTCCATGTTAGATAAAACTCATCATAGTCATCATGTTAATGTATTATTTCAATATTTTTTCTGTGGTTTCTTACATGAATAGAATTATTATGAGCTTTGAATGTTTTTAAAGCTACTTGCCAATTTTTTTTCATGTTACTTTCTCTATACTAAGATTTTTTCATCTAGTATGGAAAAACAAACTTTGTACATACATACACATACATAAACTCACGCCTTTATTCCCAGAGTGGGGTAGGCAGAGCTACAGAATTTCCAACAACTATAAAAACTTTGATAATTCTGTAACCACATTTTGCACACTTAGGCGAAGATGTTTACCAGTGGGGTAATTCCACAATAATGTAACGAAAGTTACCATTTCAATGAGTGTTTTTTGAAACTTTGAATGCTCATATTTTTCTAGATATAAATTTAATCACGTATATAGAGATAAATGAATCCTTCTATTTTGAAATATAACTTAAAAAACAAGCAGAATGCTAGAAATTGGTAACTTGCGTTACTCTCTGCCATGGAATTGCCCAGTGTATTAGTGACAGGTTGCAAGCCCATCGCCTAACAGCTGTACTACACGAACTCGTAATTCGTAAGTTTGTTTATAAATATTTGAATGGTTCATTACCGGAACCAGTTGCACATAGTCTATTATATCATGTACAATATTTAAAGCAGGCGAAGTCGGGACAGGCCGCTAGTACCTACACTACGAAATAAATGTCAAATAAAATGCCATTTACCTTAAAAGTTAATTATTTTATATCCCGCTCCTCTGGTACTTTTAAGTCGATAATCGCTTTTGCATCTAGAACGATCATCGGGATAAACCTGTCTCATCGAGGAAGAGTAGTAGGAGGTAGAGTAGTCTGACTATGTACTTAGGATTATTTCGTTCTGCCATTAATATAGATATGAGTTCTTGCTTCTTCTTCCTCGCCATACACCCAGGATAATGCTATCGGAGGACTTAGGCAAGACGCAAACGCTACAAAGGTTTCTATTTTCTATCACTCAAAATGTATGGGGTGGTGCGAAAAACCACGTGGTCAACTGTCATCCCATATGAGTGATAGATAAGAAGAACGCTAGTTTGCACCTTGGCTACGGCCACAGGAAATATATTCTACGACGAGAAACAATATTAAATTGACGTGTTATGGTATTGTTTGTATTTCAGCCGCCATTATTATTATTTATTTGTTTAATGGCGTCTACATAATAACGTAATTTTGCCAATGTCAAGTATATATAAGCAACGTTGTACGGTTAATCCTGTCCTGTCGTCGAAATCTTCCAGTCATAGTCGTTATGAATGACCCTTGAAGAAGGCGAGCAACCACTTCAATGGCTTGGTGTGATCTTGACCGCTAACTCATTTGGAACCATTTTTTCACTGTTAATTTATTCAATGCAAGTTCTTCATCAATGTTACAAGTTGTCCCTCATATCTGCCCTGGATTTGCGAACCAAAATCAACGATAAAATAATTTACAAGAAATTAAATACTTGGACAGATGTTTTTAGAATGACAGCCAGCCATTACTGTCAAGTAGCTGTCAAAACGTTGTCAATACGATAACAGGTCAAAAGCAATATTGTTGAACGTTGTTGAATAAAGACCAAGGGCGACAGATTTCATCCAAGTCCGTTCGTTAGCATCCTAACATCCATAGAAATTTAATAATTAATAGATTAGGACGTAAACGTGAAAGCGTGGGAAATGCTGTTCGCATCTAAATTAGGTATTAATATTGAATTTCCCCAACGGGCGACATCCTAATGAACTATTCGAGGTTTAATTTCTTACTACACAGATCAAGCGATTGGAAACAACGTTCTTACGTAGGTATATAGGTATGTATTGAAATATTTTCTTCACGTTCATATTGAGATTGTTATTTGTCATAAACAAACAACCATAGGGATATTCCCAAATATAATCCAACTTCTTATAAAAACAAAATCATGTATTATTCCTGGTAATATTTAAGTTACTCACCTTTTCACGTTCCCAAACGCAAACAATAAAGTATTGAAGCAGTCCAACTCGCGTTACCGTTCACAGCACTAAACACAACAATTTATATAGTAATAGAATCATATTTAGAAACGTTGAGTTGTATTTTGTAAGTTTCATTTGGGAAGTTAGCCGGGCGCTTGTATTCAGCTCGCGCGAGCGCCTGCCACGAACGTTAGAGCAATACTGACGTAGCGTGCGTTCGTTGAATCTTTTCACCCAGGCGCCTTACATAAATCGGCTATTCTGTTTACATTGGTACTTTAACGCCGACCTAGCACTTGAAACTGGAGTCCACCGTCTTAATTGAGTGTAATAATAATTCTAAAGTCGTGTTTATGAAAATGGATGGCTGGTTGAGTAAGTTGATATAACCCGTGCGGATTGTTTACCCGTTTAGCCCTAAATTGATAAATTTTGATGTAAATTAAGTTTCGGTTTTGTGTTTATATAATAACAGCCCAAGGGACTTTAAACTCCAAAGCAAAGGGGGGTTTTATTATAAGTTTAACGTGTATACTGTGTGACTTACCCTTTATTCACCGACACAAATTTCATTGAAAGTTTTTCTTCGCCGACACGGAGAGTTATAACTTTTCGGTGGTCACAAGACAAACTTAACGTAGTCTACCTACGTAACTTGCTTAAAATAACCTACAAACAATAAGGTTTCAGCAGCAATTAGTTTTCAATACATTCGATCAAATGAGTGTCGGTGACTCAAGGGCATCCCGTATCTGTGTGTCTATGTATCCGCGTGTATGTGTGGGGGGGGGGGGTTCAATTTATAAGGCTAACCCGCCATTTGGGTGAATTTCATATCACCCTTTGTATCATTTCATCTAACTCTATTTTCTGCTGAAACCATGATGTTTTATCTTAACAAATTATCACGTAGTTCAGCGGGCCTATTATGGTCGTGTTTAACGACGAGGATAAGCGTCGATAAAACATCTGTCACTTACTGACCAATACGTGAGTGCGAAAGTGACGGAAGCTTTTTCCACCACGATAAAGGCGACCATAAGGGTCTCCCCAGACCTATCGACGCGGAATCGGCTTGGGCCGTTAAGAAAAAAAATTATGTCCGTGCAGTAAGAGTGAAAATGGTATCGCTCGGCTCGGCTCGGCCCGGCTCGGCGTTGCGAACGGAATGACTTCGTTTTCGATCTTATTGCGTGGACATAAAACTTATTTTTGCCGGCTCAAGCCGATTCCGCGTCGATAGGTCTGGGGAGACCCTAATACGGGCCCTGTTGCTATTGCCTAACGCACTCGCAATTGCAATTGGCTTCAAAGCGGAACAATTGTTTTCATTTTGTATGCAGACAAGCCTTCGATTAACAAAATGAAAACAATTGCGATTTTGCCTTGTGACTATCAAAATAAACCCACTCATGCGCTATGCGGCGAGAAATGCATTTCGCTGAATAGAAAATTCTGCGTAAAATGTTCGTTGAAAGGTATTTGGATAAAATTTAATAACAGTCGGCCAAAAATGTGGTCTACCACCGTACGGTTGAAGTTCATTTACACGTCAAGATACAACAAGTTCGATTTTCCCTTGCAATAATATTATGACAGTGACAAGTGTAAGGCCGGCGTTACACTCGTAAGTCTCACTTACGTAGGTAGGGACACGGCTATCTGTTAGAATGAGAAAAAATATTTCTATCTTATTCTTACAAATAGCTGCGTCCCTACTTACGTAAGTAAACTTACTAAGTGTAAGGCCGGCCTAAACCTTAGCGATAATAAAATCTCACAGAAACATTTGTAAAAATGGTAGGCAACTTGGCCGACCCATTTAATAATTTTGTTTTTATACAGTGTGTTACCGGCATGCAGGAATTTATTCAAACTGCCGATAATATGTTACTTTAGCAATTGTTTGCAAGTACTATCAATTAAAAATAATTAAAATAACTTCACAATTAATTTTCTTAGACACTGACCATTTTTAATGTAGTGCATGTGCTGCGTGTTCATCGTTATCATATCAGTATCGCTGTTGCTTGGTACAAGGCATGTCGTGGTACGGGGGCAGATCATAAGAATCATAATAGTATCCGTCGACTGTCATTGACATTTGTCAAATCGCTGTGATTTACATTGCTGGCAATTTAATTTTTGTTAGAAAGTTATCAAAGCCTGAAAAATTGTTTATTCATTAAATTAATGTCATAGTTACGTTACAGATATACGTTATTTTAACCTACTTTTAAAAAGCCTGGGTGCTGGTAACACACTCTACATATATTGGTGAATACTGTTAGTTTATTTGCAGCGTTTAAATAAAATAAAGTAAATATTGGTCTAGTAGCAAGTGTTTAGTTACTCTCGCCGGGTGCCACAAACGACCTAGTTAGCAAATGATTGATATTTTAAACGAAGTACTTCCAAAAGTATCAAAGTGAATTGATGAACATACATACCTAGGTGCTTACTCGGGCAGCTATACTAAAGTGATGTAGGAAAATATTTCATCGACATAAAAATATATCGATGGTACTGTCAACAATGTTCAACATCAACAGTGATCAACGGGACATTCTTAACATATTTATGACTCAAGGTCGATTTCTCATTCCTGTTGGTTATTGAATGTTCAATTTTGATTGAAGTGACATCCCCTTACTTTTATTATCTTAAGAAGCTCGATATCAGATATAACATCAAACATTTTTATAGTAATCGAGAATTTTCAATGAGCACATGATATCGACATCTTTTTTTATCGATATCAAATCTCTGAAACGAATTATAATTAACATCACCATAATCTGAACTTCTGCCGGCATTATGTAAAATCAGTTAGTGATTTACATAATTTCTCCTTTCGTCTGTTCCTTGTTAAATTAAGAGTGACAATTATTCTGACAGACGTTTTTCAATAATACTCAAGGGACCAAAATACCCTACAGCACTTTTTTTTTTATGTCATAGAGAAGACAAACGAGCACACAGGCCACCTGATGGTAAGTGGAAACTGTGACCCATAGACATTCGCATTCGCAGGACTGCGATGCAATCCTAAGACTGCAAATGCGTTGCCAACCCTGAGGACTAAGATGGAATGCCTCTATGTTAGTCATTTCACCGGCTGTCTTATCCCCAAACCGGAACACAACAATGCGAACACTGCTGTTTGGCGGTAGGTTAATGGATAAGATGGTGGTAGCGATCCGGACGGACCCAGCACAAGGTCCTACCACCCGCAACACTGCGACAGAAAACACCTAAGGCAGGTAGTGAGTTTGGGACTCCCGAGATGCTGGAAGGAAGCTCCCTCCCCCCCTCCCCTCCCCCCCTCCCCTCGGCCTCGCCCTCTTCCGCCAGTCACCGCCCCATCGTACTCATAGGTTGTTTTTTTTAATTTATTTCCTCTAATAAGGTATACTTTTTTTTTCAATACAATCTCTTTCATTTAAAAAATATATATTAAGACTGCGCCGAGCAAACGCCGCCGAGCGTCCAGTGGCGCCCTCATTACTATTATTGGGTTTTCTAATGAATTTCCTTGGAACCAAACAAAATGTGTTTGTAGCGCAAGTATAAACACAATTTATGGGATACGTAACAAACTTTAATAACAATTACCCTTTGAGTAGTCAGCTTAACGGGAAAAGGTGGCCACTTTTTTTCGTTAAGTTAATAACTCGAAGGTGAATTGTTATTAAACTATATGATATACCCTATAAGTTGTGTTTTCATTTGTAGTACAAAAATATTTCGTCCAATTTCAAGAAAATACTTTAGTTTATTAGAAAACACAATAAAAGTAATGAGGGCGCCACTGTACATCCGGCGTACGCTCGGCGTAGTCTTAATCTAAAATCCATGATTACGAGTACCATGCTTGGTTGCCTTTCTCAGACTAGGCAGACAAAATAAAGCCATTCCATACCTACGTTCGCCTGCCTCCTCCGAGGAAGGCATCTATTAAACAAATTTTAACCTTTTACTTATACCTAGGTACTTTGCAGGTAGGACCTTGTGCAGGGTCCGTCCGGATCGCTACCACCATCTTATCCATTAACCTACCGCCAAACAGCAGTGTTCGCATTGTTGTGTTCCGGTTTGGGGATAAGACAGCCGGTGAAATGACTAGCATAGAGGCATTCCATTTTTGTCCTCAGGGTTGGCAACGCATTTGCAGTCTCAGGATTGCATTACAGTCTTCTGAATGCGAATGTCTATGGGTCACAGTGTCCACTTACCATCAGGTGGCCTGTGTGCTCGTTTGTCTTCTCTATGCCATAAAAAAAAAAAAAAACAATTTTTTGCTCTTGCAATCACTCTTAAGGAGAAGTTGGTTGTAGATGCGTGGTATAAGGAACTTCCTAGTTCTCTGTCCATAATATTTTTTTGATCTCGGTTCTACATATTTTCTGCGCGTCGTTACTCTAAAGCTAGGTTGGTATGTTTTACATATTTTAAATTTTTGACACTTATTTATGTATGTATGTATGTAAACACTTTATTGTACAAAAGAAAAACCATAACAATACAATTAATATAAAAGTATGTACAGTCGACGCCATAAATATGTTTACACTTTAGTACCTTGTCTATTTAGCGTCATGTTTAAACTGCCATTTGAAATTGTCATAGCGGGTAAAGTGACGAGGTACTAAAGTGTAAACATGACATTAAATAGATAAGGTACTAAAGTGTAAACATATTTATGAACTCGACTGTACCGTATTATCGCTGTCGACATATGCTTACATAGTGGAATCGGTTAAATCGTATGATCCATTTCGGACAGCCATATTACAATAAAACGTCATGCGACTTGACAGAAGCGCGTGGAGCTAACCCCATGTGCTTCTGTTTAGTCAATTGGAGAAAATTCTCTTTTACCGAACAATTGTCTTCGCGTGTGATATCCACGGACTTATTGCTCTAATAAGTCCATGGGAGTGTCTATAAATAACTTGACATTGGCGAAATACACCTTAACAGATGTGAAAGCCATTAAAAGTGTAAACATATTTATGGCGTCGACTGTACATACAAAGGCGTACTTATCCCTTTAAGGGATCTCTTCCAGCTAACCCTTGAGAGATTGAGAATAGTGAAAGGTTGTGCAACGAGTAAACAAGTGTATAAGAAGAAGAATATAACACATTTAGTAACCAATAAAACTTATATAAATATTTATATTGGTCTATTGCTAACAGATATAATTTTTTTTATGTACAGATGCTAGTACGCATCTAGTCCCGTCGGATAGACGTTAGTTTGTCAAGACGGTATGCTTCCACCTCAGCTCTCGCAACTGAGGTGGTTGAGAGTCCGTCATACCTTGGCTACCCTGTCGGGGGTACAATGATTAATATAATTTACTCTCAGTCAAAAAAAAAAGGTACCTAGTGAGTTTGGGGCCATATTCCTTTGACGTGGTGTGGTATAGTTTATCACTCATCGCAATACGGTTTTTAGGGTTCCGCAGTCAAAGAACCCTGAAGAATTTCGCCATGTCCGTCCGTCGTCCGTCCGTCCGCATGTTAGCTCAAATACTCTTAGTGGTAGAAAGCTGTTACTGGCATGAATATACATATACTCGTAAGTCACGCCGACAAAAAGGTATTATTATTATTTTGGGGGGGCTGGGGTTGGGATGGGCTTTGTGTGCCACTTTCATCTTTTGTGACAGCCCTTTTTTTAGAGTTCACCGCAAAGGCCCGTTGCGTCCAGGAATTTCCAGATGCTTTGGGCAGTGAGGAGTTGTATCTCTTGTGGGTCCATGATATGTCGCCCTAGGCAGATACTTCTACTACGCATTAGTGGTCCGCAAGAACAGAGGATGTGCATAGCTGTCTCCTCTGTTTCCTGACAGAACCTGCATGTCGCTTCTTGTTTCATTACCATTAGAGACAAGTGTCTGTTTAACTTGCAGTGTCCAGTTAGGATCCTAGTCACTGCACAAGTATTTTCTCGTTTGAGTTTTATATGACAAAAAGATAAGATAAAATCTTGAAAAAAACATTTTTAATGTGGGGGATTTTTGTTCTCGGTTTACCCATGGTGTGGGGTGTTGTTGGATAGGTGTTTTAAAAATATTACGGGTTTGTCAAAACATTTTTTGATTAAGGGATCCGTTTGTGAAATATTAAGATTTAAGTACTAATTTTGTTAAAGTGCCCACCGACAGATACTAAATGTAAGAATAATAAAACATAACATAACATACCGTCTTCATCCCAGAGTGGGGTATGCAGAGTTACAGATCTACCAACAACTTTAACAGTTGTTAATTCTATAACTACATATTGCACAAAAAGGGTAAGATGTTTATCATGTGTATATTAGTAACAGGTTGCAAGCCCAAAAAAAAAGAAAAAAGAGTGTTTATTTATTTATTTATTTATAAAGACAAACCAACAGTAACATAAACAGATTATACAGAGGTAGAAAAAGGAGTAATATTCCTGTTTATGCACCAATTATAGGCGTGCAACAGCATTGGCACAGATACTTGAAACAAATGATAAAAACTAAAATTTCCAGACAGAAAAAAGAAACGAGCAAAACCAAAATATAACTAAAAATATAAACAGCGATTACATACCCTGTGAGTCAGGGGTTAGTGGTGACGATGGTTGAAGCAGTCTACGTCGCAGAGCCGATATCGAATTCAGGTAAATGTCAATGCAAGAAGGCTTTGGCTAGATCATTGTATTGTGTTAGAATAATAATAAATGTGAAAGTCATAAATCGCCGAGACGCTCCAGGGGTTATAACGCTCACCCATCCCATTCTAGAATAACCTAGTAGGTAAGTTCAATAACAATCTTAAAGGTTTGAATGGTTTAAAAAAAAGTGAAGATCTAGTTTTTAATAATTTGGCAAATGGCACAGTTGGGAAACAAAGAAATGGCCTAAAAATAGATAAACTATGATTTGGCACAATGGAGGTAGCGACAGCAGCGACGTGTTGCGAATGGCAACAAACAATTTCATAAAGGGCTAAAAACTATCTAACACAGAAGCATAAGGGCGTGTCAGAGTGGGTGGCAGGACCTTGTGCAGGGTCCGTCCGGATCGCTACCAGCATCTTATCCATTAATCTACCGCCAAACAGCAGTGTTCACATTGAGGTGTTCGGTTTGGGGGTAAGACAGCCGGTGAAATGACTAGCATAGAGGCATTCCGTCTTAGTCCTCAGGGTTGGCAACGCATTTGCAGTCTTGGGATTGCATTGCAGTCTTGTGCATGCGAATGTCTATGGGTCGCTGCTCGTTTGCCTTCTCTAGGCCATAAAAAAACAAAAAAATATATTTTTCACTTCTCATGCTCAAAAAGTTTGTCAAAATAGACTCATCAAGCGAGACTCAAGTGATACATGTACAACCGAGGGAAAATATAATATTATATATTTTCACTAGGGAAAATATGAAATTGAAAATAGAATGATTTACATTTACAAAACATCTTAATTTGACCAATCAAAATACTTCACCAAATTAAATCCACCAATCACAATACACATCGACTGTCAGTCGGAACGTTAGGTTCTTTTTGGTACGTACACTCGTTAACTAATTCAAATCTTTAAAAAAAATATGTATTTGATATCAACCAACCATAATAAAGCTATATTAAAATTGACCAATCAGGTAACAGAATTCATTTCTCAAAACATTAGGTGTTTTTTAGTACCTATTTTACAATTGCTAAAATATCATAAATCGTTTGAGCTACGCTTTAAAGCGCTAAATACTCACTCGGTCAGCGCCGTTTAGTCTATATTTTGTATCTGTGTCAAAGTAGTTTAAAAAAAAACACGCCGCCAAATTAAAACAATATTTTGCCGCGGAATACATTGTGGGTGGATAATCGTTGTTAATTTTAAGATGTCGTCAAATGAAAATGAAATTGCAACTTACGCCGAATACAATAATGGTGAAAAGTAGAGTGTATAACTCAGGTCTAAAAGCCATATTAGGTACCCCTCGCACAATTTTCCCTCGCTTTAGGGTACCAACGGGACCGGGCGATTTTGATAAAACATGTCTAAGAACCACCGCCGAAAAACCCCGCATCAAAATCGGTTCATCTGCTTAAGAGCTACGGTGCCACAGACAGACACACACACACACATACTGACTTACACGTCAAACGTATAACACCCCTCTATTTTGCGTCGGGGGTTAAAAACAGAGTTTAACATGACGTCACAGGGCATATCGAATTTCTCTGTCCAATGCCTGTATAATTAGAAGTCTAAAATGCTTGTATCATCCGTATTTCGTGATTTCTTTAACGTTATTTTCATGTTTTGTTGACAAATGCTATCCAATCCATAATAATGTATATTCTATTGCCGCTACAACAAACAAAAAAAAATATTCAAGGGCTAATTTCTTAATGCCGTATTGATAAACTCATCTTGGCTGAGATGCCCGTCACAAGATACGTCGAAGTAAACGTCAAACCATAGAACACTGTCATTTTTGACGCATCTCGAGACGAGCGTTAGAGTTGAGATTAGTTAATACGGGCCTTATATTTTTATAAAGGTTGAGAGTCCAACTCGTGCTTGGCCATATTTATAAAGAAAAGCGCCCACCTATTAAATAAAAGACATCGCCGTCCTACTTCAGCTCTAAGGTTTCCACGTGGAAGCTGGAAATCGTAGCTTTCCGTTTCGACATTAATTAAAAATACGCTGCACGTGTTGGGTCACGCGTTGCACAATCCGTCTTCATTAATACGAGTAAATAACTAATTTAATGTTTGATGAACGAATTAAGAGGATTGTGACCCTAAAAAAAACTATACAAAATGCGATAACATTATAGTTATTTATGTGACTGGTGCATAATGAGTGGTGGTTTTATAAAACGAGCCAAAATGCGAGTTTCATAATAAAATCACACGAGTGTTTTAATGCCTAATTATGCGTGCAGTCGCACACATAACGTTATCGAAATGTATTTCATACGTTTTCTACGATATGTTGAAAAGCTGTATCTGTAGTTAAACTGTATCTTAATGTTCACATTACAGTATAGGTCTCCCATACTTCAAAGTGAATATAAAGTTGCAACTACATCGATAATCGATACTTTAATGACGTAATACTTTAATCTATACTAATATTATAAAGTTGAGGAGTTTGTTTGTTTGCTTGAACGCGCTAATCTCAGGAACTATTGGTCGGATTTGAAAAATTATCATACTCACATGAACCGAAGCGAAGCGAGGGCGGGTCGCTAGTATTAACATAAGTATAATCACAGACACAGGTTTCTTAATATAGGACATTTCCTTATCGTTTCTGAACATATTATATGGAAGTTATGATTTAGATGTAGATAAATATTTATATAATATAGAGACCTAATTTAAATATTCCGGTCTAGGTCTGTACGTTTCCCTTTTTGAGAAAATATGTCATGGAAAGAAACACATTTAAAAAACAAAAAACGGAAATTGTTACAATCCACTTAAGATGAGACTTAGACGGTAAGTATATCTGAATTAGCACATCTGTGATATTTTTGGCCATAAGTGTAGATAGTTTCAGATAGACAAAATATATTTTACCTATTCAGCAATACATAAAGTCGAAAAATAAAAACCGCCATTTTATCCAAGTATGTAAGGTATCCTTACAAAAAATGTTTTGCCTTTTTTTCGCTGTAGTTGATTGTTGCGCGGTATTAAATTGAGTTCTTAAAAATGTACAATATTTTTGCAATTCACCCATTCATACAAGAAGCATGCAGCTTCATTCATTCTCGACAAAACCGTTTTGATTGGCAGCTTCACAGAGCCTGCTATGCAAAACGCCCACGTGCTTTGCTTTGTTTACATTTAGTTTGATTCCTGCCTAAATAAATGGAGTATAGTTTAATAAAACTCCTTGGTCATCTCAAAATCGTCTGAAAAAGAAAAAACCGGGCAAGAGCATGTCAGACCATGCTCAGTGTAGAGTTCCGAAGCCGTAACGATAACCACAAAAAACTATCTCAAAACACAACATGACGTGTGAACTAATCTTCTATTTAAAGTTATTTGCTTGTGGTGTCTTAGATGATTTTTAGTAGGTATAAACACTTTAGTCGCCTGTATCTCCGGAACTAATTAAGTCACCTTAGTCGTGATAGTTTTTCTTGAACATGCGGTATATGCGTTTTAATTAAAGGTATTTGAATTTTTTTATATTTGTTGTTTTGGCTGTTGGGGGGAGGGGGAGGGGGGGCACTTGACATACATCCACATACATTTTTTAGTTTACATCCCCACGCAAAGGGTAGGGAAGGTTAACTGAAAAAGAAAACCAAAATTTTATTTTACCACCTTGTTTGCGTGACTAATATGTCTATTCATGCCAAATTATAGCTTTCTAGTACTAAGAGTCTCTGAGCTAGGCTGCGGACGGACGGACGGACGGACGGACATGGCGAAACTATAAGGGTTCATAGTTTCTACGGAACCCTAAAAATCCGGGCGTTTTAGTCGAACTTACATGGACAATATTTCCCTGGGGAAATTCACAGCTGCTTTTCATATCTTCACACGGAAACAAATACAAATAAACACGTGCGTAGTTTGAAGGAATTATTATGAATGTTTAAGTTTACGAGTTTAGTTTATCTTTCACGGTGCTTCGTGTTCAAACTTTAAATTGGACGTTAAACTTATTATTAAGGCGCAAACTTGAGAACCTTTTGTTGGCTAAGCCGTTAATGAGTACACGTACCTAAAACCTAGACTATTAGGATTACGTACTCAACAGAGAAACTTTATTATTTGTCCATCTGTCCGTCGGTCCGTCTGTCTTTCTGTCTGTCTGCAAAGTCATTATCTGGTTATCAAAACCAAACTACTCAGTCCCAACACGCGTGGGTCTTCATCAAGTAGATACAGCGACGATCCTGTCGGCATCTTTAGACACCACAACCAGCTTAAGCTCAGAGATCAACTCTTAGATAAATTCTTCTTGGTGTTGAGGCCAGGGTGAATACTGAATAGGCATTTTCTGGGTAAGCGTCACCTTCGACCTTGTCGTCACTTAACACGTTGATGGACAGAACGCCTGTAGGCGTCGACCTTTGAAAAAGTTATTTGACAGTACGTCTCTCGACGTTCATATTTTTCAACCGCCTAAAGACGTAGTGTCACAGCGTGTAATAAGTTAGTATAAGTTAGTATAAGATATGTTTCTTTTTATTGTGTATGTATGTATACACAATAAATCTCTGTATGATCTCAAAATGATATTGATATTATTGTAGCTATTTAATTTTTAAATATTTTTTTTTTGGCACCTTCGATCGCCATTCTCTCCCTGGTCTCACTGAAAACCAGCGTCTCTGAATGTGTTTATCACATTCAGAGGCATAAAGCTGAGCGGAGACCATTTTGGCCTTAAAGAAAAAAATGTATTTAGGTTAAGACTTTTTTTTTATGATTGCAAACTGTTTTTTTTTATGTGCCAAATAAATTATTTTTCATTTAATTTCATTTCATTGCATAATGGTAAGGGTATTTGTGTTGTGACAGTACGCCGTACGACGTAAGACGCCCGTGCACGTACTGAAGCATAATATATTCTATGTTAGTACTGTCCATTAACGTGTTAACATCAGGTGAGACTGAGGCCAAACGCAACCCCATATTCGATAAAAATAGTAGATTGTACAACAAGGGCATAAAACAAACCATTTTTCCGAGACTTATGGTATCCAACCGAGCCGGCAGGCGAGGTTGGATAATTAAGTCGAGGATAAAATGGGTTTTAAGACCGAGTTATACACTCTGCTTTTCACTTCGATTACGAGGAAATAAAACAGTGATAATGTAAAAAAACTTTAATAAGTTCTTTTGCATTTTTTTCCATGTGATAATGTAAAAAAACTTTAATAAGTTCTTTTGCATTTTTTTCCATGAGTGTGTTAGGTGTGAGCATTATTTTCCTCTTCACTAGACGACATTTTAATTAAATTCCATAACACAACAAGTTTTGCAAAGAAAATAACTAATTAATAGTCCAAAACCTCTTTCCCGCCACTGTATTTCTGTCAAAAAATTTTTTTTTCTATTTGCGATTTTTGACTTAGGTCGAACGCAATACTGCCAAGTTTATACCTACGTTGATTTTTTAATGTTCTTGTTAATAATGCTTGTTTTTAATAGTTTTAAATTTCTTCTTTGTTAGATGCAACTACGATGCAAATATAAATAAAATTAAAGTAAATTTATTCAAATAACAAGTTTATTTAATGTAGTCACCTCGTCTGTCTGGCTGTAGGGCTTAATTGTCTTAGTCTAGATGACGACAACCATTTATGCACTAGTGCATAAAATGCGATTTTATGCAGCCTATACCCAGCATAAAGAAGGACTTTACGAGCATGAGAAGTGAAAAATATATATTGCATTGTCAACGGGTTTAAATATATTGTCCTAATTTCAGCCTATTCCATTAACGGGAACTCGTTGAAAATCGACTTAATATTTGACCTACACTGAAATCTCTTCCTTGTCGGTATCACTCTTGATAGAGTGGTCGTGGTCATCACTTCAGGCGTTGGTGGGAAGCTTCACAACGCCGCCACTCTTCTCTGATGGCCGCCTTCCTCGTGCATTCATGTAGTGATGAGCCGTTTTCTGCCACTTTTATCTGGTCAGTCCACCTCATGGGCGATCTTCCTCGTGGCCTGGTACCCTCAACCTACAAACACGAACATACATACAAACATTGCAAAAAAGGGGCTTGGGTAAAAGTGTTGTCATTAGAAAAAGTCATACATTTTCAAGGTTATTAGTAAAAGTGGTAAATTATGATAGAATAATTCAAATTAAACAGGTTTTGTCATGTAATATACTCTTAAGTGCATCAAAGCCGAGATATTTAATATTCTTACCTAGGCGTACTTTAAGTGCCGAAAACTGAAAACTTAAATCTTATATATCTCGGCTCTGATGTTATTAAACGCCATTAATTATATATAAATGTGTATTATGAGGTCCTCCAAAAAACTATGGTAAAATCATCCGTGGCCGCTGAAAAAAAAATGACAATATTCTTCAAACAAATTTGCAAAATTATACATCATAATTGGACCACATTAAATTACCAACACTCATTTGATCGAATTTCATTTCATAGAAAGCTTATTTCTGCTGAAACCTTATTATTTTCAGGTTATCTTAAGCATGGATTAGGTAGGCAAGGTCTCTGCAATAGGTGTCATAATTATATTTCTGACGTGTAAAACTGCCAGTGCGGCTTACTTAAATAAATGTCTTGTCTTTTTATCTTTCATCTAAATCCTTCATAATATTATGCCAAAAGAATAATCAAAATCGCTTAACGAAGTAAGCGAACTGCTCAATTTATATCCATTTCCAGGGCTCTGCGGATGCGGCTTGCAGATGAACGAGGATAATGCCGGATAATTGGCACGTCCGGATGAAAATCACGATTAGAAAGATTATTACACGCCAACGCCTTCTAGTTAACCCCTGACGTAATAAGGAGGGGTTGTTTTTGTTCGAAGCCTTTTTTCGTCCGAAAAAGCGTAATCAGTTTCATAGGCCGTTTTCGCCGATACATACACACATACATACACTCACGCCTTCATTCCTAGAGGGTAGGCAGAGCTACAGGATTACCAACAACTCTAAAAACTTGTTGTTAATTATGTAACCACATTTTGCACAAACAGGCTAAGATGATTACCAGTGTACATTAGTGACAGGTTGCAAGCCCGGCTAAGAATACTACAAGCCTTTATTCCCTTAGTCGCCTTATACGACTTTCACGGGAAGAAATGGAGCGGCAATTCTAAGCCGAAATGAATAATTTTCCAAATTTCCATTTGCTAAATAACTGTTTACCATCGTAGCAACGCCTTATTCCACTGGGCAAAAACATAATATTACCTTTAACTTGTTATTGTATTGTAAACGTTTGTCAGCTGTTATTTACGTCACTGTAATGACCGCAAAGTTAAAAATAATACCGTGAACTTAGGTTGCTGTAGCCCTGGGTAACATTGCCCACCCTAAAAACCATCTTCAATATTCTAGTTTCCTAGTTTAATGAGTCTATTAAATGTTACATCAGGACTAAGTAACTTACTTATACAGTTAAAAAATATTTGTACAATTTAACATGATTACCACTAGAATATTCATAGTATTAATAGGCAATGTTACACGAGTAATACTGGAAAAGGGCCGAATATTAAGTACCCGAAGCCGACGTGCATGCATGACTTGATGTATGAATGTGGAAGAAGCGAAATAGATTTGTCAGGATCGTAGCAGGTGGAAAGACGTGTCTCTGCCGCTGGTTAATAATCTTTATGCATTTATTTATTTATTTATTTACTGACCAACTTATATTTACATACACGCCACACATATAAGTTACAGGTTAAGATAATACAAATTAAAAAGGAATTGTTATATAAACGAATATAATATAGCCAAGAGTCTTGTATCACCTCCAGCACTGGGTAGATCACCTACACACGCATTACATTGATGAGTAGATTGTTGGTAAGGATAAACAATGGAAAGCTTAAACTTATGAAACAGAATTATGTTAAAGCATAAATGTTTAAAACAGCATAAGCATGAAAGCAAGGCGGAAAGATGTTAACGTCTTATAAAACAAAAAACCTAACAACCTAACCTATCCGTGTCGTTTTTGTCCCCACACATGTTGCTCACTCGCTTCGCTCGCTTCCATTAAGCAACGAAACATAATGTGATATGACCATTATACAATTCGGTGAATGGTTTATAAAAGTCGATCTCATCAATAGTATGTATTATTTAGATATTATGTTTTCTACGAAGTCAACATTCGTCGTAACAATAAATAATATCTTTCATATCTTATTGTGCCAGTGACAGATGTCATTTGACAAATTTAGTGATGCTGAAAATTTTAATCGCATTATTTTTTCGATTATCGGTAAGATATTTCCTTGATAAAGAAAAAATAATCCATTCGTTGGCCTGTCATGAATTTGTTAACCTAATTTAATTTACCTACCTAGGTATAAAATAAGGTAAGTATCTTAAATCGTCTTACATTACACTAGAACTATTTCCATCGTATGGTGAAATCTAGATAGGTATTTTTATGTGGTAAAACAAAACGCAATGACATTAACAGGCACAATAAGATATAGAAAATTATTATAAGTAAGTACTTATACTAGCCAAATACAAACGTTTCTGATTGTAAAATGCCAAATACTCGGCACCCCTACTTATTAGACAGTAATGGCGGCTGAGTAAAAAACAATACCTCAAACATGTCAACGACAATGACGCTTTTACTGATTTGAATTGGCAGAGTGCAAAGCGGGTGGAGGGGGTAGCCTAAACGATCACAGCGCTCGCTACGGCTAAAATTGACATTTTTGTCGCTGACTTGAGCTGTCAAATCCATATAGCAGTATGTATTTTCTAATCGTTTTTGAGATAAAAATATGGTCTTGGTAAGATGTGTTGTTGTTATTGTGTAATATAGTAAAATAACACAAGATTTCATTAATATTTTTCACAATATTTACTTACTCGTACTTCTTGTTTGACAGCGGTGACAATATTGTCCATAATGGCCGCCTGTCACGTCGCGCTGTCGTCGCGCTCGGTCCGAGGCCTGTAGGTCTGTGGAACCTTTCAGTCAGAAGCTAGTCAACAGAGATAATAGTGAAGGGACCAAGGCCAAACACTGATAAGGAGGGCAACGCCGTCCGTCTGACGCATAATTTAGTTCTATACTCAACATAAATGAAAACGGGTCACTTTCTATGTAAATTGAATACAAAGTGACCCGCTTTCATCGCTCTTGACTTGACTATAGTTTATAGTTGACGTTTGCATAAGATCTTTCTAGACATAAGGACAATACTATTCTTATGTTTAAGTACATAACAGTTCTTTGTTTTAATCCACGCTAAGGTTACCTTCAGGTGTTATTGGACTAACAGTGACGTGTGTGTGACTTAAATTATCTTCTGCCAACAACGGTTTTAAATGCTATACTATATATTTTCATTATTTTCACAACACGTTTTGTCTAATTAGGATTGTTTATACTTTTACAATTAATGTAATTTGAAAACCATTTCAAGGAATAGGGTTTTTAGGGCATTATAAAATTTTGAAATATTAGGTCCTTACCTATGAAATTGGTGTTTTATATGGAGAATTTTATGAAAACGGTGGTTTTCATACATTAATCTTGCGGATTATTTAGTAACGTCAAATGCAAACCAAACAAAATTCTGTCACGAATATTGGACACTTCTAAGCTATATTATACATATCTTAATTACATAAAAATAACTTCATAAAACTCTGCGTACTTAATTGAAACACTTGAACTCGCAGCACATGAAAAGAGTTGAGTTCACACTTTAATTTCAAACCTTAAGTAAGAAATTTAACCCTATTATTTGTATCTAAAACCTTTGTAACATAGTGTATCAATGAAATTTAAAAATAATTTGGAAGTTAAAATTTAAATGAATAAATTCCGTACAAAATAAAAAACGTAAAAAAACGCCAATTTCATAGGTAAGGATCAATTATTTATCTATTTCAGATGTTTCGACAAAAGTATATTTAACCAATCTTTGTTTGACTTTCGTTTTCGGCTTGAAGCCCTCCTAGGTATATCTTACGGGTTAGTCGAAAACCACTTGAAATAGTATGTTTTACACTATTACAATTAATTTTTTATCATTAGACATCGTTGAGATGTTGTAATTTGTTAGAAAATGCCATCCCAAATTTAAAATAATCCTGTCATCCATCACAACCATCCATACAAAATTAATGAAATTGGTCTCTTAAAAATTGCTTATTTTTTCGAATTTGAATGTAAAAACTGTGAGTTATTTTTTTTCGTCTATCCCATAAGATTGGATTTGGATTCCATGGCACAGAATAGAGATACCTACATGGAAAAAAAGGAGGGAGGCGTTTGCCCAGCAGTGGGACACATGCGGCTCTTAATAATAATAATAACAATAATAATAATAATAACGAGAACTGGCGCAGACCAGCGGTGTTGAGCACTGAAGACCGCAAGAACATATGGAAGAGCCAGGAGCTGCACGGACGCTTCTACCGGGCCCTGACAAGGCCCGATGTACTTAGACTTTTTAGCGTCCGTGAACTGGCTACGGTTTGGTGACCTCTGGGGAAACCGAAGGTTTTGTCTGTGCAATTGCTGACGAGGTCATAATGACGAATAATTACCGGAAATATATTCTGAGGGATGGCACGGTTGATATTTGTCGAGCATGCCGTTGCCCCGGCGAGTCCCTCAGACATATAATTTCCGGTTGTTCGCATTTGGCCAACAGCGAGTACTTGCACAGACATAACCTCGTGGCCAGGATCATCCATCAGCAACTTGCTCTTCAATATGGTCTTGTTGAGTCTGAAGTGCCGTACTATAAGTACACACCGATGCCAGTTCTCGAAAATGGTCGTGCTACGCTCTATTGGGATCGATCTGTCATCACGGACAGGACTATTGTCGCCAATAAGCCTGATATCGTTTTGACAGATCGATCTCAACGCCGTGCAGTGCTCGTTGACGTCACCATCCCGCATGATGAGAACCTCGTGAAGGCTGAGAAGGACAAGCTCAGCAAGTACCTTGACTTGGCTCACGAGGTGACCGCCATGTGGGATGTTGACTCGACGATCATTGTCCCAATAGTTGTTTCGGCAAACGGTCTTATAGCGAAGAGTCTCGACCAACACCTCAAGAGACTCTCGCTAGATGGCTGGATCAAGGGCCAGATACAGAAGGCAGTACTTCTCGACACGGCACGTATTGTGAGGAGGTTCCTCTCTCTGCAGCCCTAACCACCGGTAGCTTGAGCCCTGCCCAGCTGCCGGCGGCATTCGTAGGTTAGGTTTTTTATAATGTTTATTTTTTATATTAGTATTGTTATTTTACTTTTATAATTGAATATTTATTGTAAAAAACCTAATTTACAGAAAATTAAATAAAAATACTTATAATAATAATAATAATAATAATCCCAATTGGAGGTGACTACGAAGCTAGCTGTCTCGAGTTCGAATCCCGGTAAGGTCGAATATTTGAGTGTGAGTATTTGGTCCGGAGTCTTGGATGTTCTCTATCTATTTACAAATGTATTTCTCTAAATAGGCATGTTTATCGTGTACTAAGACTCCTAGAGCTTCGTTTGGGACTAGGTCAATTATTACCTATTATTGTTTATAATTAATTAATATTGTAAACACTTAAAACATTGCAACAGTTTGATGCCTTAATAATAAAAGAGCTAAACGTTGACAATACGATAACAGTACCTTTACCATGAGTTACAATTAACGTACTCGCTAGCGAGTCAAATGCTCTGTCCTGCGCAGAC
The DNA here is from genome assembly GCA_963966035.1 of Acleris laterana. Classification (NCBI taxonomy): domain Eukaryota; kingdom Metazoa; phylum Arthropoda; class Insecta; order Lepidoptera; family Tortricidae; genus Acleris; species Acleris laterana. The sequence goes on from OZ014443.1 coordinate 16,766,179, forward strand.
TTTTTTTTTTTTATGGCATAGAGAAGACAAACGAGCACACAGGCTACCTGATGGTAAGTGGAAACTGTGACCCATAGGATTGCATCGCATTCACAAGACTGCAATGCAATCCTAAGACTGCAAACGCGTTGCCAACCCTGAGGACTAAGATGGAATGCCTCTATGCTAGTCATTTCACCGGCTGTCTTATCCCCAAACCGGAACACAGTTGCAGTATTCTTAGAGTGCAAGGGACAGAGCATTCGACTCGCTAGCGAGTACAGTAATTAACGCACTCGCAATCGCAATTGTTGTCATTTTGAAAATCGAAGGCTTGTCTGCATACAAAATGAAAACAATTGTTCCGCTTTGAAGCCAATTGAGAATGCGAGTGCGTTAGGCAAGGCAATAGCGACGCAGGTCAAAGACAATATCGTTTTCATCGTCTAGAATAGAGGCCCAGAGGGCCCAGACAAGATGCACTACGCTAGCTAGCGTTTCTCTTCGTTTAGTTTTTTAACCAATCGCGTCACTGGTAGATGACGTGATACGAAAAGTCACGTGATCTACCAGTGACGCGATTGGTTAAAAAACTAAACGAATTGAAACGATAGTTAGCGTAATGCATCTTGTCTGTGCCCTCTGCTCGGCTTGGCTGGGCAAGGCCTCTCCACTGGTTTTCAGCTGGTGCCTGAGATAGATGACGTGAGGTAAATGACATAGAAAAAAAGTGTGCAGTGTGCTCTTATGTACCTACGGTCCATACCAATAGACTTGTCATATTTAGTAAAATGCTCCCTTTTCACCTGGAATAACAGTTTTTTCATAAAATTTGCCATCCATGATGTAAAATCCCAAAAGTGGTGTGCATAATGAAAAGCCTTTAGTTGCTTTATTCAGCAGAAAAGGGCCGCTTTAGCCAGAAATGATGAATTTTGGGGTTATAAAATTGTTTACAAATTAAGACAAGTCAATTGGTACAGAGTACAATGTACAATTTCGCCCGAGATTTTACTTAAAATCACTAAGAGAAAAAACAAACTTGAAAAATACCAAGTATCAATAGTATATATGCTATAATACCGTCCATTTGGCGAACTAACAACATATATTACACGATATTGCCAATATTGGTAAACCTTTAGGACTGTAAAGCAATTAAAATGTAAAATTAATATTGCATCCATTTGACTTTGATGAAGTCATACGAGTGGAAATTTATTGGCCATCTAATAGCGATTCCGTTGATAATAAAATTGTAAAATGCTATAAATCAGAAACATGAACTTGGGCGTTTATTTATTTATAGACAACGTGGCGTTTAAAATGGATTTAAAAACTGTGCAAGGGCGAGTTTCTTTCACTAACGGCATCCGCATATATTTCATTTACTCTTCAAAGTAGATGTATTTGTACAGTCGAAGTCATAAATATGTTTACACTTTACACAATTCATATGACAGTTTAAACTTGACGTTAAATAGACAAGATAGGTACTAAAGTGTAAACATATTTTTGACGTCGACTATACAAGGGAAATTTAGGTACCTACAGTCAACTAATTTGATTTCTAGGCCACTATAAACTTTGTGGCAGCATGGCTTCTGTCGATGAGATCGAACGTATAACGCTGCCTAAGGCTGCGTTTCCACCAGAGATGTGCGAGGCAGCGAAACGGTGTTGCGAGGAAAAATCCACCAATAGGATTAATTTGTTTTACTAGCCTCACTATCCTATTGGTGTACTTTTCCTCGCAACACTGCTTCGCTGCTTCGCACAGCTCTGGTGGAAACGCAGCCTAATTGAGAATGCACGCGCTAAAATGTGTTTTGTTCGCTCTGACGGGACTACTTAAACTCGCCGCTGCGACATTCACTCGTTCGTTCGACCGACCGCGTTTTTAAGAGAATCACACCCCTGCATAGCCATGTCATAATAACCCCCAGGACAGGGTTAGTGGTGGAAGGACTTTCCACCTCATCCTTTAAGCTACCGCCAAACAGTATTTGTATTGTTGTGTTCCTGTATGAGGATAAGACAACCAATACAATTAATAGCATAGAGACGTTTCTTAGCCCTCAGGGGTTGCAATGACTTAAAGGATAGTCTTAAGATTGTACTCTTAGATCCCATCAGGTGACCAGGTTAGATTCTCTGAACAACGACAGTCGAACGGACGAACGAGTGAATGTCCAAGCGGCGAGTTTAAGTAGTCCCGTCAGTGCGAACAAAACATATTTTAGCGCGTGCATTTTCAATTTAGCAGCATGGTTTCTGCCGATGGACCGAACGTATAAGGCTGCTTAATTGAAAATGCACGCGCTAAAATGTGTTTTGTTCGCTCTGACTACTTAAACTCGCCGCTGCGATTTCGCTCGCCCGTCTGACCGTCCGTTGTTTTTGAGAGAATAAAGGTGCGCCCACACCGAAGCATAACGGTGCGTATATTACGGTGTCGTTGCGTAAACAAAAGACGGAGACATAGTAACAACATGGCGCCGTTTTTGACGCACCGATAGCCCCCTTCCTCTGTCATAAATGTCATAATAAAGATTTTGAATACTTCATTTGTTAAATCTAGCTACGTGGCACTTTCCCAAGGCATTAACAGCCTCCCTCAATTATAAGTTTCCAACACTGAACCGTGAGTCGCGGCCTAGGTCTGTCGCAGACAGTTCGACGTTAAAGTTAGATAGGAACTTAACAAGATCTTTATTCTAACCGAGTGGATTTTACGAGTCACTTTAATTAGTCATAGAGCTTTAGCAAAGAGTTAAAGCGTCAAATTAACAACTGTTACACGAGAATAATATTTAAACTATCTATTTCTTGCGGCTTCTTCGGTTACATACATAAAACTTTTAATGTTAACTCAAAATCAAGTTATGTACTCCGTAATTGTCTTGTATATTAAAAGATATTACTGTATCAATAATAGCCCGTAAGTGATTAATATATGTGATGTGGATGTACTTATAAATAAAAAAAAAAATAAAAAAAAAAACTTTTTCTTGAAGTCTAACAGGACCACTATTCTACGACGACAAACACGTTCCGCGACTTTACTTACTTGGTGATGAAAGTAGTTCCTGATTTAATTAATTAAAAGTCGAATGACGTGATTTTATTCATTTGACATTTGACATCTCATTAAGATAAACATTTATTAATGTGCTGTCAATTTAGTATTGTATCGCATACATTGAAAATTACATTTAGTTTGTATGAAAAACAAAACAAATTACAACGACATGTTTTTAAAAAGTTGCAGAACAAAAGATGCTCAGTTTTGCGAGTATAATTGATCATTGCATTTAAAGCCCCATGGTCAGAGGCACCCTGTATAGATCTTAGTGTCATTGTGCAAGATGCATCTTACAATACAACAGTATAATTATTTATTGAAAACTTCATACATTAACAGCCTGGAAGGCTAATAGAAAAAAGGTTCAAAGTCATCTTATCGTAAAAAAAAAACAGGTATACCTACTATATTATAATATTTATAATTATCAAACCTCACAACCCAAAATAGTTTTGACGCTAGTGCAAAAATTACGTCATTTTACACGAGTGACGAGGCGTTGACAACGTTTTTAATAAATTTGAGATTTTTTTTTAAACAAAAATAAGACAGTAATAAAGAGACAATTTTACTTGAAGTGGTCGAACATGCAAACTCTTTGATTGCAAGAACAGTTATTTAAAACCAAAAGAAAAAAACACGGGCTTAAAATACAAGTTTCCGCACGATATACAAAGTACCTAAGTACCACTTTTGTAGCAACTGTAATAAAAAAAAACAGATTGTTGTACTTAACTTTATTGCAAACTTTTCCCGTTATAAAACTTACCTACACAATTATTAAGAACCAGTTAATCAGTCATAAACCCACCGCGAGATACGCTATGTTTATAGATGTAACTCCAGTTAACAAGCGAGATTAAAATAGTTACCCGCGGACGACCGGCGCGGGCGCACGCGTTCTAATTTCAAAATGTTAACCGTCAAACTTCTTTTGTTTTTATGCTTTGCGGCCATAGCGCGCGGCCAAGAGTCCAAGCCAGTGGTGAGAGTGACCCAGGGGATCTTGCAGGGGTCATGGAAACTGTCGACGAAGGGAAGACCATATGCTAGTTTTGAAGGGGTACCTTACGCGAGACCGCCAGTGGGAAAATATAGATTTCGGGTAAGTTCAATACAAGGTCACTTCAAATATTAAAACACTTGATTTAGTAGGGGAGCCCTCGACACTAAAACTAGTTCGATAAGACTACCGGATGATAATACACAACATAATTAATGGGGGATTCTAGTCTAGTTTGGTTATAAGACTCCCAAGTTCTGTTTATTCTTCGGATCGGGGGAGGGGTAGGACTATGCGACAATACAGCTCTGCAAGCCCCCTGATTGGCCTAATCAGTGGAAACAGCATGTTAAGCGACGCTTCGTACTTAAATATATTATTGTGATCTTTCTCCTCATAAAACCAAAGATCATCTGAAAGATCATCAATTTCTGTGTAAGATAAACCACTGGTGCATTTATATATCGGACTTATAACTAAAAAAAAATGCTTTGCCAGGTTTTTCGCATATCAGCATTTCCATTTCGTGTTCCCCCATCAATGACACGACGACGAATAAACATCAACCAGAGCCGAGGCGCCCGTAAGGCAGCGCCCCCTAAAAGCCAAATGCGCAAATGTCACGGTGCATTCATCCACCAACATCGAAACTGAAATAAAAAAAAAAAATACATGCATGCATCAGTCAAGAGAGGTGATTTTCGTTCGTTGGCTCCTTTTCAAGGTTCCGTGGTCAAACTAGGTAAATCGGCACTAGCGCTAAAATCGCCATGACTGTATGTCTGTATTGTTACGCTCTCTTTTTCTCAGAGACTAAGCCTCTGTGATAGGATAAAATAGAAGAGAAAAACAAACATCCACGTTTTACGTGTTGAACATTATAGTTTTTACTTACATATCTCGTTATGGGCTTCAGTGCGCGGTAAAAATAAAAAATACCTGTGATTATTGATTAGGTAGGTCCAATATTTACGTGTACAATATGTAGGTAGAAAAGCACTTAAAAATCCATAGACATTTGCAATTTTAAGGCTACAATCTCAAGACTGCCATCGTAGGATGATGGACGATTAATACGTAAAAAATACAATGTTCTATAACTTGACATTTTGTTTGATATGTTATCTTAAAATAGGCAACTCAGCGAAGATAAGTTTATTAATACGGCCTTAAGATGGAATGCCTTAAGTGTAGTGTTTTCACCCGCACACCGGAACACAGCGCGAACACTTCCCAGTACCAAATAATCCAAGCCAAACCGGCTCCTTTCACTTCATTGTTGAAAATAAGTCTTTATTCCAAACGTACTAAGATTTACATCCCTAAGCGTTTTTATTCGTAAAGAAGACCTTTTTGTTCCGAATACTCGATAAATCTTAGTCCAGAATTTGGAAACAACTTTGGTAGGTACTCGTAAAGTTTAAGAGACACACACGGCGATTCAGTAGCAATGCAATCGCAAAAAGGCTGCGATACAGTCGCGATGCCGTCGCTGGTCTTAAGAGCTATCTATGTATACGAGGCAATTATCGTAACGATCCGTCGTTCAGTGACACACCATGAATAACAATTACTTTACTCGCTAGCGAGTCGAATGCTCTGTCCCTCGCGCTCTATAAGAATATTATGAATACCGTGAGGGTCAGAGCATTCGACTCGCTAGCGAGTACGGCAATTGTAACTCATTGTAAGGACACTGATGTTATAATCGAGCGATGAATTGTACGTGTGTGGCAATATCGCATCCAAATTTCTATCCAAATATGATTATACCTTCGCAAACGTAAACACGATTCTACATCACTACTATCGTTAAACAAGGGCAAGAAGCCTAACGCTATCGTAAACGATTTTCGAAAACTATCAAAGTATATATTATGTAGCCGCGTTTAGAAAGGGATTAGAGGTGACAGTTTTACCATATACTTACGTCAAAGTTCATATGAATTGACAGCTATTCAAATCCCAAACTAATCGCGGTTTCATAATACCTAAGCACTTGGCACGACCATCTGGCAGCTTACATTAATCCTGTAAATTTTCGATAACGATCTCGCCACGCATCTTGCCTAGGACCACAGCAACGATACAGCCGCGATATTAGTAGTTACCTGCCCTCCTACCCCCACTCTTTCCTATATACCCGATGTCATGCAAAACAGCCACGCGTTAGTAACAATGCTAAATCAATACACTCACGTATTTGTATCGATACAAAGCGACTGTATCGCTACTTCATCGCTTCTATCGCGCGTTGCAAATACGAAGCCGCCACATGTCGAGCAAGGGTGTGATTCTCTCAAGCCATGCTGCCAAATTGAAAATGCATGCGCTAAAATGTGTTTTGTTCGCTCTGACGGGACTACTTAAACTCGCCGCTGCGACATTCACTAGTTCGTTCGTCCGACTGCGATTTTGAGAGAATCGCACCCCAATCGCGTTTTACGAAACGCGCTGCTGCATCGCTAGTTACAGAAGTTGTCGAGTGCCAACTTCTTAAATTGCGACATGGAGCGAAGTAAATATTTAACTACAAAAGTCTACGAAAAGAGCAAGAAATTAAAAGTTTTCTTACTCTTTGATATGGTTATTTTTTATCTTTTAGATTTCCGTACATAAATAGTAAAGCAATATGCTTTTGGTGAGACTTCGATGTCCGTCTGTCTGTATATCAGAGCTATTCTCAGCAACTACTGAAGTTACCAACTTGAAATTAATTATAAGTAGCTTGCTTGTCTGCATCCAAAAACAAAAAAACTAGTGTAGCAAATAACTTTTATCAAGCTCTCTGCACATTTCTAAACTATTTTCTTTGTAATTTTTCTTAGCTCAACCGATTTGATTCATAGGCCACTATGGAACTATATCAAAGTGACGTTTTAATTTAATTCTTAAGAAGTTTCGTACGATTTGAATCATTACGTCACTATTACATAGTCCAATTTGTTCAAATTGGTTGACAGTACATTGTTTTTGATCTTTATATTTCTATACCCTTTCATCAAACAAGCTTGTAAACTGTTCAACTGCCGATTTTATGGTGCTGATATATTTGGTTCATCAATCCTCAAATTTAAGGGCTGTATTAATAAACTCATCTTGTCTGAGAGGCCCGTCACAAGATACCTACGTCAAATTAAACGTCAAACCATAGAACACTGTAATTTTTGACACATCTCGAGACGAGCATTAGAGTTGAGATTAGTTTATTAATACGGCCCTAAGACCATCAGCCGTCTTAGCACATAGTTTGATTTTCCTATTTATTTTTATTTCATAATTTCTTTGTTTAACGCCGGCTGTATGGAAGATTACTTTTATTAGTGTTACTGAGAACCAGCGACCCGCCCTCGCTTCGCTTCGGTTCATGTGAAAATTATATATAGCCTATAGCCTTCCTCAATAAATGGGCTGTCTAATACTGAAAAAAAAATTCTAATCGGACACGTAGTTCCTGAGATTAGCGCGTCCAAGCAAACAAATAAACAAACAATTTCTTCAGCTTTATTATAGATTTAAACTTTATACGCCACGTGTTATATGAACCTACTTTTAAATTATGGTAACTTTAGTGGTTGATGTTATAATATAGTTTTTATCTATTAGTTAAATCGTACCATTTAAACCGTAATCGTACATTTAAACATTTATCAATATTGTATCCAAAAAACTTCCTGGCATTTAGATAATTTATCTCTATCGCTGTCCCACCTGCACTCTCAACCGACAGAATAATTTTGTAGTTCGTGTTTGATACAAATATGAAGATTGCCAAGTTTGTACTATTAATACGCTGGCTTTACTGTATTTACATTTTACAGGATACAATTTAGTCATTTAAAATAATCAGTTAAAACATCAAAACATTAGGCAAACAATACGCCAAAGAAATTGTTGTTGCATGCCTATAAAGATATACAATAATATTCCTGAAGAGATTAAAACATTGCCCTATAATAGAGGTAGATTTGTGAGTGCGCTATGTAAATGGTTGCTGGAAAAGTGATTTTATTGTATTAAAGAATTCTTATCCTTAAAACATATTAATAACAAATAATGTGCACTATTACGGATTGAAGTGTCAACACATGAAATCTAGAATTATATTAAAGACTAGCTGTTCCCGTGTCCACTTAGTTGGGCAAAACATTTTGAGTTAATAATTTTCCCGCTAATTCCCGTTCCCGTGGGAATTTCGGGAATTACTTTCTTAGTGCACCTCTACGGTACCTAAGCTACGTCCCTTCCAAATTTCAAGTGCCTACGTTTAGCCGTTTAGGCTGTGCGTTGATATGTCAGTCAGTCAGTCAGTTTCTCCTTTTATTTATATATTTAGATTTTTAAGATTATTAGTGGAAGTAATTTTTAAGTTTTTTTTATTTTCTATGCTTATACATATTTGCATGCTGGTGTCGCCATTGTAACCGCTTCTCAAGTGAATAAATTTGATTTGATTTGATTTGATTAGTAAATAAAGTCCAAAAAAAGTTTTAGCATTCCTTCGAACCTGTCTCTAGTTTTCTATCATGAAATGGAACCCTCAGTGCGCAAGTCACGCATGACCGCTGTTTGTCTAAAGTAACTTTTGCCTGCGACTTTATCCATCACTTCTCGTTAATCGCCATTTTCTTAGAAACTTGAATAAAAACTATTCTGCCCAGCGCCGTGTTCAAGCAATTATAAATTCTAATTAAATAACTTTACCTTTAGAATCTAGTCAAGGTAAATATCGAGAAAGATACGGTTCTGTTTTATTATCAATATTATTATATAGTTAGTAGTAAGAACATTCCTGCAAGTCCCATTAAAATATCTCGTTGTTTAAATGCAAAAGGGCCACAAATCAAAATGTGTTTGTGTTGCATTTATTCGGAGTGCAATATCAATCAATCAATCAATATATATTTATTTCGAATAACAAGATCCATACGAGTGTTAGTAACATGTCTTAATATTAGTGGTGTTATCATAATTATAATTATCATTCACACACGCTAGGGAAAGACGAACAATTATAATAACTAGGTAATTACCCTGAATACGTTAACTATACCTGAAACACATTTTAAAATCAAATTTGGAATTAAGTCAAAGTCAGAATGTCAATAAGGATCAAAGTTAAAATTTAAATTTGAACGTTTGGTACAAAATAAATATACTTTAAGTTTTAAATCAAACTATATCTGTTTTCGTTTTGTGGCGCTTTTGCATTTAAGCAGCGATCTGTTCTGCCCAAATGTTAACTGGTAGAGAATGCCTTTCAGATGTAGTGAATAATGTATTGCCATCGTTTTTTATCGAATAAGTTTGTATTGATCTTGCTTTCTCAATTAGCTTATCGGTGGGTACTAAAGTTGATTGAGACAGCAAGATAAAAACGAACATTTCCGACAAAAAACAAAACATTATTCACTACCTAAGTAGTACTAGTAGGTACAGTCACAAGATTAAATTTGGTACCCACCTTAGGTCCAAAGTCAATCTGTCATTCTACAACAATAAGGTTGACTTTCCTAAAAGTTACAAATGACTTGACATCTCTTATGACATTGACGACTTCAAGCATATTTCTCTTGAAATGGGTCCCAAATTAACGCTCGTGACCGTACCTAAGTTGACCATTTGTATGCATATTACGAGATAGTGTATACAATTGTACAATGAAATATAAAAATGTACTTACATTATCATTTCTAAAAGAAGTCTGTTTATCTCTTACGCCTTCACGCCTAGACAGAGGAATTTGATTCTCTTAAAAACGCGTTCGGTGGAACGAATGAGTGAATGTCGCAACAGCGAGTTTAAGTAGTCTCGTCAGAGCGAACAAAACATATTAAACTGAAACGAATTTTTTCATAAAATATATTCCAGACCCAGATGTGTACGTACAAACTCGTTAAAAATTCATTTGCGGCACATCTGGCCTAAAACAACAATTATCATTACACATTTGGTATCAAGCCAAACTCAAACGCACAGACCACTTACCCTATAGACTCCGCATACAAAGGCGCCCCCGTAAGCCATGCTTATGCTCACAGAACACTAATTGGTTGCCATGGTTCTATTGGCGCGCACCACGACGCGCACACTTGATTATTCGTTGACTTTGAACTAGCCAATCACGGTGCACTTTCCGCCCCCCGCGCCCCGCCATTTTGGCTTAATGAGATACTAGACAAACTGTTCCGAAGCGGAGTCTATAGGGTAAGTGGTCTGTGCTCAAACGGAACGCAAGCGTTTGCTGGGCCATCTTCTAATTAATCCGTGTACTCTCAAACGTTAATAGTAATCGTAATCGTTAAGGAAAGGGTGGTCCGGTCTTCGAATCGAAATCAAATTCAAATCGGAATGTTAATACCTTCTGGGTAGTGATTCTGTAAACCACGCCGGTCGTACGGACTGTCGAGTGATATCCAAGCGGCGAGATTAAGTAGTCCCGTCAGTGCGAACAAAACACATTGTATCGCGTGCATTTTCAATTAAACAGCCTTATACGTTCGACCCATCGGCAGAAACCATGGTGAATTTATTATGCATAAACACCATCCTCTTTAATCACTCTATCTATTAAAAAATCAAAATTTGTTGCGTAGTTTTAAAGATAGATACATAGGGAGAGACAGACAGCGGAAAGCGACTTTGTTTTGTACTATGTAGTGATGTTGAAATGTAATAGTGCAGGGTAAAGATTCTCTGAGCAACGATGTTCGGACGGACGGACGAGTGAATGTCCAAGCGGCGAGTTTAAGTAGTCCGGTCAGTGCGAACATAACATATTTCAGCGCGTGCATTTTCAATTTAGCAGCATGGTTTCTGGCGATGGATCGAACGTATAAGCCTTCTTAATTGAAAATGCACGCGCTACAATGTGTTTTGTCCGCACTGACGGGACTACTTAATCTCGCCGCTTGGATATCACTCGACAGTCCAACGACTGGCGTTGTTTACAGAATCACTACCCTGGGCAGCGGTAAGGAACCCTCGGAGTCTGACTCGCACTGGACCAGTGACCAGGACTAACACTAAATTGCGGGTAAGTAACTTCATAAATATACAGGGTGTAATCGTTAAGTGTAGCCAGGCGATTCCGTTAATAAAAGATTTCAGAAATCTTTAAACTGATGTCAAAAGTACGGTACCCAATGAGTAAAATCACTTCAATAACTTTTTTTCAATAACACCAAAATAAAAAAACTTTAAGCCCTCCCATAAATTTTGTAAGCCGTTCGTTGAGAGACTTGAGAGAGTTAATTAAACCTGTACTTAGATTTGCAGGATTAACCAATAATTTAAACCGATATAAGTAACTTGATTTGATTCATTCTATAACTAAAATAGCGGCTGGCCTATTGTCTAACGGAATCAGAATCCACGTCAAACTGGAATAATTGTTTTCATTCTGTATGCAGACTAGCCTTCGATTTTCAAAATTAAAACGTTTCCGATTGCGAGTGCATTAGGTAATAGCCTCTGATTATCGTATTGTTTTTAATTCTGCCGCCATTACCGTCACGTGAATTAGAGCTACGAGTATCGAAACGTTGACAATACGATAACAGATCAGGGGGGTTATTATGACATGACTATGCAGTTCATTTTACGGTGAGCGAAAGGGACGGAGCTATAGCAGTTACATAACTCTGTCCTTTTCTCTCAGCGTAAAATGAATTGTACAGGTACGTCATAATAACCCCACAGATCAATGATAAGGTTTTTACCGTGTTGAATAAAGGCCCAATCAATTTTTCACCCCGGTAAACCCTACACTGAAAATTTCATCGAAATCTATAGAGCCGTACTCGAGAAAGTGATAACTTTATGTAGGGTAAAGTCACCAGTGTTCAGCCAGAGCCCTCTGCCTATACTTTGTATGAGTGAGAAGAGTACGAGAGATATATATCCGTCTTCGCACTCATATAAGGTTGACTTCTGGTCTCTGGCGACTGGTGACTTTACCCTACATAAATATTGTTCATTTAATAGTGAATGAATGAATGAATGAATGAATGATATTTATTTTCCAAAGTACTCACAGTATACATTGCATGTTATGTCAAAAGTACAAGAAATTACATTGGACAACAATGTACCTACATAAATTGTAATTATAATCAAAATATAAATAAGAAGTCAGGATAACAATAACAATACAGAACGAAGCAGTTATCACCGTTAAGTTAAGGATCGTCTTAAAATAAGTCAAAACATTACAAATAAAGAAAAACAACAATACATTATTAAAATCAAAACAAATTATAAATCAAGGTCCATAAACCCTTTAACTGAGTATAATGGATTTTCCAATAAAAGGGTTTTCAGCCGGCGTCCAAATGCTTCGTCGGTGGATGGTTGGATGGTGATAGAGATAATATGTTATAATGTAAATCTAAACTAGGTCAAGGGTGTATCTTGGATGTGTGTGAGTGTGATTTTGTTGGTGATCTGAACAGCGTAACAAACAAATTAAACTAGGCGCAAAGTACACCTTAGCAAGCAAGTCAGTAAGGCACATTTTGCAACTCATTGAAGTTGTTAGTTACATGGTAATGCAGTATCATATCATCGACGATATACAGATGATTGAGTTGTCAATTAAGTGTAATGAATGTGTAGACGTAAACAACTCAAAGGTTAAATCCCAGTCATTTGGTTCGAAAAATAGTGGTTACGTGGAAAATTTTCCTTGAATTGGTAATTTTATAGATTTTGATGTACCCTTTCTGAATTTTGACTTTGCCACCTCGTATTTTTGCCACTTGCGCCGCCATATTGGAACAATGGCGCCTAAAAGCAGTTTTTTGAGAATATCTCCTTTGCAACTCATTTTACAGTAAAAAACAGTTGTACAATATGATACTATAGACGATTGCCTACAATTTATGTCCTCACTTTTCATAAAGTTAATGTTCTGGCGTATGAGCGCCGCAAAGTGTAGGGACAGTTGGGGTACAATGGAACGAAAAAGTCATTTCTATTTTTAAAAAAATCTGTGCTTTATATTTTTCTTATTTTTGTTTTTAACAATCAACAACGGTTCTTAAACTATCGATTAACAACAAAATTGAGATCAAATTTGTTTCTTAAACCTATGAAAAATCACTGTTTGCAGAACAATTTCTTTGTTCCAATGTGCCCCAGGTCTGGGGTACAATGGAACGGTATCTGGGGTACATTGGAACAAGACTAATAAATCGTGAAATATATAAACCTACTCGTGTAAAAAACTGCTGTTAGGCGCCATTGTTCCAATATGGCGGCGCGGGCGGCAAAAATATGACGTGGCTAAGTCAAAATTCGGAAAGAGCACATCAAAATCTATAAAAAACGGAAAACTTTCCAAATTCTAAAAAACCACATCAAAATCTATAAAAAACGGGAAACTTTTCAGGTAGGTAACCACTATTTTTCCAACCAAATGGCTGGGCCAATGTTCAAAAATACTTCGTATTTTACGTCTTTGTGTAATTCAAATTGAAAAACAATACTTTATTTATAAGTAAGTTACAAAGGAAAACGTGGAGTGCTCAACTCCTTTGGCAAAAACTGTAAGTAGGTATATCAGACGATAATGTAATGTAAAAAATCCTTGCTTTTCGTGTTCGGGAGATACCTTATAATTTTTTTTTTCTTTACATGTGTACAAAATTTCAGTTTTGTAACTTTGTATGAGAAGTGAAGTGTATAAAGTCAGTGTGACAGACAGACAGATGGACGGACATGGCGAAACTATAGTTCAACTTCGGAACCCTAAAAAGAAAAATGATTATAGCATCGGCGTTCAGCATTTGTAAAGTAAATATATAACAACCATAACTCATAAGTCTCATAACTCACAACGATATTATTACTGCATAACAATATTGAAACATGTTTCAACTCGCCTTCCATGATTCTATGTAAGCCTTTAATTAATAAAATATTTCTTACGTAGATATAGCATCTTGTTACAATTAAGGGCCCATAAAATACGTTACATTAATTGCAAATTCATCCTTATCAATACAGACACAGAGTCGTATTTACTCTAGCTTCGAACGGTTTATACTCCGTTTAACTTAAAACCGCAGTTATTGCCTCTCAGAAAGGACTCCTAAAGTCTTCGTGGTAATTAAATATTACGCAAGCGGTCCTTTAGATTAAGAAATTATACTCAGGGAAACCTTTGGTATACCTGTTTCTTCATAATTCAAGTAGAACCCTAGAACTAACATAATCAGTAAGAAATTGAAGTAGCCATCAGCATTGCAATCAACTTATAATTATAATCTGTGGCAAAACGCCGAAGGAAATGCAGGGGTGTTATTCTCTCAAAAACAACGAACGGGCGGACGAACGGGCAAAATCGCAGCGGCGAGTTTGGGTAGTCGCGTCAGAGCGAACAAAACACATTTTAACGCGTGTATTTTCAATTAAGCAGCCTTATACGTTCGATCCATCGGCAGAAACCAAGCTGCTAAGTTGAAAATGCACGCGCTAAAATGGGTTTTTTTGGCACTGACGGGACTACTTAAACTCGCCGCTTGGACATTCACCCGTCCGATCGTCGTTGTTCAGAGAATCACTATTCCTCAAAGGCCTTCCCTTCTAGAGTTCCACGACATAACGGCTAAACGTGTAACGAGGTTGTTACGACCTCCTTTGTTTGGGTTCCTGGCCACTTACATTTCAATCTAAATCATTCAAAATTCAAAATTTATTATGTTCTATTCGGATATAGATCCTTGGGGCCATTCTCTAAATAAATTCAATAGAAGCAGACACGGGATCTTGTGTCTGTCTGTGTTTCAGCGATTCTACCCTATACCGTCAGAATTGGCTTTCCGCGAATCGAACCCCGGTCTCTCACGTGACAAGCGGGGATACTTAGGGCCGTATTAATAAACTAATCTCAACTCTAATGCTCGTCTCGAGATGCGTAAAAATGACAGTTTTCTATGGTTTGACGTTTACTTTGACGTATGATGTGACGCGCATCTCAGCCAAGATGAGTTTATTAATACGGGCCTTAGTACCACTATACTACCGAAGGACTATGCTAGCCCTGCTACTGTTTTTTTTTTAATCGCGTAGCTGTCAAAAAAAAGCCCAAACAAATTTACTTACGGGAGATAACGTTTCTCACCCCTAAATCAAGTCCTATGTTCACGATTTTTGAATACGTTGTAGTTATAGGATTTTTTTTAATTTTTTTTAATTGAATACATGCATAGGTATCTAGTTTTTCATAATAACTTCAACATAAAATTCGTATAAATCGGATCTATGTTATGCTGAGAGAAACGTTACTGCATTCTGTATGGGAATTTTCAGCTCCACAAATTTCCCATTCCACTTACTCGTATGAGAGCGCCAAAATAAAACAGCGCATTTTAACGCGTAGATAAAACCTACATACGTTAAATACCTCTTTTTTTGGCGGGGTTCAAAAATGAGTGTAATAAAAACACTGTAACATTGCTACACCAATTAAGCAATCAATTCAAATTAATATCCCTTATCGTAAACGTTTATCGTTAAACGATGTGAGTAACATGTTGACTTAGAAAATAGAGCGTTTTCCGCTGGTGGAAGTTTTTATATTAGCGCCATAACGATCTGGGGTGTTATTCGAATTCGATTTGGGGTGAGAAGTTCGAACGAGTTCATGCGGCACAGCTTATATAAACCGGGGAGTTTAAGTGGTAGTCACGTCAGACCGTACAAAAAATATTTTAGCACGTGGATTCTGAATTAGGCAGTAGGACTTCTGTCGATAAAATCGAAGATATAAGGCTGCCTAATTGAGAATGCACGATGATGCATTCTAAGAGCCCACGACACTAAACCTAATTGGGATTGTTCATATTTTTACAATTACTCCAATTCGAAAACCATTTCGAGGAATAGGGTTTTAAAGCCGTTCTGCATTATTAAGTTTTTGAAATATTTATCAATTTTGGATATTTCGACAAAAGTATATTTAACCTTAGTTTGACTTTCGTTTTCGGCTTGAAGCCCTCCTAGGTGTATCTTACGGGTTAGGCGAAAACAGCTCGAAATAGTATGTTTTAATACACTATTAAATTCCCTTTGTTTCATTGGTTATCATTTAATTGTTGTAATTTATTAGAAATTGCCATCCCAAATTTAAAATAATCATGTCATCCATAAAATGTCTGCTTAATAATTAAAGATATTAAAACAAAACTATCGGGCCAAATACAAAATTCATGAAATAGGTGTCTTACAATTTCCTATCCTTTCGAATGGGAAAGTAAAAACCGTGAGTTATTTTTTTTGGTCAATCCCAATTCGATAAGGCTACCAGATGATATATACATTTAGTAACGTCATTGATGGGGGAACACGAAATGGAAATGCTGCAATGCGAAAAACCTGGCACAGCATAATTTTGTTTAGTTTAAAGGTTAGTGGTTTTTCTTACACAGAAAGTGATGATCTATCAGATGAGCTTTGGTTTTAAGAGGAGAACGATCATAATAGATACACAGAATCACCCATGGCAACACTATCCTACAATTGTTTTTTTTTCTTTCCTTTTTTATTGTTTTTTTTATTATTACTGTGTTGCCATCCTTATTTTAATGATGTTTTTCTCTGTTCTGTTTTTTTTTTCTTGTGTTCGTCGAATAAGTTTCTATTTCTATTTCTATTTACTTAAGTACGAAGCGTCGCTTATCATGCTGCTGCCACTAATTACGCCAATCAGGGAGGGGGGCTTGCAGCACTGCATTGTCGTATAGTCCTACCCCTCCCCTGTTCCGAAGAATAAACTTGGGAATCTTTTTAATATCATAGTGTGCAAAATGTGGTTACAGAATTATCAAAAAGTTTTTATAGTTGTTGGAAATTCTGTAGCTCTGCCTACCCCACTCTGGGAATAAAGGCGTGAGTTTATGTATGTATGTATGTATGTATGTAGGTACATGGGACTTATAACTTAAAAAAAATGCTTTGCCAGTTTTATTGAATTGCAGCATTGTCATTTCGTGTTCCGCCATTAATGACGTGACTAATTATAAATACATGTATATCATCCGGGAGTCTTATTGAACTAGGTTTAGTGTCGTGGGCTCCCCTACTAGGACTACTTACTTAAACTCGCCGGTTTATATAAATGCGCCGCGTGCGCTCGTTCGATCGACCGAACGCCGTTTTTAAGAGAACAACACACCTGGAAGAACGCCAAGCATAATCTGTTAGTTATTTTTACTGCAACTGCAATTAGCTTATTCCGAGCAATTGTGGCATGGGTAGAGATTCTCTCAAAAACAACGGACGGGCGGACGAACGAGCGAAATCGCAGCGGCGAGTTTAGGTAGTCCCGTCAGAGCGAACAAAACACTTTTAGCGTGCGCATTTTCAATTAAGCAGCCTTATACGTTCGATCCATCGCCAGAAACCATGCTGCTAAATTGTAAATGCACGCGCTGAAATATGTTATGTTCGCACTGACGGGACTACTTAAACTCGCCGCTTGGACATTCATACAAAATCGAACTTATTTCTATCGAAACTTACCTATGGCCGATTAAAAAAATAAATGTCAAGATTTGTAAAGTAGACAAGTGGACGAGAGCGTTCAACATCACTACATAGTATAAAACAAAGTCGCTTTCCGCTGTCTGTCTGTCCTTATGTATGCTTAGATCTTTAGAACTACGCAACAGATTTTGATGCGGTTTTAATAGATAGAGTGATTCAAGAGGAAGGTTTATATGTGTAATAAATTCTTTTTTTATGTACGGGTGTTACAGAAAACTCATATAAACCGAAGCGAAGCGAGGGCGGGTCGCTAGTAAAGTTTAAAACAAAGTTTGTAGTTTAGTTTAAAGGTGCTTTGCCATCGGCGAGGCGGGGCTAGACGAAGCGAGAATTTATTTTTGTGTTGAATAATTCCGTCCCGTATTTTTAGCTGTTAATTAACCTTCGCTTTCGTGACTTAACTTTCTTCCCTATCATTTTAGGAACCGCAGCATATGAAACCATGGGTCGGCACCTGGGACGCCTCGAAGCCCCTCTCGCCTTGTTTGCAGTACGACCCCTTCATCAAAGCCGTTGGAGGTAAGACGACTAACTGGTTCTTCAACTTGCAACACCAAAATATATTAACTGGTGAGTTGAAGATGCCCAGTCAGAGTGTGAAAACCACAATTAAAGGCGTGCATCAACCCGTTTAAGGCTGCTTGTCTACTAGAGTAGAGCGAGCCAGCGGAGCCGTGAGCGAGGGCAAGTTCTGAAGACCACAATTTCAAGACTCTAAGACTTCAAATGCATTGCCAACCCTGAGGACTAAGATGGAATGCCTCTATGCTAAAAATTCACCGGTTGTCTTATTCTTACATCGGAACAGAACAATGTGAACACTGCAGCTTCTTGAGGGTTAATAGATAAGGGTGGTAGCGATCCTAACGTACCCTGTCTGTATTTGTGTTTTATTGCTTGTGAATATCGCTCGCAGAACAGACGGCCGATGGGGTCGAAGACTTCTAGAGTGGCATCCACGAAAGACGCACCGTGTCGGTAGGCCTCCAACGACTGACGACGTGGCTAAGGTTGCGGGAAACCATTGGGTTCAAGCAGCAAACCTTGGGGAGACCTATGTCCAGCAGCCTATGGCTAGAGAATATATGACTTTCTTCTTTTTCTCCTCTCCAGGCTCAGAGAACTGCCTGTTCGTAAACGTCCACACTCCGAAGCTGAACGCAGGCGCATCCCTCCCCGTGATGGTGTACATCCACGGAGGCGCGTTCATGTACGGGGCTGGATCCTTGTATGAAGCCTCACACATCATGGACTGGGACATGGTCGTCGTCACGTTGAACTACAGACTGGGACCTTTAGGTGAGTCATCATCGCCATAAACTTTTTGCCCTTATCCCAAACATTTGTGGTCAGCACAGCGCGTCTTTTTCTCCCAATAATTCCTCCCTGTATCTCACAAAAGTGCACTAACACACACACACACATGCACACGTCACACACACATGCACAAGTCACACACAAACGCGCACGCACGTAAAATTCTTGGACGTCGGATAAACATCTCTTGGCAAAAATGTATGTACCTAAAGTGTTATTAGGTGACACAGGAAAATCTTTAATTCATGGAAAATATGTGCAGTGTTTAGATTTTAACTACGTATTAAGAATAAGAATAAGAATGAGAAGTATTTATTGCCACCCATAACCAGTAAAGTACAAACTTAATTTTATAACAATAAAAGCGGGCGAGTGCTCGAATCTTCGTATATAGCGCTGGTTTTCAGTTTACCCCTTTCCGCACTCAATTTATAACTACTTTTATCTGTAAATTGGGTTACTGTAAACAAATAAATATTTGTCTTGATGTTTTTCATATCACTCTTCACACATTCCGTCCTTCTCTTGGCTCTCTTCCATTACTCTGACCTTCTAAATGAAAAGGACGCGTGCGCAATTTGATAGGCTAAGTCAAAGCATATTGGACCTGCGAGGCAGCCATGCGGCATTGCGAGGAAAAATCCACCAATAGAGTTATTTTGTTTTACTGTCCTCGCTATCCTATTGGTGGACTTTTCCTCGCAACGCCGCTTAACTGTCTCGCACAGCTCTGGTGGAAATGCAGCCAGGTCAAGAGAGGTTTTTGCAATGATTTATACACTTGATCATTACTTTTCTATTAAGTTTAAGATGTCCATTGATTATACGTTATTTTAAACAAAAGCTACTTGATGAATATTTGAGGTTATCTGTCAAAAAGTAGTAATTTGTTTGTTTACATCTTTTGGGCGCTCTAAATTAACGCGGAATTCATAACACTCTTCTTGGCTCCACATTCGCAGTGTTCACAATAAATTGTGTTTACAGTATAGTTCGCGCGCTCGACGATGTAACTAGGTCTACATTAAGAGTAAAAAAAACAATTAAAAAGAAATGGAGGAAACGAAGATGGTGGATGACGAGTGTTTATCGTAATAGAACAATATTGTGTAATATTTAGTCTATTATTGATGGTATTGGGTTAGTGTTTTATAAACGTTGCACGTGAATGTGGAACCTTGTTGTGTTCACGCAGTTTTCCCACGTTCGCAGACTCTTTGACGCGGGCCAAAAGAGCGACAAAAAAGTGGTTACGTGTTAACAAGGCGCGAACCGGCGAAAAATATTTATAAATAAATAAATAAACCGGCGATAAATATTTCGCCGATTCGCGCCGGTCCGCATTTTTGCGCGCGAATGAAGAGCGCCTAGTTGCCATTAAAAATTGACACAGACTTTTTGATTGATTAGATATTAAGCAAACTAAAGAGGTGGGCTGATTGGCCTAGTGATGTATATATGTATGTAACTCGTTATCGGAGTGTTTACAGGGCACTTTGGGGTTAAACTTCTCCTAGCAAAGATGGACCTTTATGACAACACAGATTGTAGAATGTGCGGCGAGGAGGTGGAAACAATGAAACATCTATTGTGTGAATGTGACGCCCTCGCCGGAGTAAGAATGAAAATCCTCGGTTGTGGCTACCCAGAACGATTTCAAGGCACTGCCATTGCACTCCACTATCCGCTATTTGGAAGGGGTGGAGGCTGCATTGGATTAAGAGCTAAACGAAGGGTAATTACACAAAAGATCCCATAGGGTCGAAGTGTATCCGTAAGGACCCCACCAAGAAGATAAGATAAGATGTATGTAAACTCCTTATTGCACAAAAAAAATACAATTACAAGTAAATTCGTACATAAACTTAAGATTAACATGTACAATGGCGAACTTATCCCTTTGAGGGATCTCTTCCAGTTAACCTGACCAGTGATAAATAAGGACAAGCGATATGTCCCTGAATAGGTAAATCTAAGTTGTAAAACTATTACTATGGCAGGTGGTTCGAAATGTTTGTGTGAAAAAAGTTATCGCCATGCAAAGACATCGGTTTTTCAAAGTAATTATAGGTATGCTTAAGTCGTCTATGTAGGCGTCTCGATGTTCCAGATTTTTTTAATATTCCACACTGCGATTTAAGATTTCCCGCCATACAAAAAGTAGAATATGAAAGAAACCTTTCAAATAACATATGGCTTGTCATCATTGGTTTTTAGGCCAGTGTACATACAAAACAGCCCATCATCCTTTGTCTTGCTTGAAATAAACAGCTGATAAAAAGAAGAGAATTTGTCCTATACTATGTAAAGATATTGTTATTGTAATTAACAACTGAGTTCTCTCGATACTGAACATGGTGACCGATTACCTTTACTAGCTATAATAAAGGCCAATTATTATCGCCGCCTTACTAATTGAGCTCAATTATAGGAAAATGATTTATCCTGCTACGCAAACTCGGGCCCGTATTGTAACACCCGTTTTTTTGGCTTAGTTTTTTTTCTTATAGCAACACTACTACTGGTGGGCTTCTGCACCAAAATCAAGGATCGAGTATACATAGTTCTGTCCTTTTCCCTCGCTTTGGTTACGAACGGAGAAAGAGCGAGACGGAGTCAATCAATACTTCAGTCAAGCGTTAGCCTGCGTTACGTTTCACTGCTGCGCTCCTGCGCTTTGATCTATGGACTAAGACTCGGATCATTCGATAATTTTCGGCATGTAAAATTATATTGTTTCAGGATTCATAGAATATCTTTAGGACTATCTTGTGGATTGTTTTAGATTAGTTTTGATTTCTAAATTGTTAAAACAGTGAACGAGCGTTGCCGTCTAAGAGTGAAAAGAGTTCGCGACCATAATGACGTAGAGGGATGGCCACATCATCTAGGTTCGCTCTATGCTCTTTGATTCAGATTCCGCTTGTGGGAAGGGCAGCATTGTCTCCTTCATATATAATTTAATAACCTTTACAAATGGATAAATAGCGGTGAGTTGCGGTGTTTATTCGATGCTTCTTTTCATCGTGCCCATGTGGGATTTGTTTTTATGTCCATTTAACTTTTGTTTCAGGCAGTTTATACGATGACAATTTCATGCATCGTGGCAGTACTCATATCTGTGTGCCGGTTAAACAAATAGGCGACAAATGCCCATGATATTACTAATATAATAAACCGTAAGTAATACTCGCCTTCCACGCTGTTAAAGGTGTATTTCTTTCTTGATTTGTCGATTCACGTGAACTCTTTTGTTGTAGCATCATGCAGCTTTATGAATCCCAAGCGCTGACTCCTGCCTTGTAAAACAGGGTCATTTCATTAGGCGATATACGTGCCTGTTTAAGGTGAGTATCGTGAGAGACCACGCTCCCGTCGGCAAGCACAACCGTCCCAACCAAATTCTAATAAGCTACGTTTTCTTTCAGCCAGTGCCACGTTTTATGGGGGCACCGTGTGTATACCGGCCTCAACTAGCCTCATGATATAAGGCTACATAAAACCCACTTTGTGGTGAGTACTATATTTATCTCATGGCTAGGGCTGATAGGTTAGCTTTCAAATAAGGCTTCTTTTATTAATACTGCAATTCTTGTTGTAGGGTTTTTAGTGCTAGGCGTAGCCTTAACCCCGGATACCGTGAAGGGCGCTTCGTGTTGGACCGCATGGGCGGGACCTCCGTGCCACGTGTTGCAACCCCCTTCGCATATCTCTGGGACATCAAGTCTTCGCTTGCCACTTAACTTCACCTTACACACACTCGACCACATGCGTACTTCACCCTAGATAAGTGATGTTTCTATTTCTGTAGTCAGTAACCCGATGGGACTTAATATTAATATGGTGCTACTGTTACTCGAGGAATTATCTGTGTGTATGTGATGATACCAATAAACCAAGGAGAACCACCCTTTTTGTTTTACTTGTAACAAGAAACCATCCCTGTTTGTAGTAAGGTTACCCAGGGCGCCTTTTTACTTTTACAAATTCGAGGTGACTTACTCTCAGGCCCATGAAACCCTCTGGCCCTCTCAACGTCTCATGCCTGCCGATTGAGGATGTTTCAGTGGCGTACCCAACGTATGGCCTGAAGGAATGGTTTCTTTGTTTAAGTATTCTTTAAATGTGAATTTAATGCTTTATCTCATATCTTTTGTCTGTCTTTACAGGGTTAATAGGGTATTAATAGTTATTAAATTCCTTTATACTCTTATATATAAGGAATAACTAGCCTTTTTCATAACTTCTTATGTTCTGACTGTTTCAATGAGATGAAAGCACATAATATTTATTGGTGGTGTGTTCTCCTGTAAAACACTTTAACTTTATTTAACCTTTTACTGTTTTGATTGTGTAACAGAACAGTGGTTTGTTTGTTTCTTAAATTGTGTGTTGTGTGCATCTTTTATTGCTAATAAGCACGTAGCATACTGCACTATTGCAAGGCTTGATTTGTTCCATTATACTGTTTTTATAATTGACCATGGACCTGAATGTAAAGGTTGAATACCTCACTAAGGAGGAACTGGCACATGAACTGACTGCTTTACACATACCCTTTGACACTAAACATAGCTGTGATACTTTAAGAAAATTATTTTGACAGACTCGTGCTCTTGTAAGACGTGGCAGCCTTAAGCCTGCGTCTGATATGAAGGAAGTTGATTCACAAACAGAAGTCGATGCATGCAGAGTGAAGGTGAATGAGTTGCAGTCGGAGATTATGCAGGGCAGTGAGTTTTCCAAGTCGCAGCAGGACAGGTTAGTGGGTAGATGTAACTACTATTTGGATCGTCTATCGCGTGTGTCGAATTTTGAGTCTGAGGTTAACAAACTTAGGGGGGCTCTTGTCAGTTGTCTGTCAATCTTAAATCCACTGTCAGAGTCTTCGGATTCAGATGATGAGGAATTTCAGGTTCCGTCTGAACCAATTGCTAAAGTGGTGTGTCACTCTGAACCTCGGCATAACTTGTCGAGTCTTAATTTAAAGTATAAAGGGGATACTTGCGTGCGTGCTTTTACAACGCGACTGGAGGAACTTAGGCTCTCTCGAGAGATACCGGAACGCGTTGTTTTTAATCGATTTCCTGACATTGTTGAGGGTCCCGCGTTATTTTGGTACCGAGCAAATAAAGATAGCTTCAAATCGTACTCGCAGATTAGACGTCACGTCAATGCAGCAACTTAAAGCGTTATGCATGAAGCTTGAATTAGCCAATTCGCGCGCGGATGATTTTGTCGAAATAAAGATGTGTTAAACAAGGATGAGTCCATGGTAGATTCTATGAGCTAGGGGACTCATTTACAATATGAATGCTTAATTTTGGTGTTAGGCATAGTTGTTAGGTATAGTAAATTTATGTTTATTTGTTAGGTACTTATGTGTTTTTTGTACTATGTACGGAACGCATAGTATGTCTGGACTTGCTGAGATTTTTGGCGTTGGTAGAATATTTGTCCCGACCGTTGGCTCTTTAAGGTATGATTTACTGGTTTGTTTGGTATATGTCGTCCGGACTGCAGGTGTTTTATTGAAGGGAAAAGATTTGTCCTGACTGTTGGCTCTTTTAAAGGATTGGATTACTGGAATGAAAGCATATTGAAGTAGAGTGAGGTAGGCTAAGTTTTCATTTTAAGTAAGCAAGGATGCGCATCCATTTAATTTTAGTTGTGCTGTCATGTTTTGTCCGTAGTAGTAGGATAAGGCATGTAGGTATTGGTAATAAATTATTTTTTTACCATAGTGTTTTATTAGTTTTAGGATTTCTTCTGATTACGTCATAGGCGCAATCTGTTCGAGATAAAACTATTTTAAAAGGTTTTATCTGTTCTTAGTAGAGTTGTTGTGAAAAGGACATTCTGGTGGTATACAGAGTGCGTCCTCTTTTCCATTGTTCTATTCTCTTTATACTGGTTTCAGTTGAGATTTTCTTTTACAAGTTTAGGTTGAAATTCGTGTGTTATAGTTTCAACACTTGATTTTAAATAGTCTCACTTGAGTGTTTACATAATTAATAGGGTTTCTGCCACAGTTCTTATAAGTGGTAGTTTAATCAATACAATTAAGCCGTTTAAGAGGTTGGTAGTGTGTCACACCCCTCATTGTAGTTTCAGTTCTTTGTGTAGAGCTGTATAATTCTCGCGGATGTTTCTCTCAGTTGAGGTTGATGTGTACTTAAAGAGACCCTAACTTTAGTACATACTTGATTTGGTTTAGGATCAAGAGCGTTTGTTTGGAAGTAGAGCCAACAAACTCGGATTTAGGTTTAGAGCGTTTGGTTGGAGGCAGAGCCAACAAACACTAGGAAAGTAGTTTATAAGTTTACTTTAGCAAGTAGTTTATGCGTAGTAGGTCTGAGACGGGCAACCACGTTTGCCGTTAGTGGACCCGGATCGGGCCTATGATTTATCTGGCTTCCCCTTTATGGCGAAGACCATTAGAGATAAGACTTGTTCTTTTATCTTCTTTTCGGTAGAAGAGGGTGTGTTTATGCGTAGTAGGTCTGAGACGGGCAACCACGTTTGCCGTTAGTGGACCCGGATCGGGCCTATGATTTATCTGGCTTCGCCTTTATGGCGAAGACCATTGGAGTTAGACTTGTTCGCTTGGGTAGAGCATTTTGTGATTTTATGTTATATTTCAGACGTCTTCCCCTGCTGGCGAAGGCGACCCCTCCCTTGAATATTTTCGTTCCCTTGATGGTGTAGAATAATTTTATTTCAGAAGCTTGCAATTCTGAAATAAAATTATTTCCCCAACTAAGCCGGTACTGTAACACCCGTTTTTTTGGCTTAGTTTTTTTTCTTATAGCAACACTACTACTGGTGGGCTTCTGCACCAAAATCAAGGATCGAGTATACATAGTTCTGTCCTTTTCCCTCGCTTTGGTTACGAACGGAGAAAGAGCGAGACGGAGTCAATCAATACTTCAGTCAAGCGTTAGCCTGCGTTACGTTTCACTGCTGCGCTCCTGCGCTTTGATCTATGGACTAAGACTCGGATCATTCGATAATTTTCGGCATGTAAAATTATATTGTTTCAGGATTCATAGAATATCTTTAGGACTATCTTGTGGATTGTTTTAGATTAGTTTTGATTTCTAAATTGTTAAAACAGTGAACGAGCGTTGCCGTCTAAGAGTGAAAAGAGTTCGCGACCATAATGACGTAGAGGGATGGCCACATCATCTAGGTTCGCTCTATGCTCTTTGATTCAGATTCCGCTTGTGGGAAGGGCAGCATTGTCTCCTTCATATATAATTTAATAACCTTTACAAATGGATAAATAGCGGTGAGTTGCGGTGTTTATTCGATGCTTCTTTTCATCGTGCCCATGTGGGATTTGTTTTTATGTCCATTTAACTTTTGTTTCAGGCAGTTTATACGATGACAATTTCATGCATCGTGGCAGTACTCATATCTGTGTGCCGGTTAAACAAATAGGCGACAAATGCCCATGATATTACTAATATAATAAACCGTAAGTAATACTCGCCTTCCACGCTGTTAAAGGTGTATTTCTTTCTTGATTTGTCGATTCACGTGAACTCTTTTGTTGTAGCATCATGCAGCTTTATGAATCCCAAGCGCTGACTCCTGCCTTGTAAAACAGGGTCATTTCATTAGGCGATATACGTGCCTGTTTAAGGTGAGTATCGTGAGAGACCACGCTCCCGTCGGCAAGCACAACCGTCCCAACCAAATTCTAATAAGCTACGTTTTCTTTCAGCCAGTGCCACGTTTTATGGGGGCACCGTGTGTATACCGGCCTCAACTAGCCTCATGATATAAGGCTACATAAAACCCACTTTGTGGTGAGTACTATATTTATCTCATGGCTAGGGCTGATAGGTTAGCTTTCAAATAAGGCTTCTTTTATTAATACTGCAATTCTTGTTGTAGGGTTTTTAGTGCTAGGCGTAGCCTTAACCCCGGATACCGTGAAGGGCGCTTCGTGTTGGACCGCATGGGCGGGACCTCCGTGCCACGTGTTGCAACCCCCTTCGCATATCTCTGGGACATCAAGTCTTCGCTTGCCACTTAACTTCACCTTACACACACTCGACCACATGCGTACTTCACCCTAGATAAGTGATGTTTCTATTTCTGTAGTCAGTAACCCGATGGGACTTAATATTAATATGGTGCTACTGTTACTCGAGGAATTATCTGTGTGTATGTGATGATACCAATAAACCAAGGAGAACCACCCTTTTTGTTTTACTTGTAACAAGAAACCATCCCTGTTTGTAGTAAGGTTACCCAGGGCGCCTTTTTACTTTTACAAATTCGAGGTGACTTACTCTCAGGCCCATGAAACCCTCTGGCCCTCTCAACGTCTCATGCCTGCCGATTGAGGATGTTTCAGTATAAATTGAAACTCTATTGACGTCGACACAATGTCAACTATCATAACATGTACAATTTTAAATAATTGGAATCATTTCCGAGGAAAACGTCCAAATGACGGGATAAACAACCCATTAATTCATTACAATTCAATACTGACAGCTACAGTAAGATTTAATTTGGGAAATCGAGCGATTGCATGTTTTGAATGAATTAAGGCCTGGACACATGTCGCTCTCTTACCCCACCTCACCTTAATTCAATTTCAAATTCAGGCAATAACGTTTTTTCGGATGATGAAATGAAGATGCTATCCCCGCCAGGTTTCCTCAGCACCGGTGACGACCTGGCCCCCGGCAACTACGGCCTGAAGGACCAGGCGTTCGCGCTGCAGTGGGTGCGCGCCAACATCATGATGTTCGGAGGGAACCCCGACAGCATCACCCTCACCGGGTGCTCCGCGGGCGGGGCCAGCGTGCATTACCACTACCTCTCGCCGTTGTCCAAAGGTTAGTTGCATTTTTTGTGAAAATCAAACGCTTTTTAGTAATGGTATAGGCGAGTACAGTCGCGGTACGAAAAGGTTGACCAGTTTTCAAATAAATTCATTTACTCGTTGCAAGCACATGTTACCTTTTTAAACTGTGTAACGAACGAGAGAAATAATATTGAACCAATAGTGGCTGTTGTTTATACGTGACCATAACAACCCTTTTGTAACGACTAATAAAGACTAATTTCAGTTAACCAATAGTGGCTGTTGTTTATACGTGACCATAGCAACACTTTTGTGACGACCAATAAAGACTTGATTTCAGTTTGAACCAACAGTGGCTGTTGTTTAGACGTGACCATGGTAACCATGTATCTGTGGGCCATGTAGTGAAATGACATTCATTATGACGGAATGTGTCATACTCGGTCGATAAGCAGATACTGATAACTTATACTGTAAAGCAAAAACAGATCTTAAGGTGGTCAACCTTTTCATTCCGCGACTGTACAAAGAGATGTTTCCACTTAGGACTTTACTATAATGAAATAAGGTGAAAATGTGGCCAGATCTCTTTGTACTCTGTCGGACGATTGATCGAGTGAATGTCACAGCGGCGATTTTAAGTAGTCCTGCCAGAGCGAACAAAGCACTTTTTAGCGCGTGCTTTTTCAATTTGGCAAATTGTTTTTTGTCGATGAGATCGAACCACAGCTAACGCTAGACTTCAAAAACAAAACACGATTCCAAACAAATGACCTCATTGTCCGACCACTACTCCAAAGCGGCCGTAGCTAACATAAAAAAACAGTAAGTAATTAATAACAATTTGCTATCAGAACAATTTGAAATAATCCTGTTACCAATTAATTGTTAAAATCTATACATAATATTATAAAGCTGAAGAGTTTGTTTGTTTGCTTGAACGCGCTAATCTCAGAAACTACTGGTCCGATTTGAAAGAATATTTCAGTGTTAGATAACCCATTTATCGAGGAAGGCTATAGGCTATATATCATGCTCACATAAACCGATGCGAAGTGAGGGCGGGTTGCTATGCCTCGATAAGTAGTAGGTATTAATTTCACTGGTCTTATCTCCACACCGGAACACAACAATGCGAATGCCGCTTAGCAACTTGCAGGGTAAGGTAGTAGCGATCCGAACGGACCCTGCACATGGCCCTGCGTGTAATGTAATTAATATAATATTAATTACTAGTTTAGTAGTCAGCTGTCCGCTGTGTAGTTCACCTTGAACGTGTTTATTCACGTTACCTATAGCACGTTGCTTATACTCGTAATACGTATACACAATCTAGGTAAAAGCAACCTTGACAAAATCTGCGTGTTTTTAACACTGTCATACAATAATGCTGCCCTCCTGCAGAGAAAAGGCACAAAATTCATAGAAGCATATTAAACTCTCAGAGCTTATAATAAGGTTGAAGTACAAAACAATTCATACAGTAGATGTGCGCTTTTTCCGTAGGAGGGTAGAATGGTAAGCCACATAATTTGGAACTTGCCGTTTTTCCTTAACTTCGTAAGGCCCACGTCAAATTTCGGTAGTTCAAAAAATTATCTTGTGTCGATCAACTAAAGTCAAAAGTCACTTTGAACATTAGGCCTTTAAGGTTAAGTTGATCAAACTTTGAAATACTACTGATTTGTTTGGTACATAATTAATAAGTAACAATTAAGGCACGGATCAATTGTACAAGCAATTTATTACGAGTAGGAAAAATAAACTTACGAAAGCCAAAGCGAGATCGCCGAGATCAATAATAAAATCACGGTTAAGTACACAGACCTAGATAAACCTGTGGTTAAGTACTACTAATCTGCACCTTGTTTGTTTGCGTAGTCATAGATTAGATAAGATTATTTATTGCTCAATATAAAATTACGTTACAAAGGAGGGTAGGCTAATATTGGTTTTTAGGCCAGTGTCCATACAAAACTGCCCATCATCCTTAAGGTCGTCATAAATGAAAATACATGAAAGATAAACAATATAGGAAAATTAACCAAATACAAAACAAAACATAAGAACAAAGATGTCATATCATAAGTAAAAAAATAAAATCATTATAATCACAATACAAAATTTAGCACTAACAATAAATAAAATACATTACAATTAAAGCTCTAATAAAATCTGTTACACATTTTAGCTCAACAGTGGTAGATATACGTTTTTTTTATGGCACAGAAAAGACAAACGAGCACACAGGCCACCTGATGGTAAGTGGAAACTGTGACCCATAGACATTCGCATTCACAAGACTGCAATGCAATCCTAAGACTGCAAATGCGTTGCCAACCCTGAGGACTAAGATGGAATACCGCTATGCTAGTCAAATTTCACCGACCCCAAACCGAACCGGAACCGTTTTAAAGCTACATGCCATTTTTTTTTCCTTACAACTTTTTGAGTAACCTCACAAAATTGGTTTTTCCATACTTGGTGAAAAACAAACGCGGGGTTCTCTTAGTATGGAGAAAGTAACTCTTGCGCGTTTACTCAAAAAGTTGTAAAGAAAAAAAATGGCATGTAGCTTTAAAACTTCCTTATTTCATAGTGATTCAAGTCATGCAAGAAAACACTGTTTTTTTTTTAAATTAATACTTGAATTAAGGGGTTTTTCGTATCACGGACATAAGGAAAAATGACAAAAAATCCTATTAAAATGATCAATATCTCGGAAACCGTGAAACTTAGCATAATAGTAAATGTGGTCAAAAATGTTCAGAATGACCCTTACTATCATCACTTAAAACCCCTACACCCGACTGCCAAACACCCTGTATAATCTGAATCTGATACTCGGAAATGGCTCCAACGATTTTAATGTAATTTAGTATGCAGGGGGTTTCGGGGGAACTTACTAGGTCATCCAAATAGGTTTAAACTCCTTTGTGAGCAGACAGGGCGTTTCACAAAAAGCCCGACTGACTGTTCGCAATGGAGTGCTGGCCCCTACCCTGATGTATGGTAGTGAGTGTTGGGTGTGGCAGGACAAGCAGTCGTGTAAATGCACTCTTTGCGTAGTATGTGTGGTGTAAAACTTATTGACAGAGTAAGGAATGAAAAAGTCAGAGATAAATGTGTAATAAAAGAAGATACTAAGATTAAAAAGGGCATGCTTCGATGGTTCGGTCATTTGGAAAGGATGGATGAAAGAAGATTGACGAAAGATGTATACAGATCGAAAGTGAGTGGATGGGTCGGAAGGGGCCGCCCTAGGCGTACTTTTTCGAATCAAATCGGATAAATACTGGAAAAGGGCCGAATCTTAAGTACCCGAAACCAACGTCCGTGCATGACTCGATGTATGAATGTGGAAGAAGCGAAACAAATTAGACAAGATCGTAGCAAGAGCAAAGAAGTGGTCTCTGCCTCAGGGAAACAGGCGTGATTTAGTGTATGTATGTACTAGGTCATCCAGGTACTTATAACACAAATTTACCTCTATACGACCAATTAGGTACACATTTTTCCTTTGTCCCTACGGCCGAGTTATTCCAAAGTATTCCTGCCTGAATCATGTATCTCTGGTACTTAAC
Source organism: Acleris laterana (assembly GCA_963966035.1). Lineage (NCBI taxonomy): Eukaryota > Metazoa > Arthropoda > Insecta > Lepidoptera > Tortricidae > Acleris > Acleris laterana. Next base: position 16,797,522 of record OZ014443.1, read on the forward strand.
TGTAGAGATATCATAACACATTTATATATTGATATGTCATGGATGAGATTGCCTGCTCCTCGCTACACCGGAAGGAAACGCAGCTGTCACTCGAGTTAAGCCGGAACTCCAATGCAGCGAACTCTCTAGCTACGCTATATAGCTTTTGTTTTTTTTTTATCTACTCTCGTACAATAAACCGCTAATATTGATATCGTTAACATACATACATACATTCAATCACGCCTGTTTCCCAGAGGGGTAGGCAGAGACCACTTCTTTCCACTTGCTACGATTTTGACAAATTTCTTTCGCCTATTCCACATTCATATATCGTTAACGTTAAAAGAATACCAGCTATAGCGTAACCGTATCGTATAAACATGGCAATTACAGTTCATTTATAATGATTATAGCATTGTTTTTACCATGGTTACGTTGACATTTAAATTTTCATATTATAATTGTTAAAAACTGTTTTACAACATATAAAATAAGCAAAATATTTAAGCAATTACTACACAAGAGCTTTAAAAGAAACAATAATTAAGAAAAGATACTACAAGTAATGGCGTTTGGTAAATTCAATACAGGTTCAGCAGAAAATGGTTAATTCTGCGTTCTATGGAATGTGTGACGGTAAAACATGCTGCAATATGCTTCTTTACAGCTGTACGTTGTTCGTTCGCTCTTTAGAAGTTTCTGTTACCTATTGCCGCTTGGGTGCTAAGGTTGCGTCGACACGCGTCGCTTGATACTTTACACGCACGCAACCAAACGCGGCAACAGCACGGCTCCGACTAAACCGGCTTGGTCCGTCCTGTTGAGTTAGCTTGTGGTGGCTCAGGGCGTGTACAGTCGAGGCACGCACACATGCAAACCGCGCGATATCCTGTTATATCTACACTTAATATTATAAAGAGGAAAGATTTGTATTTTTGTGTGTGTGTATGTTTGTAATGAATAATTTCAAAAACTACAGTGCCTATTTCAAAAATTCTTTCACCATTGGAAAGCTACATTCACCCTGAGTAACATAGCCTATATGTTTCTGCGTGGATGGAGTTGCGTGCAACAGCTATCCATTATAAAATAAGCTTTAAAATAAGGGTTTATCTATGTATCTATGTATTCCAAATTTTAGCCCATTCTAATAACCTCAACTGGTTCAAAGTTTACTTGCGAGATGTGACCCAAACGTACTAACAAATAAATCGTTCATTGAATATAAGACGGACACATTCCAAAATGAGTCAGTGTTGCATTTTAAAATTAGAAGCTATTCGCATAAGATTTTCAAGGCAAGAGCAAATTATTTTGGAATGTGTCCGTTTTGTATTCAATGAGCGAAATGAAGTAAAATAAAGCTTTTAAAAATACGACCGTAGACGTAACGTCACAGCATAATATTCATGATGCAGCTGTTTGCTTTCCGTGCAGCGTTGAATGAGTTGTCATTTATTTTGCAAAAATATTTTCTTCCGCCGCTCGTTACTTTTTATCGGGAAGACATCCAAGAAAAACATGTGTTCACAAACTGTGCGCAATTGTACTTCTTAGACACTTTTGTCGTGAACTCAATTAATAAGGAGCTATTTCAAAAAGAACCAATTTTGGGACACAATTCAAGATGGCGGCTCACGCCTGTAAGGTTGAAAAATTGGATTTTTAGCAGGACCCTATGCTCCTAGGGCGCGTCTCGTCTTAAGGGCGGGTAATAGTAAATCTAAAATCGAATCGAAATAACGACACATTTTCTTTACATAACCACACATAACTAAACTACGGCTCAAGAAACCCGCCCTAATTGGATTGAGGCAAGGATCAATGTATCGCTCTAGTTTCTCCCCGCGACTCCGCGTTCAATTTATCGCTGTTGTTCCCCGTTTCTTCTGGAAAGGTTTTAACGTCACAGGATAAAAGTTTTCATATAACTCCAGTTAAACAAATTGTCGTGCTAAAATGATAAACCAACCAATGCTTATGCTTATGGTTATGTTGATGGACTCCTTTTTCCACACTTAGCCTGTGTGTGTCAGGCCATTGTGCGTAGGGGGTACCAGTACCCTAACCATGAGTTACAATTACCGTACACGCTAGCGAGTCGAAGCTCTGTCCCTCGCAGACCTCGCAAGTATTCTTATAGAGTGCAAGAGACAGAGCATTCGACTCGCTAGTGAGTACGGCTGTATCAGGAATGCCACTTTGACAAAATTATGACAGATGTGCAACTAAAAAAAATTACGATATTTTATTACGAGCTATTACAACTCTATTGAATCTTGTTCTATTACCATATCTATTTTTACGATGCCCTGTCCGAGCTATTGTCATTACGTAACTTAAGTCACAATAGCTTAATTTCAAGGACACAAAGTACGAGCATATCCGATCGCACGTGGCGTGACGTGGCGCTAACAAAGTTACATAACTTGAGAAGTACGAGACTCATGCGGTAGGGACTGTTAATTTCTTCGCCGTTATATAACTTTGTCACAGTAAAACATAGACCACGGTTTGCCACCAAAAGTCATATCAAAACCCCCATGATACATCGCTCATTGAATACAAAACTGACACATTGCAAAATAATTCGCCCTCGCATTGAAATTCTTATACAATCAGCTTCTAATTTTAAAATGCAATCACTCATTGACTCCGTTGTGTGAATGTGTCCGTTTTGTATTCAATTAATGACATGTATTGCGTGATAATATTTTTTGGCTAGCCATGAGGCATTTTCAAACATTTCGTAACGATAAATGTAACATCTAAAATTTTAAAAATATAAGAGCCAGACCATTATATCGGGCCTAAGATTGAGCTAGGTGATTACAAAAGTATTTATGCAAACAATCATAAAAAATTAGGCACGTGAATAACAGAGCAATGTTGGTAACTAAAAATGAATATTCTCCAAAAGATATCATTTTGCTGGGACATTTCACCTGCCAGGTGAATCTGAAAATTTGATGGATGGGTTTACTTACGAGAATGTTGTACGTTGATCCTCGAGGGGAAGTGCCCTAAATACTTAAAATATAAGTTTTAACTCAGGAGAAACACTCCTTTATTTTTAGAAATAACCCTTACCCTACCCTTATAAAAAGCCGTTCAATTGGCTTTTTATACGCTATTTTTAAGGGTTACCCTTATATTTGGTTATGCAATAAGAGGGATATCAATTTACTGCTGCTTTTTAGGTTTCTGTGAATGGCTAGTTTAACAAACAACTAAGTCGTATATTTTTTCTAAAGGGGTTATTCTTTTAGTGGGTTGTACTTCGAGAGGTAAGTCTTTTAAAGGCTTTTATCGGGGAATGGGTGGTCGGGTCCCTGATTAAAGTACCTAACTTTTACTAAAATAATAAAAACTATCGACCGATAACTATAAAATATTTGTAATGTTGAAACTATCCCCTACGTAATATTCAAATAATCCCCCAGGTTGCAATTAATATGAAATCTCCGAAGAAACTTTCGTAAATTTCCTAGGCTACAAAACTTTGGGCTCCCGCGTCTAGTAACTCGTGTCGACGTAAGAGCGGTTTCAGACTAGCGTTTTTTCTACGCGTATAAGCTCGTTTTTAGAAGCGCGTGTAGACGCGTACAAGCGCGCTTTTTGCCACGCGCGCAACTCGTACGAGCGTTGACAAACTTATAACCTCGCATAAGCCATGTTGATTCGAGCGAACGCGAGCGAGCGTCTTGAAGCGCGCGTGTAAAGGTGTTTGCCAAAACGAGCGTAAAACGCGCTAAAAAAACGCTAGTCTGAAACCGCCCTAAGTCGAGTCTCTGGCCGTGACTTACACAAGTTAGCTCTGAGTGCATCCCCATAACCGCACAAAGGGATAAGGTATCTGTCGTGTGAGGCTACTGGCGTTCGAGTGCGACGTGCGACACGTGTTGAAGTGAGAGTGAACCAGTCGCGCATTAATGTGGATGGAAAATATGGGCTCCTACTAGGGTTGCCCGATGCCCGATAAAACCGGGATTGTCCCGGAATTTTGCGCTTTGTCCCGTGTCCAGTTTTTTTTTCAGAACGTTTACTTGCCATCAACACTTTAATATAATAGATACCTATACAGTTAGAAACAACAAGCCGATTCAAATAAAATATTATCTTACTTTTATAAGTGTTTTCCTGTTATGAGATATCACACCAACACCAACATTGACAGTGACCAACCACGGTAACAACTATGCTATAATATTTATAAAAGATCTGTTGTTACCATGGCAACGCTCATTGTAGAGCTGTTCTCACGCTTCGGTTACGCTATAGATAGGTGGTATTCCGATACTGTTAACCATATCAATATTAGTGGTTTATAGTACGCGAAAGAAAAAACTTTAAAAACCGACATGCAGTTACTAAAAATATATCTTAAACAAGTCTGAATTGTTTTTTTTGCTTGGAGAAGGCAAATGAGCACACAGGCCACTTGGTGGTAACGCTGCAGTTTGGCGGCAGGGGATAAGATGGTGGTAGCGACTTTGAAGTCGATTGCGATTGCGAGTGCGTTAGGCAATAGGCCAGCCGGACGGACCCCGTAAAAGATCCTATTATCTAAAACGCTTTTTTTCCGAGACTGAATATATTTCAGGATTAATCTCAGGCCAGGTAGAATCCTATAGTTTAGGTTAAATTAGTTTTGTTAAAATCCTGAAATATTTACAGTTCAGGAAAAAAAGCGTTTTGCAAAATGATACGTTTATGAAATGAATCAGAGGTAAACCCATAATTTTAAATACATACGTACAGCGAGCCTAGTATGGCTGCGTCTATAATACGCAACCTAAAAGCGAGTAAATCTACTGGATGGGACGACATCTCTTCAACTTTTCTAAAAATGGGTACTGGGGTTCTTAGTAGGCCAATAGCTCTCATTTGCAACCTTTGCTTCCAAGAAGGTAAGTTTCCGGATGCCTTGAAGAAGTCTGTGGTCATTCCAGTGTTCAAATCAGGGGACAGAGACTGTATAACCAATTACAGACCTATTTCATTACTGCCTTCCCTGTCCAAAATAATTGAAAAACTTATAAATAACAGACTTAAATCTTACCTCGAGAAAAATAATATTCTATCGAATAACCAGTATGGATTTAGGGAACGTAAATCGACTGTAGATGCTGTAGAAAATTTAACTTCTTATATTGTTAACCAATTAGACAGTAATAAAAAAACCCTCGGTATATTTCTTGATTTAAAAAAAGCCTTCGATACGGTCTCTATACCCATTCTAATAAAGAGGATGGAAAGCGTAGGCATACGTGGTCTACCACTCCTACTTTTGAGCGATTACTTAAAAAATAGAAAGCAGTCAGTTAGAGTGGGAGAACATATTAGTTCGGAAGAAGACGTCCTGTATGGTGTGCCGCAGGGTAGTGTCCTTGGACCTACCCTTTTCTTAATATACATTAATAAGCTTTGTCTCCTCTCACTAAAGAATGCCCAAATTATAACATTCGCCGATGATACAGTTTTACTTTTTCAGGATAGTACATGGACTCAGTTAATCAAGACTGCTCAAGATGGGTTCAATCTAGTTACTGACTGGCTAAATCATAATCTACTTACCTTGAATTCCTCAAAAACAAAGTATATTACGTTTAGTATACGCAATAATACTCAACCACTTCCGGATTCAGTTACGATAAAATCTCATTCCTGCCTTAGGCTATCTGACTGCTCGTGCATGCTTATCGAACGTACTGATTCCATTAAATACTTAGGCATTGCAGTAGACCAAAATTTGAAATGGAATAAGCATATTTCAAATATAACTGGCAGAGTAAGAAAGCTGATATATATATTTAAAAACCTTAGACATGTCTGTGACAGTAAGTTATTAACCACAATATACGATGCACTCTGTCAGTCAATTGCAACTTACTGTATAACTGCATGGGGAGGCGCTGCAAAAACAACACTGATCCCATTAGAACGTGCCCAACGCGCTGTTCTCAAAGTTATGTCATTTAAGAACTTTAGCCCTATATAAAGATACCCTCGTACTTACCATACGACAGCTTTTTATTAAAAGCCTAATACTAGCTCAGCATCGAACGCAGCCGGATTACCCTGCAACACGCCGCAGACTTTATCTAGTTTATTCCATCACCACATTCAAATCAGCGTTTTCTCGTAAATTCAAGAAGATTCTCGGACCCCTCATCTATAATCGTATTAGCAAACTTATTCAAATACGTAACCTCAGTTTATATCAATGTAGAAAGGCTTTAGTAACCTTTCTGAATTCGCTTAACTACGAAGATACGGAAAAACTTATGAAATAAATGGCTTAACATATACACGCACAAACACACACACACACAATAAAAAAAAAATAAAAAAGGCAAGAAGTCACATAAACACACTCGAACAATCACACATACTCTCCCATGCACACATACTCGCTTATACACACATACTCGCACACATATACACGCACACTCACACAAACACACACAGTCAAACACTCACTCGCTGACAAATAATATGCATACGAATATTCTAGTTGTTAGTATTGTTTTTCTGCACAAAATAAAAATGCATCCATATTTTTTGCATTTACTACTTGTTTACGTTTAACTTAACTTGGTTACCAGCGTAACATTTGCTGGACTTACAAATTACCCTCAACTTGTAATTTTTAGCTAAATGATGTTTAAAAGTTGTGCGAACAGTTTAACTACATATAATTATAAGTTTATTATGGTATAAGAAACGATTGAGGATGACGAATCTTACTCCACCGTGATACAGTTTTAACTAGTACGGGGAGTAACGGACATCATTATACTCAAACGATGTAACTTACAACTTTATATTAACATGTATCTACTGCACAGATATAAATGTATCATTGTTGTTTGGTAAATAAAGTATTATTATTATTATTATTATAACGCGTGTCAAATATGGATAAAACATACGTCACTCTCTTATTTATTTTCTTATTTACGTGTCAGAAGGTGACGGATGCCTTATTCAAACTTTGTCACACGATAAACGCAGCCATATTAGGGCTCTGTCAATAATCTCTCCTCTCCCTCCCTCTTCAGCAAGCGGGAAAACAGGCTGTGTAGTCTGTTCAGTTTGATACATCGAGACTCAATAGACTGTTAGCTGTGATTAATATTAATTAAGAGCTCAAGTTGATCGAATGCTTCGACATGGCTTATAAATCTTATAATCGATGTCGTTTATTACTTAGTATCGATATGGTTTCTGTCACCCTATAATCCTAAATAACGACTTATGGCTCCTAAGGCAAAAGGCATGATTAAAATTAAACAAAATTCAAAATATTTATTCAGTAAATAGGCCACGAGTGACGACCTTGTGAAGATCGCGGGAACGCAGTGGATGCGAAAAGCACAAGACCTGTCTGAGTGGAGAGCCTTGGGGGAGGCCTATGTCCAGCCAGTGGACGTCTTTCGGCTGACATGATGAAATAGGCCACATGCTGAGGGCTCTTTTACACGTCGGTAGGTAATATACATAGAGTGAATCTGCCAGCGCTTCGGAAAAGACCATCATTGCGGAGAAGAAGCACTGCAACAAACTCCAGCAGAAGGTCATTTTTTCAATCATAAAAAGTACAATAAATAATACATAAAGTACAATGAAATAGTTGCGTGCGTGCGTAAATAGTTGTGTTTGTTGCGAGACCACATAGTTCATAAATCCATTTTAATTAAAGTATTCATTGTCCCTTGTCCAATTTAAATGCCATAATGTCAGATAACGACAGAGCATACTTGAAGTACACTTTAGTTATAGCGCCTTTATGAATAGAGGGTTAGTTTTTCATAAAATCAACAACATATTAAAAACTGTCAAAATCGGACTACATTTAAGAGGATTTGGTACGAACATTTTTAGTTTCACTATCTTTTTAAGTTAAACACAATATAGTCGCACACGCCATCCACTTTTATTAATGCCGAGCCCGTTAACTACGCATTAACAGGTGGGACACAGCTGTGTCTCTTGTATTTCCACCCATTTCCCAATTACCGAGTGGATATCTTTTACATGTGCAGTTCGTAGCAATAAATATTGTGACGACCTCGTAAATGACATATGCGTTTGTATATGTGCCTGAGTGTGTAAGAATGAATACTCAACTGAGATAACTAATAAATAATAATAAATGTTACGGGTCAATCTCACACCAATTGACCTAGTCCTAAACTAAGCTCTAGGCATAATATATTTGGGCAGACACGACTGTAAAAAACCGGACATGTCCGGTTAAAACTGGACACCTGACAACCCTATGTAGGATCTAAGAACTTCGTTAGAAACTGCGCTTGGTAGCCTTTCTAACCTACATAGTTAAAATAGTGTCGACGGTCTACTTCATGCTGTCAACAATGACGGATATTGAACCAGTGTAGTGCGTATATATCCGTGAATGGCCTTCAAAAGTTGGCGTTAAATAAGACATACCTATCTAGTACATTATATTATGGTCACATCGGAGTTTATTGCGTACTAGCGACCTGCCCTCGCTTCGCTTCGGTTTATGTGAGTATGATATAGCCTTATAGCCTTCCTCGATAAATGGGCTATCTAACACTGAAATATTTTTTCAAATTGGACCAGTAGGTAGTTAGCAAAGTAACAAACGAACAAACTTTTAACTTTATAATATTAGTATAGAAGTATCCGTTGTCAATCCAAGCGAGATCTTCCCCTGATATTTATTGTTATTTTTAATCGTAGCGACAGAAACCATATCGTTACACAGTAATTACCGGCACACCGGCATACCGGCAAGCATTCAATCAACCTTAGCTGTTAATTAGTATTCACAACAGCCAGTCTATCGAGTCTTCATGTATCAAACGGAACGCAACCGGACCCTTACCATGAGTTACGATTAACGTACTCACTAGCGAGTCGAACCTCTGTCCCTTGCAGACCTCGCATTATTTTTATAGTGTGCAAGGGACAGAGCATTCGACTCGCTAGCGAGTACGGTAATTGGGATTGTTCACATTTTTATAATTACTCCAATTCGAAAACCATTTCGAGGAATAGGGTTTTAAAGCCGTTCTGCATTATTAAGTTTTTGAAATATTTATCTATTTTGGATATTTCGACAAAAGTATATTTAACCTTTGTTTAAATTGACTTTCGTTTTCGGCTTGAAGCCCTCCTAGGTGTATCTTACGGGTTAGGCGAAAACAGCTTGAAATTGTATGTTGTTAATACAGTATTCAAATCACATTTGTTCATTGAATATCATTTAATTGTTGTAATTTATTAGAAAATGCCATCCCAAATTTAAAATAATCATGTCATCCATAAAATGTCTGCTAAATAAATAAAGATATTAAAACAAAACTATTGGGTTAAATACAAAATTAATGAAATTGGTATCGTAAAATTTCCTATTCTTTCGAATGAGAAAGTAAAAACCGTGAGTTATTTTTTTTGGTCAATCCCAATTGTAACTCATGGTAAGGGTACAGACCACAGCCTATATTACTAAGTGAATAGATCAAAGGACCTACGAAACAATATAATCAAAATGGATTTTAGAATGTTTGGGACTCCTTTGAGATGGGCATGTTTTATTAATGAACTAGCCCCTCCCTCGTTACGCTTCGGTTTGTGTAACACACGTACATAAACCAGAATTTATCCTACTAACTTTTTTTTAGCCGATGGAATTTGAGATATTGCCCCTCGATCTCGCCCTCATTACTATTATTACGTTTTCTAATAAACTGATTATACTGTCTTGAAATCTAAGGTTCCGTACCCAAAGGGTGAACACAATACCTTATTTCTAAAACCACTGTCGGTCCGTCCGTCTGTCTGACTGTCACCAGCGTCGCTATTGCCTAACGCACTCCCAATCTTAATTGGCTTCAAAGCGGAACAATTGTTTTCATTTTGTATGCAGACAAGCCTTCGATTTTCAAAATGAAAACAATTGCGATTGCGAGTGCGTTAGGCAACAGGCCAGCTGTTATGGTATAGTTTTTAACTCGGCCGCCATTACTGCCAAGTAAATAAGAGCTATCGAAACGTTGACAATACGATAACGTCAAATACGACATTTTTAACGCCAAGAATAAAGGCCCAGCTACAGTCAACACTTTTGATACTTCGTTCATTGAATACAAAACGGACACAATCCGAAATGAGTCAGTGTTGCATTTTAAATTTAGAAGCGATTGGAATACGATTTTTAATGGAAAAGCAAATTATTTTGGAATGTGTCCGTTTTGTATTCAATGAGCGACTTGTGTGAGCGTGACAGTATTCTGTGGCCTCTCAATGTCATTATCATTAATATCATTATCTCCGATGTCACGTAAGGTTATCATTATTTATCTACATACAATAAACTAAGTAGGTAAATATTTTATAATTAAAACAAATATTATACTTCTCAGATAATGTTTTATTCAATTTGTAATGTCACATCATACCTATCACTTTACCAGTTATTTTTTTAGTTCACAAAGACATTATTATTACTTATCAACATTGTTTTGTAAACACGGTTTAATAGATAAATCCACTTTTTCAAATAATTGCATTGTATTAAGCTCAAAAACAAGAATGTATACAATATGTATTTAGTAAAGTACAGCAACTTTTCTTTTTTAAAACCTATGTAATAACCGTGGAGTAGCTAAACCATTATTTGCCCTTATCTGTCAAATTCAAATGTCACAATGACAGATAAGCACAAAGTATGGTTTAGCTACCCCATTTATTCCACGTTTATAATTAAGGGCATTAGACTTTCGTTTTCTTCTTACTTTTGATCTCTTAGTTATATAAAATATTAATAGCATTTTGAATTTTCAGTAGCACTAAATATTAATACATCAAGTCGACTTTTCGCGTCTATAATTCGCACACAATCCGGATAATCCCGGATGATCCGTCACTTTGACGTATTTCGTGGGTAATTTCAAACATTTACTTTGCTCAAGTTTATTCGAGGGACTATAAAGAGGTAATTAATTATTCAAATTACCTACTTAACGTCGTTGTAGGAAAGTAAATTGTGTAATATTTGAATAGAGTTAAAGAATCAAGGGTAATTCGTGTTTGTAAATGTTAGCTGTCACAGGGATCATGATAAATTGACCGAAACATGAAAATGAAGAAAACTCATTAGTTTATCGAAAATTCAAATTGTTTTAAGATAAGATGTTAAGTAACAACAATATACAAAAATTTGCATATACCTATATCATCGTGTGGCACAAACTTAAAACACTTTAAGGCTGCGTTTCCACCAGAGCTGTGCGAGGCTGCTAAGCGGCGTTGCGAGGGAAAATCCACCAATAGGATAGTGAGGCTAGTAAAACAAAATAATCCTATTGGTGGATTTCTCCTCGCAACGTCGCTTAGCTGCCTCGCACAGCTCTGGTGGAAACGCAGCCTTAAAAAGTTTTAAAAATAACTGTCGAAATATGTGCCACACGATGATATGGGTATATGCTGTTTTTTTATATTGTTGTTACTTAACATCTTATCTTTGTACAATCATGAATCATGATGGTTTTTTCTCGCAACGTCGTTTCTAAGCAGTTTTAATTACCTAGGAGAATATTTTTTGGAAATAATCGCTCCGAAAGTTGCATAAATTGAGTCCTTTAAATCGTATGTCCAAAAAAAATGAAAAAAACACAAAGCTATCGCGAAATAAATACATTTAACAAAAATTATTTTCAACCCTACATTGAGACATCCGACATACTCTTGTCCGGTTTTTTTTTCATTCTTTATATTACTCCTTACCTTTACATGCTTATGATATGAGTTGGTATTTTATTTATTTGATCTTTATCGCACATAAATAAGTAGGTAGGTACAAATGGCGGACCTAACGCCTAATGGCATTCTCTACCAGTCGATCAAATAACTAACCATATATTTACACTAAAACTAAACAAAACATATGAAAAAAAACTAAAGCAATTTTAAAATAAACATAGATACATAAGTACATAAACTCACGCCTTCGTTCCCGGGCAGATCTACAGAATTAACTACCTATAACTCTAAAAACTTGTTGTTAATATAGGGTAAATCGTCAATAACTGGCCACTTTAGAAAGTATCATTTAGTTACTAGTCATCAAATTTCTTACTGACGCTGTTAGTAAAGATACTTGGACAGTGCTAACTCAGGATCTAGGTAGATATTCTAGTTTAATCGCAAAAAGGTCAGCAAATCTCTTGCTTTACACATTTTATTGCAAAGTGGCCAGTTACCGGAGGGTGGCCAGTAATAGGCGATTTACCCTTATTCTGTAACCACATTTAAAATAGACGATCTCATAAAATCATTATTACTTAGTGTAAATCATACAAGGTATTTTATTACATAATTTTGAAGACTACAATATATATTCTTTAAGTAAACCAGATATATTAGACTCGTTAAAGATGTTTCTTTGCGCTCAGTGTTTTTTTTTATGGCATAGGGAAGACAAACGAGCACACAGGCCACCTGATGGTAAGTGGGAACTGTGACCCATAGACATTCGCATTCACAAGACTGCAATGCAATCCTAAGACTGCAAATGCGTTGCCAACCCTGAGGACTAAGATGGAATGCCTCTATGCTAGTCATTTCACCGGCTGTCTTATCCCCAAACCGGAACACAACAATACGAACACTGCTGTTGGGCGGTAGGTTAGGTTAGGTTGGTGGTAGCTATTCAGACGGTCCCTACACAAGGTCCTACCACCCGCGAAGAAGCGTATTTCTAATACCTTAGGCATCTAACGTTAAGTTAAATTATGTTTATAATATAAACTACGTCAAGAACAGTTGTACAAATTTATACGTGCGCGTGCTCATATTGTAACTACCAAATATTTGTTACTAATCGTTTAACAGTCGCTGTGTTTTAACCGCAAAATTAACTTTGTAACGTCTGCAAAGATGTGTAAATATTATAAAGTTGTTAGTTTCCTTTCAACTACTTCTTACCTATCTTACCTATGTGCTATGTATGGGTAAATACACAACGCTTGATCTTATGGTCTTAGATTATTCTTCTTATCAGTATTTATATTTGGTTGTATATGTACTTACGTAGATAAGGGTTAAGGTTATCGCAGACATAACCGCTCGGCACCGGATCGGCTCAAAGTGTTGGTATGATACATTTTTAGGGTTCCGTCAAAAATGGTAAAAACGGAACCCTTATGGTGAGACATTGTTGTCTGTATGTACATTCAAGGGCAATAATATGTATACACTTTAGTACCTTGTCACTTTAACCACTGTGACAGTTCATATATGGCAGTTCAAATATGACGACAATTAGACAAGGTACTAAAGTGTATACATATTTTTGCCCTTGACTGTACTATCAGCCCAATGGAACCCTGACCCACCATAGAACGGTGTCACAGTGACATTATAAAACAATTTGTTTGACACTTCTTATGACTTGAATCATAACGTCTCTGTGACACAGTTCTATGGTGGGTCAAGGTTCCAATGGTCTGATAGTACAAATGCTATCAACTAGAAATTTGGCATGGTTGTAGCGTCGCAGAATGAAAAGGTGGTCAACACCTTAAGATCTGTTTTTGCTTGCTCAGTATAAGTTATCAGTATCTGCTTATCGACTGAGTATGACACATTCCGTCATAATGGATGTCATTTCACTACTTGACCCAGATACGTGGTTACTATGGTCACGTATAAACAACAACCACTATTGGTTCAAACTGAACTCAAGTCTTTATTGGTCGTTACAAAAGTGTTACTATGGTCACGTATAAACAACAGCCACTATTGGTTAACTGAACTTAGTCTTTATTGGTCGTTACAAAAGGGTTGCCTTGGTCACGTATAAACAACAGCCAGTATTGGTTTAATATTATTTCTCTCGTCTGTTACACAGTTTAAAAAAGGTAACATGTGCTTGCAACGCGTAAATGAATTTATGTGAAAACTGGTCAACCTTTTCTTTCCGCGACTGTACAACTTGTTTTATAAATAATTGAAAAGGGGTCTAGAATGGGGAGTTCATAAATTACCCCCCCCCCCCCTTGTCTCGCTCCGTCCACTGAAAAATGTATCGTACTAACACAAGTCAAAGCTCACTTTTCCATGTTTGTTTTTGCTAATCCGATGCCGAGCGGTTACGTCTGAGACAGCCTTTAAGCCAGTATTTAACTCGACAGTCCACGTCTTGAATATACATGACATGACATCTTTGTCTCGTGTCCTCAATTATGTGCTCTATTAGACGTCAAACGTGTTTAGATTTGCATTTTAGAATAGATGTGCTAAATCACTTAACTCTTAATATTGCTTTGCTTAAATACATTAAGTATAATGAAGCTTAATAATCACTACATAGTATAAAACAAAGTCGCTTCCGGCTGTCTGTCCCTATGTATGCTTAGATCTTTAAAACTACGCAAAGGATTTTAATGCCGTTTTTTTAAATAGATAGAGTGATTCAACAGGAAAGTTTTTATGTATAATAAATTCTGTTTTATGTACGGGTGTTGCAGAAAACTCACATAAACCGAAGCAAAGCGAGGGCGGGTCGCTAGTATATTATTAAACTAAACTATGGGCAGAGCTGAGCACCGTTAGTGAAAAAGTTAACTTTGTTAATCTTTAACTCGAAATCGTAAATATACGTAGGTAATAGGAAATAAAACTAGTAGAAAGAATCATACATTTTGATTTTTATTAAAGACTAATCTACTAATTAACATGGTAATCATTACTAATCAATAAAATTATCATTCGCTAGCATCTGCCATAAGGTGCACGTTCCCCTTCATGAACATGAGCATATTAAAATTGTCGTCTGATAGCGACGCCCGTTCTGGAGAAAGAATATCTTTTCACGCCGACAACGCGTTCCACAGCAGCACTCAAAAGTATATTGTTATAGCGCTGCCTTGGTGTAAGACTGGGTAGGTACTTAGTTATTAACGATTAATGGACTTATGGGAAGTTAACGGAAGCTGACAAGTCCGTTACAGGTTTTTAAAGTTAACTTAAAGGTTAACCCGTTACTCGAAAAGTTAACTTTGTTAATTAACGATTAACGGATTAACGGACTTCTGCCCTGCTATGACTATCGGTTCTCGGGTTACGTACAAAATGTACTAATAGGTACAAATAGGGGATACAGTACGATTAATTAAATTGACACTCGGCAATTCTCGACATTCATTGTCAGAGATCGGAAGTGCAAATGACACGAGACACATTGCTGCATATTCTTAATATCATAGAGTGCACTTAACAGTCTAAAACAGTAATGTAAATCAACTGCCACAGTTACATTTATTTTACAGTAGACCTATGAATAACACAGATGTGGCTTGATTTAATTATTACATCGCATTACTAAGAACACAAAATGTTAAATAAGTAAATGTTAATTACAGAGAATTTTATTCGAAGCAAACTCCTTTGATTTTGAAAGCGTCACTATGTCATACAAAGTTACATACATACATACATACAATAAATCACGCCTGTTTCCCAGAGGGGTAGGCAGCGACTACTTCTTTCCATTTGCTCCAAGTTAAATATAGTCTATTTGAAGATTTAGAATATTAATGAAGTTGGTATACATAGGTTGATGTTTTATAGCTTTAAATATTGTATGTGAGTAAATTCGAGGATTTTATATACCTACTCTATGTGAAAACACAAACCTTTACGATAAAAACCGAGATGTCCCGAGTGATAAAGTGCGAATAATCGTACTGTACTTTAGTTTCCAAGACCAACTCAACCGTGCCCCATACATATTATTATTTAAAAAAATAAAAACCCAAGATATTACATAGATTTGGAAATACACTGCACAAGAACGGATGAAAGAAGAGTTACGAAATAGGTATGGCCAGCGAGAGCAAGTTGAGATGACGTCGATAGGGGACGCCCTAGACGCACATACAATCCCCCCCACCCCCTATCTCTCTAATACTCAAAATGAAAATAAAATCAAAATACTTTTATTTCGGACAACGAGATCCATATCGGGTTAGTTAAAAATTACAATTACAAAGATGATTTTAGGAGACAAAAACACTAAAAGTAATTTAAAAATTATTAAAAATTAAAAATTATTAAAGCGGCCAAGTGCGAGTCGGACTCGCGCATGTAGGGTTCCGTACCACTATACATCTAAATAAATGTATTTCTTTATTATATTGGAGTGGATTGAATGAAAGGTAAAATGCGGTTTACGATTTATAACGTATTAAAAAAAACTAATTATTAGATCTCGTTCAAACCAATTTTCGGTGGAAGTTTGCATGGTAATGTTCATCATATATTATTTTTACATTTATCATTCCCTTATTTTAGAAGTTACGGGGGGGGGGGGACACACATTTTTCCACTTTGGAAGCGTCTCTCGCGCAAATTATTCAGTTTAGAAAAAAATTATAGAAACCTCAATATCATTTTTGAAGACCTATCCATAGATACCCCAAACGTACGGGTTTGATCAAAAAAAAAAATTTGAGTTTCAGTTCTAAGTATGGGGAACCCCAAAAATTAATTGTTTTTTTTCTATTTTTGTATGAAAATCTTAAAGCGGTTCACCGAATACATCTACTTACAAAGTTTCCACAGTATAGCTCTTGTAGTTACGTAAAAAAGTGGCTGTGACATACGGAATTACGGACGGACAGTTGGATGGACGGACGGACAGACATGACGAATCCATAAGGGTTCCGTTTTTTGCCATTCGGCTACGGAACCCTAATTTTCTACTTAAAACTTAAAATCTAAATTTGATTGTACTAGTCTGATTAGACCCACGACTAAGGGACAATCAAACCTGCCCGCAATCATCTTCAGGATGCTGTTACTGCTACCCCTCACTCTACCTAGGAGGGATGCCACTTTTTTCCGCAGGATAACTGCTGGAATACTGCAGTGCCCATCAGAATTCATAATGAACTGTTGAAATAGTATAGCTATTAATTAACTAAGACCTTTGTAACATTATGATTAATGATATTACAATTAATTACTGATTACTGATTGCAATGATCAGATTCGCGATGTATTGGATAAGGGCAAAATAAAAAGCACCCGAAACCGACGGACAGTCACGTTCCCGTTCATATCTACATGCATACTTTGAATTTAACTTCGTTACGTACTACGTAAGTTCTTGAAATAGTACGTCTACAAAACGGCATATTAAATGTGAGCTGACCGATACTGCTCCCCTAAGAATAAGGTCGCATGTTTCATCGAACCGCGTATGTATAAGTAACCTTATTTCTGAGTAAGGGGGCTCAATTTGCTTTGACTATCAAATGGCGCATGTGTCCTTGTTTATTTAGAAAGGTAGAATATTCTGCCACGCGAACGGCTTTGCCAGTGGCGTTTTATAGGTCCTGTGGCGTGCAGGTGTCGTGGCACGGGCAAAGCGCCGCCCCGCCACAGTAGTTAGTATTGCCAGACGTCCCGATTTTCAGGGGTGTGATTCTCTCAAAAACAACGGACGGGCAGACGAACGAGCGAAATCGCAGCGGCGAGCTTAAGTAGTCCCGTCAGAGCGAACAAAACACATTTTAGCGCGTGCATTTTCAATTAAGCAGCCTTATATGTTCGATCCATCGGCAGAAACCATGCTGCTAAATTAAAAATGCACGCGCTAAAATATGTTTGTTTGAACTGACGGGACTACTTAAACTCGCCGCTTGGACATTCACTCGTCCGTCCGTCCGACCGTCGTTGTTCAGAGAATCACTACCCAGGGGTGTGGTTCTCTTAAAAACGCGGTCGCACGAATGAGCGAGTGAATGTCGCTGAGGCGAGTTTAAGTAGTCCCGTCTGAGCGAACAAAACACATTTTGGCGCGTGCATTGTCAATTAGGCAGCCTTATGCGTTCGATCTCATCGACAGAAGCTATGAAGCCACTAGAGCTATTACATATGTACCGCCGACCGCAAATTCGCCGCCCCTTATTTTTAACCCATGCTACGCCACTAGGCCCTATCGTTTTTCACCTCTGGTTGTTAACTTGTATAGCGGCAACATTAAGAAAATGGTTGCAATGAACGAGTATGGCCCACCTTGAGATAAATTAACTGTAGCCTGTTTACCATTGGGTACCCAATTTGTTTTTCAACCGACCACTTTGGGTAGCGCCTAAAAGTCTAGACGGAATGATTACTCCTATAACGACTAGGGCACTTACCTAGTTCATTTTACCCGTAATTAATTCCGATCCTAAAAAGGAGCCAACCTGACACTATTTTGTAGATAATGATAATTTAAAACTTGGCTGTTTTTTATTGGCTTGGCTGATTTAAAACTTCTGTAAGGGACCCGTTTATCGTTTGTCCCTTGGAAACTGTCAAATTTTCCTGGATGAAAAGTTTTCAAGTTTTATATGTATGTTTATCCAGGACATGGACTATCTGTGAGCTTATTCCCGAAAATCCAAAAAGAGTCGAGGCTCCCAGAAATTGGGAGATCTGGCAACACTAGTCGTAGCCTATATCAGAAGACCAGAGAGCCTAAAAGCCTAATGATCGCAGCATTGTTATTGTGTGACAAAATGTGGATAAAGCATCCGTCACTCTCGGACTTATAAATGTCAGAAAGTGATGGATGTTTTATCCACTTTTTATCACGCGATAAACACCCCCCCTTTACTGATATCATAGGCTACCGACCATACCAGGCCCACAGATGCCTTGATGCCTATGCTATGCTTCCCTTTCCTACCTAGCTAGGCTAGACTCATTCATTCATTGAATTTAAGAGCTAGGCTCTTGTCGGTGAAGTAATTGCCATTTTTCTCTACTCTGTGCTAGCTTTTTCACCTCCTGATACGACACGACATTGACCTTCTGTCTTATTTGGTTGAAGTAAGTAAGCCTAGGTCTTCCTCTTCCTCTTTTTCCTTCGACTTTACCCTCTAAAATGTTCAAAAAGAAACTATCATGCCGCATCAAGTGTCCTATCATCTTTCCTCTTCTACATCTATAGTTTTTAAAATATGTCTTTCTTCGTTCACCATCTGCAAAACCTCTTCGTTGGTTTTCTTTTCCGTCCAGCTAATTCTTTCCATCCTTCGCCAACACCACATCTCAAACGCTTCCAACCTTTCTCTATCTCTCTGTGTCAGTTTCCAAGTCTCGCTACCGTACAACACGATGCTCCAAATGTAGGCTAGACTAGGTGCCTTTTAATATAACCCAATCTTTGACCCACAGGAAATTTCGCCAGGGGCATAGCCTATAGTGGAGCTGCCTTCGCAGCCTGGACGCACTCCGTGAAGCCCCTGCAGAAGGCTCGCAGCCTGGCTGCTATCGTGGGCTGCCCCACTGGCACCAGCCGCGAGCTGGTCGACTGCCTCAAGTACAGGCCTGGTGAAATGGTGGTTAGCGCGCAGACTGCGATGCTGGTAAGTCTTGGATACATACACCGGATACCGGATTAGAGTAGTGCCACTCCGTGTTTTCCCGTGGATGTCGTAAGGGGCGACTGAGGGAATAAAGGCTTGTAGTACTATTAGGCGATGGGCTTGCAACCTGTCACTAATACGCTGGTAAACATCTTTGCCTAATAGCGCAAAATGTGGTTTCAGAATTATCAACCAATTTTTAGAGTTGTAGGTAATTCTGTAGCTCTGCCTACCCCTTTCCGGGAATGAAGGCGTGAGTTTATGTAAGTCTTGGATGTTTTTCGTAAAACCCCTACAGACTCGCAATCTGGCTGAAATCCCGCACGCTCTTTATGAAGCCCGTGCAGACACTCCCTGACCCACCTCCTCTTACTAAGTCACCATCGAAATGGTAATAAGCAAAGGAAAACTGCGTTACCTACTGATAAGATCTGTATGTACGTGTTAGGGCGTTTTCATTCAAACGTACCCCAATTAAGGACTGAAATTAAGGAACTTTGTCAATTTTGTGACGAAAATTAGCTATACATAGGTACATTGACGGCGGCAATTGCCTAATTGCTAGGGTACCTGTTTTAGTGAATGGGTCATTATTCGAGCGTTTCAACCGCCTCACTTTTGTGGACATAATTTTGAAGAATTGGGTGTACCTATATTTTGATGCCGTTTTTGCATATTTGTTAGATGTCCGGTAAACTTAGATATCTAACCAGAAACTAAGTAAATCGAAATCTGCTGCCACTTCTACAAAAGTGTGACCACGAAAGTGATTTAGAACAAACGCCCAAATAATGACCCGAAAACGCTTGTTAAGTTTCCGCAGAAGGCAATTAATTACATTGCTTTTAGTGTATTTTATTTTAGCAAAATTTTAGTTTAATTCACTGTTTTTTTAATTTAAACGTGTAGCTGTAACTTTTGAAAACCCCATTCTAGCGCAAAACGGCCCATTAGGGTACATATTCTAAGAAAGGTTGGCGTTTTAAGTGATATTACACTGCTCTGTGAGTTTTCTCTCTTTATTAATGTCGCAATAAGTCGCTGTTCTCGCTAAAATTAAGCACCCGGTCCGGGTTTCGCGAGGCCCGTGTTGTGGTCGCCTACATCGCGGTGGATAAAGCATTATGAAAGTGACAGATGTATTTTCCACATCAATAAACACGATAAATAGACCCTGCAGGTGGTTTAACACTGGATAATGATATTCTAATCATCTAATACAATTTAAAATTCATAATATTTATACAGTGTGTTACCGGCATGCGGGCATTTATTAAAACTGGCGATAATATGTTGCTTTAGCAATTGTTTGTAAGTATTATCAATTAAAATAACTTTAAAATTAATTTTCTTAGATACTGCCCATTTTTAATGTAGTGCATGTGCTGCGTGTTCATCGTTATCAGTGTCGCTGTTGCTTAGTAGGTACAAGGCATGTCGTGATACGGGGGTAAATCATAATAATCAAAGTATCAATCGACTGTCATTTACACTTGTCAAATTGCTGTGCTTTACATTGCTGGCAATTAAAATTTAGTTAGAAAGTTAACAAAGCGTGAAATTTTGTCTATTAATTAAATTAATGTCATAGTTAGTTACGTTACAAATATACGTTATTTTAACCAACTTTAAAAAAAGCCAGGGTGCTGGTAACACACTGTATAATAAACTGGCCACATGAGGGCTCTTTTACACGTCGGTAATACAGTGAATCTACCAGCGCTTCGGACAAGACCGTCATTGCGGAGAAGAAGCACCGCAAGAAACTCCAGCAGCGTTCACTTTTGTCATAAGTTTTAGTACCTTATCTTACACGGATGATGAGGGATAGTAAAAACCTTGGTGAAAAACCACAAATACTAAAAAATGCTCAAGTGTGAGTTGGGCTCGCGCTAATTATAATAATACACATTCAGGAATTTAATATTTAATACCTATTGTGTCGCATGGAACCCTCGGTGCGCGATCCGACTCACTATTGATTGTTTTTTTTAAACCCCGGAAGCACCAGTGAAAACTCATTCCGGTAGGCATTTTTAGCAGGCTGAAGGTCGTTCGGTCTGTGCCTTTTATGCTCGAGTAGACATAAGAAAAAAGTTAACCTTGGACACCAATCATTTACTTATGATAATTACATTTACACAGATACAACATTGTCCAATTCTCTCATTAATTAAACAAAGATACAAAATTGGTTAAAAAATTTAAATAAATGGGTATAAGTAGGTAGGTAGGTATGTATATTTCGTTGCTTAAATACTAAAGGGCCACAAATCAAAATGTGTTTGTGTTGCATTTAAATTCGGAATGCTATATACTTTAAGTTTCAAATCAAACTATGTCTGTTTATGTTTTGTGGCGCTTTTGTATTAAAGCAGCGATTTATTTGATGGATGTATTAAAATGTGGATGTAAGTAGAGTCGAGCTGTTGCGCGCGACTCAGTCCACGCAGAAAAATAAAACATAGCCTATGTCACAAGGTGAATGTAGCTTTCCAATGGTGAAGGAATTTTTGAAATCAGCTCAATAGTTTTTGAGTTTATTCATTACAGACATACAAATCTTTCCTCTTTATAATATTAGTGTAGATATAAAAACACGTTTCTTACAACATTTTCATTTTAAATAAGGAAAATGTACGTAACCTTTATCAAGAGAACATAAAACTGGGCCTCCATTGTAATATTCAATTCAGTAAAATAATACGCCTTTGACGGGTTATGTTATTTTTTTAACTCGGCCGTCAAAACTTCCGAGTAAATAAGAGTCAACTATTGTAACGTTGACGGTACAATAACACGTCAATCGCATTGTTGCAATAAAAGGTGCCAACCGAAAACCAGCGCTGTGGTCCCCTGACCACAGCATTATGCTGAGTTGGAACCTTTTTGGGACCACAACTCGAGCATTATGTTTCAAAGTGTGTTGTTTATTTTATTTTATTTTGGTGTCAGATAAATTTATATTCTATTCTATTCTATTCAATATTGTTTTACCGTGTTGAATAAATGCAGGGTCGTTATTCTTTCAAATTAATTGAAATACTTACCTTGTTTGCGACATCGTGATCGATCATAGAACTCGTTTTTCACTATTTCTACGGATTCTATTTTCAATCATAATCATAAACTTTAAGTAACCGACTATCGTGCGTCCTACCTGCCATGACATACAGAGCCAAAACGTGGACACTTACGAAAGGTCTGGTTCACAAATTTAAAGTCGCTCAGCGAGCTATGCAGAGGGCTATGTTGGGAGTTTCTCTGAAGGATCGGATCCATAATGAGGTGATCCAACAGAGAACTTAGGTTATCGACGTAGTCCATCGAATTAGCAGCTTGAAGTAGCAGTGGGCCGGCCATTTGTGCCGCAGAACCGATAATCGCTGGAGTTATCGTATTCTTGAGTGGAGACCGCGAATCGGCAAACGTAGTGTAGGACGCCCTCAGACTAGGTGGAGTGACGATCTTCGCAAGAGCTGGATGAGAGTGGCCACGAATCGTGCTCGTTGGCGTGCAATGGGAGAGGCCTATGTCCAGCAGTGGACTAATATAGGCTGATGATGATGATGATGAATCGACTATATTTGTTGTAATTAAAATAAATTTAAAGCTATACTCTCTGTTGTACAGGGTGCCCCAGAACTTGACGTAAATAAGGGATAATAAAGCCCTTTTTATACTGGTCAAGAATATCCTCGTGAGACTCGGTGTTCCATAGTAATGTACATACTCAAAGACCCCAGAAGGTAGACCAAAAATCTAGTGAAGATCGCGTAAAGCCGATGCTAGTAACATAAATTCTGATTCCTTCTCTTCCAGGAGTTCCCATTCCTGGAGATGTTCACACCGTTCACCCCGACTGTGGAACCCGCGGGGATCCGGGACCCGTTCCTGAGCCAGTACCCGTTCCACGCAGCGAAGAATGGCGCCATGCACAAGCTGCCTCTAATCACCTCTGTCACGTCGGAGGAGGGACTTTATCCGGCTGCTGGTAAGGAATACTTAGAGCCGTATTAATGAACTGATCTCGACAGTTATGCTCGTCTCAACATGCGTCAAAATGAGTATATATACGTTGACTTTGACGTTTCTTGTGACGGGCATCTCCGCCAAGATTGTGACGTGCGTCAATAGTAACACAGAGTCTGTTACTGTGCTCTGAGATAATGCTTTATAAGTAGCTGCACACTTTAGTGCTTTGTCACTTTAATGTCACGTTCGAACTACTACACTAATCTATCAAAGGCGTTTAAAACGACAAGTTACAGTCGAGTTGAAATATGTGTATGTCTATTTAATGTCACATTGAAACTGTCATATATATGACTTGTCAAAACGATTAAAGTTACAAGGTGCTAAAGTGTACACATGTTTATGATCTTGACTATACAGAAGTGTGCAGCTTATAAGGCTGACTAACTGCACCACTGAACTGGATAAGCTACTGTGGCCAGCCTAGCGACATCTAGCGACGACTTTTGCCATGTATAAAACAGTTATCTACGAGTATGACAGCGCCGCTAGTGTGTCCTACGAGTACTTAATCTAATCACAGCGCGATTCTCTATGGAAGTTTCCCCAGAGAGTTGCACTGAAATATAAATAACTAAATATCAGAACAGAAGACAGTCTAACACAAATTGACCTAGTCCCAAACTAAGCTCTAATGCTTGTACTGTAAAATCTAACTACTCAGAAAAATACATAGAAGACTAAACTCAGGCAGGAACAAATACTCGCGTTCAACTCACAAATACCCTTATCGAGAAATTCTTAATCTTCAGTGTACCAAACGGCATCCAACATCCTGCCGCAACTGGAAGCCAACTGGGATCAGCTGGCCAGCAACATCTTCGAGTACAATGACACCCTGCCTGTCAGTCTGAGGCCTGCGGTGGCTGCCAAGATCAAGGAGCACTACCTCGGGGGTCGGCCTGTCAGCCAAGAGACCTTTAACCAATTGGTTCAGGTTGGTTGGGTTATAAAATAATTCACACACTTCGTCCCACTTTGGTGTTAAAATTTCGTACTTTGAGTATCGTTTGCCCGAATTTCAATTGTCATAGTTGTATCATTTGCCATAAAGGCGTTTTTTCTGGAACAGTGAACTTTTAAGAGTTGTTATAAAAATAACCTAGTTTAGGTTAGGTTAGGTTAGGTTAGGTTAGAGCATTGAGCTCCATACGATCGCATGTAAAAATTACAACAGTTTACGGCTTTAGAAAAATATCTTTATGACAACTTAGTATTATGCTTTATGGCAAGTGAATAGTGATACAATTATGGTAATTGAAATTCGGGTCAACGAAGTGATACGAATTTACAAATCTCGGCCCACCCGACGAATGGTTTTAGTAAGTAGGATTGATTGAATTTATATGCATGCGCAAAATATTTCAACTTTATATAACACTCGAAAGTTTTTTTTCAAATTCTTCCAAAATGAAAACTACGTTGGTTTATCAGTAGTAACTAACTAACTACGCAATTGGTCAAGGACATTTTGATTGGTTGTATATTGAAATATTGATAAGTCCAAACTCCTCTTTGTGAGCAAATTGTATGGGGAAAATACAAGCGTTCCACATTGCCCTCCTTGACCATAAGAGTAAAATATCTATAACAACTTTTTTTACACAGAAAAACCAACTAAAATGTCGAATCTCGCAAAACCGAGCACAAAATCCTCCGTAATGCAATACAATGTAACTATATCTTGACCGAGTTCAGTGCAGAAGGTCTAATGTGTATCTTGTCCTGGTTAGCCAAACGCCTTTTTTGTAGGACTCTTGTAGGAGTTGTAGGAATTGTCTGGGATGTGAGATGTCTTGATTTGCAGAAAGCCCTCATTGCAATATTACATAGTAGACGAAAGGACTTGGTGGTAAAACGTTTGAATATAAAATTTTAATGATATAAATGACCAAAATGGCTTTGTCTTTGCAGCATAAAGACTTACAATTATAATCATTTTATTCACGACCAACATTGCATCAATGGAGTTAGTAACAACTATAGTCAAATCCTAAAATAAATAAATGATGATAGGTACATCATTTCAATATCACCAGCATGGTACCTACTTCAAAAACGAGTAATTCTTCATTCCACATAGTTGTCGCAATCTCGACGTTTGATCGACATGCACATTTTGTAAATAAGGCATAAGATACCTTTTGCTCGCGGTGGCCAGCAAGATCACCTGATAGGATCCTCCGCATACAAAATTAATAGGTAGGGGATCCTCCCAGGTGATCTTACTGGACATCGCGCTTTTGCTAACATAGTCATTGTACAATCATAGCCTCTTGAGCGACAGGGACGTACATGAACAAAGCACAAGCTCATTACGTATTCATAGTACCCACCTTGCAAACACGTCGCTTCGGCGCCCTGGCACTAGTGACCGGCTTGTAAGTTTCAAAAGTGAAACTTTCACTGAAAGTTCTGCTATATTTGGAAAGTTTCAAAAGTGAAACTATCAACTAAAATTTCGTTCAATATTCTGAAAGTTACCAAAGTGAAATCGAAAATTACCATATTTTCAACATCTAACTAATGTAACGGAAAATTTCAATTTAAATTAAACTTGTGTCAGAATCGTTTCCATCTCACTATGTAAATTTTATAAGCTGTAATTTTCGCAGTCAAGGAAAGTTTGGTAATATTTCAGAAATCGCCCATCACTATCCGGAACACGTGGCGTTTATAAAAATGTTGACCGTTCTACTCCGAAGCACGCCATTCAGTAGAATATTCAGGTTGCTAAAGTCTAGACATCCTCTTTTAACTGGATCATTCCGGATTGTAGCAGAAAAGGGTACAGCGTGCTTTGCGATTAGGTTTTTTTTAACCGGGTTTTCTATCGGTGGTTTTTGCCGTATTGTATTTTTTTACCTTTATATAAAAAAATTGAGCAACACGTTTTTTTTCATCTTGATAATGGATAAGCTCTTGACTAAGTCTTGCCCTTGGACGACGAAGGTTTCGTCGACGATGAAGCGAGCTCACCCAGAACATGCCTATTCACCCTAGCTTTAAATAGGTTCAGTTCAGTTATAACCTGAGGGACTATTGTGTAACGCACCTGAGGGACTATTGTCTGCATACAAAATGAAAACAATTGTTCCGTTTTGAAGTCGATTGCGATTGCGATTACGAGTGCGTTAGACAATAGGCCAGCTGTAATCACGAGAGGAGCGTGTAATGAGCAATTATAGAATCCTAGCTTACTCGGAATCCAAAATAAACACTCACCGCAAAACCAACTTTGGTCTCATATCGCACATCCACTAGACAAAATTCTCTCTTTGTTGTCTCCAATTTTTTTGAGTGTACTAATTTTTTTCTTACTCCAGGCTCTCGGCGACCGCCTGTTTTCGGTAGACGTGGGCAAGCTAGCCCAGATCCACGGGCAGCTTTCTGGACAGCCCACGTACCTGTATCGGTACTCGTTCCGGGGGGAGAAGAGTCTGTCGAACATAATGGCTCGGAATAAGAACAACTATGGTGAGGAACTGAAGTATTTGCATTTTTTATTCTGTGTTTTCAAGCTACGGTGACCTCGTAGTTCTTTAGAAAACACTCCTATTGGGTAATTACATAGTTGTTCGTATTGGCGCAACGCTTTAGGTCACGTATCGAGTTAACTAGGCTGATATGATCACATCCAGTTAGCTAGGCTGGTGTGATCATGGCCACACATAAAGTTCGCTAGGATAGTATGATGATGGTCACACATCCAGTTACCTAGGCTGGTATGATCATAATCACACATTCCGTTAGCTAGGCTGGAATGATCATGGCCATACCTCCAGTTAGCTAGGCTGGTATGATCATGGCCAGACAGCCAGTTCGCTAGGCTGGTATGATCATTGCCACACATCCAGTTAGCTAGGCTGGTATTGTTCATGGTCAAACATCCAGTTAACTAGATTAATATGATCATGACTACACTAACAGACCGATATGATCGTGGCTAGACATCCCGTTAACTTGGCTAGCATGTCGTAAAATTTCACCAAGGAACTCATTGTATTTGTGCACGTTTTGAAGGAATCGTGTCCTCTTTCAGGAGTGAGCCACGCCGATGACGTGATGCACATCTTCAAGTTCCCCCAGCTGTCGTCCAACACGGCCGAGGACCGCAAGATGACGGAGGGCCTGATTGACATGGTCTACAGCTTCTCCACCACTGGGTAACTACGTCATTCTGCATATGTTATGGTATAGAGAAGGCAAAAAGCCACTGTCACAGAGTGTTCCTTCTGTACTTGTACTATTACTTATTCTGTGGCTAGGTTCGACAAAATACGGTTAAAGATTTATCAGCTCATCTCCTGAAAGTAGAGATCCCCATAACGGGGTACTTATCTATTTAATATTCATAACTAATCCTGTATATTCTCTAGCATTCCAAAAGTAACCTACAACGCGCCGGAGTGGCAACCAGTGACACCAGAAAAACTGAACTACCTGGAGATTGCGTCCCCAAGCAGGATCGAGATGAAGAACAACCCCGACTTCGGCCAGAGGGCGTTCTGGGACAGCCTCGGGTTCATCGAGAATGAAAGATACCATGTCAATCTAAAAGACGAACTTTAACATGGTTATGGGCCCTAAATTAGACAACCTGTTTGACCTTTTATCGGTGTACAATTTAAATTTATATATAACATTAATAAATTTGTATACCTCTTGTAAAGTTTGGAGTTATTGGAGTTGGTGATTCGAAGCTATTGGTGTTTTAAAGAAGGTATTTTTACATTATCTTTAACCGTCCCGCTGATTTTTTAAACGGATGTATTTACCAATTTGATGCATTCAGCTTATTAGAGTGACGAAGAAGGAAGATTTTATTTGAATCTTCAATGGTAATCATGTTACGAGTATAAATGGTTTTTATTAATAAAATAACCAGTACATTAAATATTTTTACTTGTTTTATTTATTGTGTGCCAAAGCCGGCAAATCACGTCATCAGAAATTCGTGGCACTTGCGCCAAACTTTGGAATTTGCCGTCAAACTTTATACGCTACAAGACTTTATGCCGTCAATGTACCTACAGTCGAAACCAGAGGGAGAGACGGCGGGAAGGACCTTGTTTCATACTATGTAACGATGAACGATACCTTACACTTTTGCTTAATTGGTTTTTCTTTAAAATACTATATTTTCTTTCAGTGTAGGTACTATATTATTTACACTTTGGACTGGAAAATAATATATTTGCCCAATAAATAGTTCGCAACCCTTCCTGGCACCCACCTTATTGAGATACGTTGGGCTAGACATCATTCGGCTTCCTATTTACTTACCATTGCGTCCACCATGATCCCCTAGCCTGATCCCCAGGGGATCCTGGTGAACTCATTCAACAGAGTCAACGGAGATCCGCTGACGCGATCTTACTTCTGGGTTGTTTTGGCCCTTCGGGTCCTCTGAAGAACTAACATAACCTAAACCTACCTCTATTTTAACGTTATGATTCTGATAAACACCTGAGTTCACTAGGATACCTACCCCATGGGGGATCGGGCTAGGGGACTGGTGGAATACACTCTATTTACAAGAAATAAATGATCATCCTGGGATGGGCACCAGACCATTGTGTTCTGACGTTAGTTACAGCGGAGATCATGTAGCTACTTTCCTATATCTTTATCAGATCAGCTTTGGTTTATCATATTTAAATTGTAAACAGATACGTCACCTAGTTTCAAACAGTGTAGGTAGTATTGCGCCAGATTTGTACCTCATGCACTAATACGGATGTATGACGCAATATGAAATCAATTTCATCTGAGTCACGCCGTGTCTGCCACATCCATCGGAATGATGTGGTAAGCCACGCCAACCAACAAACACAAACAGATCGATAGTTTCCTTGTAGCAGGATCAATGACCAAAGTCGAGCGAGTAGGTGCAATGATGAAATTCCTTAATAGGTAGGTATTATGATCATCATGTTGACGACATAGTACAACTAGCACGGACTTATTCTCAGTTGCCCCCCCCCCCCCCCTCCCCTTTGTGGGCTCTTCCCAGTTGTCCACACCCTCGGAATTATGTGAACATTTCCCACTCTTTAATTTGACTCAACTGTGTTACTGTAATATCTACTAAAGTACATTAACAAAAACTAAGTAAAAACTAACACAGTTGAGTAAAATTAAAGAATGAAATGTTCACATAATGTCGAGGGTGTGGACAACTGGGTTTTTATTTTCCAGTTGTCCACATTGTGGACTAAGGGGTGTGGACAGCTGGGAATAGCCCCCGTTATCCACACTGCGGACAACTGGGAAAAACAACCCAAAAAAAAATGCCAATCAAAAACATATTTTTTTGTTTGTATTACCTACTCATTAAACCCGCGTCTCACAATGCGCTGAACGTCTATAGACTATGGACGCGTCTCACAGCGTCGAATCGGTTCAGTGACAGTGTCATGTGTCAGGGTAATTCTAACAGAGTAAATTAAAAAAATATCAATAATATACACAATTTTTCGTTTGTATTACTCAATTTACTATAGCAGTGTATAGCATCTCAGTGCACTGAACAACGTCCATGGACGCGTCTTCGGTGATTTAGGCTGGCCTTACACAGTCTGAATTCCAATCTGAATCCGGTGCCTTGCCTCACGTCTTAAAAATTCAGATTGGTCAGTTGTCTAGCGAACGTCACATAGATAGTAGGCACGTACGTATACCATACCTACTTGACAATAATTAACATGGATTCATAGTTTGAATCCAGTATGTTTTTGCTCGTCCATACTAATTGTATAGAAACAGGTGCGTCGGGAATTCATAATCTGAATTTTCATACTCTGAATTCAGAACGCACGTCAATCTGACAGATCAATCTGAGAAGTTTATAATCTGAAAAAATCTGAATGTGTATGGGGAACAGTTAAATTGTATGCAATACCATACGTTCTGAATTAATAATCACTAATCAGGATTCAGACTGTAAGGCCAGCTTTAAGTTTGTAACAAATTAATATTGTTGTATACATGTCATGACCGCGCGTGACCGCTCGCAACATGATATCTATTGATTTGCGTAGACAACGAACAAGCAAATTGCATCCTCCACGTCCATTCTCACTGAACGTTCACACTAGAGACTGCGCGTGCAAGCCGCCGTCATCTGAACAGCTGAATCGCGCCACATCTCGCGTTCCTCTGAACTCAGCCTAGGTCATGTCATGTGTCAGGGCAGAATTACCTCTAATAAAAACTAACCAGTATAAAATAAAAAATAATCAATAAAAAATACAAATTTATTATAACCGAACACAACACACCAAGATAAATAAACAGTTTGATTGTTACAAAACTATCCATGAACCTACCCAAATGAACCAAACTTATTTACAACTTAACAATATGACTGATTTATCATGAAAACTTAAATTAACAAAAGCAATGAAATAATCAGTTTACACTATTGTTGATACTTTTTACAGCTATCTTGCAAAACAGAATAACAACCCCTTGCAGTATTTAATGCGAGTACTAAAACATATTGTTAAGGAAATCAGGGAAACTAGAAGCTCTTTAAAATGCAAAAACAGTTTAAATAATAACCAACAGAAATGAATGAATAAGTACCTATCTACTAGATAGAACTACTTTAAATAATGATAATTCCTAAACACTACATAGGCACAAAGTTATCATGACAATTAAAACTTTAATAGTTTAAAAATACAACTCATCTTGTCTTAACATCTTTTGGCTGTTACATCATTTTATGTTGACGCCATCAGTTTTGTTGACTTGCAAGGTATTTATACATATTACTTTTAGAACTGTAGATAGAGATAGTTTCATAAGAGCTGCCATAAATTGATGAACATGCTTGTTAAGCAGGCATTTTAAGCTACAAAGCAGAAAACTGCTGAAATCAGTTATGAGGATAGCGCATAACACTTTATTGTAGTGAATGTGTTAAGTATACAACTGTGTAAAATAAATTCAATTTTCTCGGTTAAAATTATGTTTAAAATGACAACTCTAACAAAATCAAAGTTGACATTAGTTTGATTTGTTCCATACATCCTAGCTCTTTTGAAACCACCTTTGCCTGTAGTTATCATTGTTCGACAGAATAATTACTATAGCGAGTGCCTTCATATGTCATTATCCATGCCGTCAGTGTGATAAGGTCTATTCCTTTTCATCTGATATACGATGCGATAACAACTATTTCAGACATTTAACATTCAGACTTTTTTTAAGGAGCGTAAATATTTTTAATATTTTTCAAAGTCAATAAATTATGAAGAATAATTACATTTAGATACTTTTAATGAAAGTTACATCTCGTAAATGGAATAATAAGAAAGTTTTAATAAATATTTTGTCCGGAAAGCTCATAAACTCCTATAGTACTTCTCAGAATAATCACAGGAAGATTTAAATACGACATACTGGCTGATGTACCATCTTCCAACTAGAGACGGCAAATCTTAGAGGCATGAAAACAATGTCCCTAACATTGTCTTTTTATCATTCAAGTTATCAAATACACTATTTCATAAATCTCTAAGGCCAAAGTAAAGTTGGAAGATGGAATTAATAAATGTAAGCCATTTAATTAAAAAGAGGGTAGGTGATAAGACAAACTGCTTGTTTAGCCTACAAATGTACAAGCTTTCATTAACAGCAGGCGACTCTTTCACACAAAAGAAATCAAATGGAGAGAGTCAATGTTTGTTTCACAATGCTAATGACCCCTGGGAAGCTAAACAAACAATCTAAGTATGTTATCACATTAGCTTGCCAATTAGCAAATGCAAATGGACTTAACGCTAGGCATATTAAATTACTCAACCTTCTTGGAGTCTCCATCACTTGTGACTGTAAGCCTCTTCTGCAGCTTGCTGTGCTCCTCCGCGAGCCTGTCATACTCCTTTGCAAGGCTTTCTGCCTGGGATTTGACTGCTTCTTTGTCTTTCTTCTCCTTTGAGAGATCCTTTTCCAAAGTAGAGATCTGAGTCTTCAGCTCTTCGAGCTGCTTCTTGTAAGATTCGTCACCAGCTCCAGCCTGGGCCAGAAGAGACTTAGCCGCCACAGACGCGCTCTGGGCCTGTCTGAAATTTGCCTCGGACTGCGCCAACAGAGTCGCTAACTCGGAAATCAGCTGCACCAACCGGCGGATAACGACGAGCAGGAATAGAGCAAAACCGGAGATGTAGAAGTTTCTCTGAGCGCGGAACAGACGCATGTTACCTTGCATTTCGGCGTCAAGGTGCTGGTGGTCCGTAGATTCGGTATTTGAATACTTCTGCATCTCACGAATAGCGTCGAGTAGGCATAGCACCAACACTCCTATTAGGATTAGGAAGTACACCGACGCTTGCCCACTTATATAAGCCAGGAATTTTGATCTGAACAGCTTCTGCCATTTCGAAGGGCTCGCGATCGGCAAGGCGAGCAGACACACGATGGCTATTTCGGTGTACAAGAACGCCGCGATGATGGTCCACTGTAAACTCATGATGCTATTTATTTACTTTACAACGAACTTAACGTGCTGCGTCTACGGCAACAAAACACAATATGATGGAAGTTTTGAAGAATTTACTGCAATCGAAAAATAACGGTGAGTCACAACTCCAAAGTCAAAGAAAATAATGACATAATGACGTGTACCTTTAGTAGTTGTCAACCGGGTCTTGACGTCTTTGGTCTTGACCGGGTCAACTGGCAAACGTATCGTAAGCACTGAAAATAATAACATGAAAAATACTCTTGTCATTATATGCAATTAAATCTATTAAAGAACCTTTCAATACAAAATAAATAAATTAGTTTTGTTCCTCCATTATATTTCATTACTTTTCCCTCAGAATTTTTAAAACGACACGAAACGTTTCGTTATATGCTATAAACTATGGATCTTTGAAATAAAAACAAAAAAGTGCGCGCTACGGAACGTGTTTGTCAAATTTGACAAAGGCAAGGCGAAAACCACTGACGTCACTTTGCCCGAATTTGTGTATTTGAACTAAAATCACATTTAATTTTATAAACAGTCCGTGGATTTATTTTCTATAGAAAATGGCTGATCCAAAATACGAAAATCTACCAGGCATAGTAAGTTAAACACATTATATTCAATCAAATTAACAATTTAACGTGGTCGAATTCTTTGGAGTACTTTTCGTATAATTTTATGAAATCTTTTAGGCTTACGACCAGCCTGATGTATACGAAACCGGCGACTTGCCGGAGGCTGACCAGCCGGAGCCTTACGAAGAGGAAGAGAACGAATGCATCGAGCAGCTGCATTTGTCTGTAAAGGATTCCTTCAATAACTTCAAAGGCAAATTTCTGACTGGTGCAGTCGATTTCTCCGACCGACTAAGCAGAAAAACGAGGATTGGATACAGGTAAACAGTAAAATCAATACTGTGCATCTCCCATTTTCTCTCAGTGAACTCACAGTACATAGCTCATGTTATGATCTCTCATTACTAAAACTAATTCCAATTCTTCTTGATGTTCATACAAATGACTTAGAAAACAGAGATTGGTAGAAACCCTTAAAGATGGCATTTTGTTTTTTACCTTTTAACCACTGCTATCTGAATTATAACACATCTTGAGAGTGTTGTAGTTCTATCTGTATTTTTTTTTTGCTGAGATTTTTTTTATACCATGCTGGCTTTCACTACACTTTGTCTTGCGCCTTTTTTGCGTTTTTTATCATGTAATTTACGTGATATCTATCATTACCGTAGAGCTGGAGAGTGGGAGTTGGCAGCAGAAGGAGAGCCTGAGACTGTGATCGAGCGCTACAACCGGCTGCGGTGCGAGTTCTCGGAGTTGCTTGAGCAAGTGGCTGAGCAGCAGGGCAAAGCTACTGAGAGTGAAAAGGTATGCTCAGCTTGACTTGTTTGAGGTTAAAGTAAAGGGAGGTTAAGGTGGTAGAAGTCTGGAATGCCAGCTGCTTAAAAATTTGGTTTTGTTTGGAAAATTCCTTGTTGGTTCTAGTTTTACCTATCATGATTTTGATCAAAATCCCATACCAACCCATTTGATTGAATAATCAGTGTGGTATTCACAATGTCCTTGAAATTTGGGCTACTTCCAAATTCCAAGGGAATTAGGTAATCAGTTTTTCGCTCAATAGACTAAAATTAACTTTAGCTGTACACAGTGTTTATACTGAACATTATGATACTTAAATTAATGTCAACAATGACTGCTAAATGACCAATTAACTTGTTTGTTTTTATTTATTTAAATATGTGCGTAAAAGGAGTTTAAAAAATGTTCATATTATCTTCGTTCCAGGATGAGTATACGCGACTAGCAACTCAAATTAATGCCACCAAGAAAATTTTAGAGGAACTGAAACTAGAAGAGGGAGAGCATGTTGACCCTAAAGCAGAAAATTTGAAGTAAGCAGGCCTTCATTTGGTTCAATGATAATAACCATGCAGTACCATGATCCGTTGAAGATAACAATGCCATTTTTCATTTAAATTGTTAAAATAAGTCAGGTGGAACAAGTGGAACGAACCATACATTTATTTGATGCACTTGATCAGATTTATTTCCTTCTAGTAGCCGCCAGCTACTTCCGTTGCGTTGCTTTTTTTTCAAACCTTGTCCTAACAATAACAAACACATTAAAAAGCAAATGCAGTTCCAACTTAGCCTGCTACAAATTGTCATCATTTTGTTGAGAGCTTAGAGCGTGCTCGAGACTTTCTCTTTAACCCAATGATATGACACAACGCCTACTGTTCCTTTCTTAGGTAAACTTCTTAGTCTCCCTCTTTTGTCGTATCCTTTTTTTATACATATAAAAGAGGGAGGCAATCGAGCATGTGGGTTACCTGATGGGAAGTAATGACCACCGACTCAAGGTGATTGGTCGGTCCGTTACCGGCTTATTAGGGAAATGACTCTTTTCTTGAAAGCACTTTATTCATTACCGTAAAATGTGCCTAATTTGCTCCGCCCTGGGTAATTATGCTCCATGGTTATTCTGAGGTAATCTGTATTGTAAATCATTATATTGCTTTCATTTACTTCGTAGCTGGATGTATACATCGATTCTTTTAAGCAAATCTGTCATCAACCTTGACTTAATAACTCTTAGGGTCTGTTGTTTGATCAGTAGTTAAATTAACTAATTGTTAAAATTTGAAAATGGAATCGAAAATTTTAAGGAATCTCAAGGAAACGTGTCAAATTTTCAATTCCTTTTTCGAATTTTAACAATTAGTTAGTTTAACTACTGATCAAACAACAGCCCCTTATAAGGTGACAAACGAAATAGTTACTATGGAGCATAGTTACCCATGGGGGAGCAAAGTAGGAACATTTTACGGTATTATTTTTATCACTATCCAGAATCCAATTGTTTTCACCAATGGTTGTGTTTCAGGCAGTTCCTAGTAAGCGGTACCAAGAAGCAGCCCGGCGTGGCCACCGCCAACCTGAAGCTCAGGCCCGAGGTGCACCTCGCCAACACGGCGCGCGTGGCTCAGCTCGAACACAGGTAAACATATGCCTAGGGCGTTTTTAAAAAACCGGCAAGAGCATGTCGGACCATGCTCAGTGTACAGTTCCGAAGCCTATACCCTAAACACAAAAAAGTGCACCAGCGAAAGAGCGTATCTTCATGGCTTTAACGTCCTTCTGTTGAGAAGCGTAGTTTTTCGGCAATAACTCGAAAACGGTACATCAGATCATGTTGAAGATATTTTTCATTGAAAGTATTTACTAAACTTTGTAATTTTTTTCATATTTTTTGGACTTATGGTTTAAAAGATAAAGGGGAGGGACACTCTTCCGGAGCGATTATTTCCGAAAATATTAAGTTAATCAAAAATACTGATTAGAAACGTTAGTGTTTTTTTAAAAGAACTATTGATTTTTGCTGTCGAGTAAAATGCCTGTCACATACGGATGGACACACGAACATGACAAAATAAAATCAGGGTTCCGTTTTAAACAACTAAAAACTACAACTAAAATGATTAACGGTAACTTTTCCATTACGTCACGACAATTAATCATACATTTATATTCTGCCATCATACGACAATAGGTAGTATCTCACATTCAATAACCGAAACTTTCAATCATGACTAGTTAGTAAAATGGTTGCAATTGCTACAGGAGTTTTATTACTATCTGTCTTATAGCAGTATAATTTTGCCTTCCTACGGAGAAAAGGCACAAGTGTAATTAATTCATAAAAGCATATTTTACTCTCAATGGTTATTCAATTCAATTCATTTATTTATTTCAGGCCACTACTCGGGTTAGTACATCTTAACCTAGGTCACACAATTTTTATTTGGGGTCTTGGTACACAGGGGGATGAAACGACGCCCAGTGACTGAAAAACGGAGAGTCCCATCTCTCTGCTATATCAGTCAGAAGGCTGTTGGTACTGGCACGCAGGCGACACATTTGCGAGACGATTCTGTTTCGCATTATGGCATGGAAATCGTTCATGCGTGCTTCCGCAAACATGCCTGACGCACTGCAAAAGCGTGGCAGCCCCAACAGCATTCTGAATCCATTATTGAATAAAATATATATATTTATTTTTTTATATATAATAACGTTGGAAGTGCAATACCATTCATATAGTAGATGTGCCTTTTTTCCGTAGGAGGGCAGTGTTATTGTCGTGCCAGTACACGAGTAGGGTATTGTGGAAATATAAAAAATCAACCGTCTACAACAACAAATACTAAAAATATAAATTGAATTAACATTTCGCTCTTGACCTTGAATAATTGTGCTTTCAGGCTGTATAAGCTGGAACAGGCCGCAGGCGTGCGTGATGAGGAGGCGTTCAGACGGCTTCAGGCTGCTACGGGGGAGGTCAGTTCGCCGTCCATTTGTTTTTTCATTTCAAACAGGTTTATTTAACAATTTTGGGCGCTTTTCTTGTAAGTACCTCATTATCATTACCAGATTTTCGGTTACTTGTAAAACCGCTTTTTAGGCTTCCGTATCTAAAGAGAAACCCTATTGCTATGCCTGCCTACGCTGTCGTTCCGTCCGTCTCTTCTATCGTCAAAGAGCTGTATCTTTGGAACTGTAAGAAATTGAGTACTTACTGTTTTTTTTTTCGAATATATTGCGGTTTTTACTACTCAGTATCTTTAAACAGCAAAATTTGCCTTTTTGAGGTGCTGAGATGATAATATATAGTTGTGATTTAGGCGACACTATGCGGCGCGGCGGCGACACTGGCTGCGCAGACGCAGCTGCTCCGGCCCGCCGAGGTGGCGGCCGCGGAGGCGCGCGTCGCCTCGCTGCTCACGCAGGTGGACGCGCTCAAGGCGGCCCGGCCCGACGACCCGGAGCTCGACGCTAAGGTACTCTATACTTCAGGCGACACTGGCTGCGCAGGCGCAGCTTCTCCGGCCCGTTGAAGTGACTTCCTATCATCATATTTTCACCGTCGTGTTTTTCGCATTTCATAGAAACCTTAAAGTGTTTTTAAAAGAACTATTGACATAATGTGCTACACGATGATTTATACTGCTTTTTTTATTTTCTGTTACATGTGGCATACATGAAGAAATATTAATTTTTGTTATTGAACTACCGAACTAAGTAGCGGCTTCTACAAGACAACCATAATCCAAATTTCATGAATATCTCTTGTAGCTTTCGAGTGAAACGCCTGTCAAATACGGACGGACATACGGACATGACAAAATAAAATAAGGATTCAGTTTTTGCCATTGTCGTGTTTTTCTCATTCCAAAAATTTACGATAATTTAATGTGTAATTTGGCCCTCAGGGTCTGCTGCAAAACTAACATAACCTAAATCTATCTATATTACGATGTAATTACTTATGGAAAAAAGTGCGCCAGGGAAAAATGTCGAACGGGAACAAAAGCGACGGTAATAAAATCAAGAAAAAATGCGAAAAGAAATATCGTCACAAAGGATATTTATGTCTTCACCCGCGGTACGGTTGGCTATGTCCGGTCGACCAAAACAGTCAGTAATAAGTACGAAAAATATGAGGTAGGTTTAGGTTGTGTTAGTTCTTTAGCCGGCCCGAAGGGCCATAACACTCAGAAATAGGAGCTCCGTCGACATTGTTAAATTTGATTTTGAAATATACATTTTGGTCAACCGGACATCGCCAACCGTACCACGGGTGAAGAGGGAAATATTTTTTTCGTGAAAATTATCTAACGCACCATCTCTATTTTCTTTCAGGTGAACGCGCTGTATAAGCTGCTGCAGCAGATCGACGGCGCCTCGCACGCCGAGATCCTGGAGCGGATGGAAGCGCTAGAGGCGCTGCACAACCAGGGTGAGTCTTATGATGTACTGGTACTGGTGGATGTGTGAGTCAGTTTCCCGCATCAAAATTATTTTTTTGTACCCATGGAACACTTATAAATTTAAAGTGACCAGGTTCAGAGGATTACAAAAGATAGTCCTTGTGCGATACAGTCATTAAACATAATTTCCATGTACTTGATCATATCCAGCTATACACATAAATTTTAGATTCACTTGACCGTAAAGAACGGGACAGGAAATTTCATTTTATTTTGACTTGACCATGACCGTAGGTATAAGACCCTGGTTTACCCCATTCCCTGTCCGGATGCCCCTAATGTGGGGTCATAAAGCGTTTTTTCAGGAGTCTGTGCTTCCGCTACGGGGTCACATCCCCATACTGAATGCACAGATGGACTTGTGACATTGTCAGATCTTGTATGGGGACAGTGAATGTGTTAACCTTTCTCAATTTACCTTCATTTATATAACTACTTTCTTACATTTACAGCGAGCAATTTCGGCAAATCTCTAATGGAACTAGAGGCCCTACAAAGCACAATCACCAGCGGGGTCCAAAACAACAAGGAGTTACTGCAAGGGGTTCAAGAAGTGTTCGCACACAATGTAGATAGCCTACAGAAAGAAATAAAGAAACTCAACGATAGAATCGGCAAGCTGGCAACACCTTAGCGCAGATGACCTCACATTGACATGGCAACACTTTAATTTAAAAGTACAGTTCATAATTTAAATTAGCCTTCTACTGTACGAATTGTAATAATTTATATAGAAAAAGTATTAAGGTTTAATCTTTGCTAATGTCAGGGTGTTACCATATCTAATAAAGATCTGCATTCATTTTTCATCAGATGTCAAACGAAGATTTCCTTATTGAAAAATACGACCGCAATAAGTCAAGAGCATTTTTTTTACCACGTGAAATCAGGCAACTGATGAAAAATGTATTCGTTAAATCAAGTAATTTTACTTCGCTGTTGATGCATTTATTGTACGGTGCCATGGCTACCAGCCTGCTTTGTGAATGTAAGCACCTCATCTGCCTTTACCATTTTTTGTAAAGTCAACCCAGTAACCAATATTGCATGTTAACAGAGAAATTACGCCAAAGCTGGACCTGACAAACTTCGATTACACAGTACTAACCACTGCACAGTATAATCAGTAGTTCGTCTTCAAACAGAGCATGCATGTGTGCGTGTCTCGACCCTACGCGCCACGAGCCACCACAAGCAAACTCAACAGAACGGACCAAGCCGGTTTAGTCAGGGTCGCACCGTTGCTGTGTATTAAGTATCGAACGAAGCGCATCGCCGTAACCCTAGCAGCAATAGGTAACAGAAACTCCTAAAGGACCAGACGATTTTCTTTATTAATAATTTGCTACCCTGAAGGTTTTCCAGAGAGCCTTGAAGCGTAGTATGCTGAGCGTTAAGCATACAGACCGTGTCCGGAATAACATATTAAGATCCAAAACGATCCAGACATAGCTCAAACAGCCGCCAGACTGAAATGAGACTGGGCCGGACATTTGTCGCATGCCGGAAATCAACTGGGCAAAAACCACCACAAAATGGATTCCACACAGAATTCGGCGTCGCGGTAGACCTAGGCGCAGATGGCGAGATCAGCTTGACGCTTTCAGAAAGGACTGGCAGGAGGCTGCACAAGACAGGAATGCGAGGAAGGACGAGAGGGAGGCCTTTGCCCAGCAGTGGGACACTTTAGGCTAACAAATAATAATAATAATAGTAGTTTGCGAATATAGAGAATATTTAAACCCAGAATTTATTCAGTATATTCAGTGTAGGCCATGGGAATTTTGTACCTCGCTCATTTGACAGCAATTTAAACTTAATCCATCCTTTCCGTGCACGAAATTTCAAATCAGTGGTTTGTGATATCCATCAGTCTAAGCATAACGCTTTTTCAATGGTCGGTACTGAGCGCGGGACAGCGATTAAAGTTATAAGTGCCGTCGGATCTGAACGATGAATAAGCAATCACCCTTAAACTGGCAAAAATAAAAAAAACGTGAATTCAAATCAAACCATATTTGATTTGAAATCAGCAAAAAAAAGTAACCATAAAAATAAAAAAGTGAACATTATAGTATGTGCATTATTTTATTAGCTGCCAATTTAAGGGTTAAGAATACCACCTTTAGTATTGAATTCGCGAGCCTTGGGGTAAAGTCAGCGGTCGGTCTAGGCACCGGGAGGCTTGAAGCGCCAAAATGACGAATTGATTTCCCGCTAAGCTTCAGTATGGCGGTAACTGTTATATTGTTATTGGAACACACAAATTAATGTCAAAATATTTGTTCGAACCTATTCGAAAGTAACTTTCATTGAAATAAAACGGTAATATATGATTAGGCATCAAATAAATAGCAGATATCACAACTTTCGGAGTTTATTTTTAAATGATAGAAATTTCAATTTTATTTGTTGGTAAACTACAACATTTACTATATTGTGATGTGAAAGGTTGACCGAAAGGGCTCGGAATGATATTCTCTTCCAATCCCGTTGGGCTTGATGGGCTTCACCGGCAATGATTGAAGAGCTTTAACTGCTTCGAATAAGCGAAGGCATAATTTCCCTGTGCACAAATTGCAAAAAAAAAATCTACAAAAATTAAAGACATGTCAACATCTGGATTTTAATGAATATGAAGTGACTTATGAAATGTGTATTACTGCTCATTATTTTATTTACTGTAATACTTGTAATATTAGACTGCTTAAGGAGATAATTTATTTATAAAGCAATTTATGTAGCTACATTAGCGTTTTATTTATTTTTGCATCTTCTTTCTAATAGAACTGGTTTATCGTGGTGAAAGAAAAAAACCCTTCAACCGAAGTTTCATCTACAGCCTGCATTTATCTTATTCCGATGGGTTCGTCAGATACACAGACTGGCCTAACACACTCGCAATTGTTTCCATTTTGAAAATCGAAGGCTTGTCTGCATGCAGAATTAAATCAATAGGGTATTTAACAGAGTGAATTTTATTTGGTTTTTCATTAACAACAGATAAACATTATAAAAATACCAAGAAAACATCAATCTTTTATTTATGTTTGCTATTTTAAGATTTTTTAAATTCATAAAATCCAACAATAAGGACGCTGTTTGATTGTGACGTCACAGGATAGTAATCCCTATAAATTCCATAGTAACGGAGCGTTTTTGTTTCATAAAAAGAAGCTGATTTGACTTTTATCAAATACCGGTTACTCGGTTTTGAAGTCGATTGCGATTAATGCCCGTATTAATAAACTCATCTTGGCTGAGATGCCCGCCCGTCACAAGATACGCCAAAGTAAACGTCAAACCATAGAACACTGCCATTTTTGACGCATCTCGAGACGAGCATTAGAGTTGAGATTAGTTTATTAATAAGGGCCTAAGAGTGCGTTAGGCAATAGGCCAGCGGATCATTTATGTAGTCTCCCTGCTTACACATTCTGTTAATTGAATGTGCAGGTTTCCTCACGATGACTTTCCTGTACTATTCATTGGAGACCATCAATTACCTACTCAGCCGCACTTACGTACGTTCAATTTCTACTAATATTATAAATGGGAAAGTATGTATGTATGTTGGTTTTTTGTTTTTCATTCACGCTGCAACAACTGAAGGAGGCTCATTGAAGACAGTCTTTTTATTCCATCCCGGAAAATTTATAAGTTTCAGAGGGAATAACGATAATCGAAGTCGAAGGTTTCTTGGCTAGTTTAAAAACAAATAAATTGAGTAACAAGTTATTTGCTGAGAGAAGTTTCAAGGACAATTTGTTGATAACTTGCTTTAATAATAATAAACAAATCAAACCACAAGGCTCTGTTTACCCCTCGAATGTCGAAACTGAAAAAATAACCGAGTTCTAGTCTGTATAGGTCATGATATAGGCCAAAAAATACAAAAAGGTACAGTCAAGGACTTTAATTGTTAAGCCACTATGGAACACTGTCGCATAAGGTTGATCATTAATTTTAGCGTATTTTCTTTCATAAGGTTTGACGCTGTCATTATGACAGGGTTCCATAGTGGCTTAACAATTAAAGTCCTTGACTGTACCTATCCAAATTTTGAGCCCATCGGGCCTAGTATGGCTGCGTCTATATCGCGTGTTAAATGTGGATACAGCATCCATCACTCTCGTACTTATATACGTGTCAGAAGGTGACGGATGCCTTATCCAAACTTTATCACGCGATAAACGCAGCCATATTAGGGCCCCAGATCTGTAACAAGACATGGTTAAAAAGCCAACTGTTTTGTAGAGCTTTGACGTAGCCTTGTTACCAATAGCTGACGAATGGAATACATACATACATTAAATTACGCCTGTTTCCCAGAGGGGTAGGCAGAGACCACTTCTTTCCACTAGCTACGATCTTGACAAATTTCTTTCGCTTCTT
Organism: Acleris laterana; assembly: GCA_963966035.1. Classification (NCBI taxonomy): domain Eukaryota; kingdom Metazoa; phylum Arthropoda; class Insecta; order Lepidoptera; family Tortricidae; genus Acleris; species Acleris laterana. Next base: position 16,840,681 of record OZ014443.1, read on the forward strand.
CCACATTCATACATAGATTCTGCCCTTATCCAGTATTTCTCCGATTTGACTCGAAATAGTACGCCTAGGGCGGCCCCTTCCGACCCGTCCACTCACTTTCGATCTGTATATCTCTTTCGTCAAGCTTCTTTCATCCATCCTTTCCAAATGACCGTACCATCGAAGCATGCCCTTTTCAATCTTAATCACTACATTTTCTTTTATACCACATTTCTCTCAGACTTTTTCGTTCCTTACTGAATTACAGATTAAATGGAATACAGCTCAAATAACAGGTTAACTATATCAAGGTGCCAGGCGCACAAATTGGTCTGACACTGAATCAGCAGAGCTGTCTCCATTTGTTACCACCTGTAAACTTTTCTGCCTTATTACCGAAAAATTACAAAAGCGAAAGCTGATGTGTATGTTGGTTACTCCTTCCCACTGGCTGGAAACGGCTGGACAGATTTGAATGGAATTTGGAATGGAGATAGTTTATACCTTGAATGTCTGTTTAACCTGGGAAATAACGCTATTCCTGTGTGATGTCATGGTTAAACAAACGGGCAAAGTTGCAGGGAGGAGCAGCTAGTCCTGACATAGTTTGACTTTTTCAATGCCATTGATGGATATATCCACACCACTGTTTCATCACTAATGACGGATATTTGATTAGTTCCCAATTCGCCGCATTCTTGTATCGTCAGATTCTAGTTAATGAGTAAGAGTTTTGTCACATTTATAAGAAATTCCGGCGAAACAAGAATCCAGCAAATTGTGAACTAACCAGGTACCTATTTCAGTGATTGTTGCCAGGACAAAATAATCCAATGTCTGACGCATAGTTCATTTTTCTTTTAGGCTGACAGATTCATCATTTTATTTGTTTCATTGTTTCAACATATTATTTTAGCAAAATCTTGTTTAGACACATTTTGTTTAGTCAGAAATGTTTGATATATATAACATTCATTTTACTGGCAAAACAGTGATTTATTTTATTATTCAAGCACGGTAGTATGTTTTGTTAAAATAACTTTCATATTCGGATGTAAACAGAATGCACCATATCGTCGGGGATACTGCAATACTGCGTAACTAACAAATTCAATAAGTTGCAAAATTTACCTTAATGACCTAGTTATTAAGGTACATTTTGCAACTTATTGAATTTGTTAGTTACGCAGTATTGCAGTATCCCCGACGATATACCATATCAAGATTATGCTTAATTAGAAATAATATGTCAAAAGCCAAAGCAATCATAAATAAGTCCTGGGCAAGTTGTTTTAGCTAAAGTCTATGGACTAAAAGTAATGATTTACTTACTTAATAATGAAAGACCATCTTCCATCACTTGCGCAATGTTTATTTTTTGTTAAAGTACACCTTAAAACCTAAGCTTCTGGAAGAACCACTTGTTCTTCCCGCTCTTGTATCTCTCTTCAAAGCGCACCCTCGTGTTGAAGCGGAGCTTCTTACGCTTGGCGGGGTCCTTCAGGTCCTTTGCGCTGAATTTCTCGAAGCTGAAGTCAACTGTGTAACGGGTTGGCATCAAGTGGTTGTAGTTTACTACCTGGAAAGATGAAAGTGATATTAAATTAAATTTTGCTATCACAAATTGTTTGAACAGCTTGTTTTTGCATCTGCTAGCACTTTAACTAATTAAAAACGAACTTTACTCGATTATGATTGCTTTTCCAGTTGTTATTATAAAAGCATATTGCTCCGTTGATTGGGTCACTGAGCTTTCCTTAATAATATTATACATATTTCAAATAAGAGCTAATACCAATTTTAAATTCTTAGCATACATTCAGGTGCAACAAATAACTCGGCTGCGCTAAGCTAAATTCAAGTATGTCTAATTTTTTCGATTACTTCGACTATTCGAGTTACTGCAATGACCTGTGAACACCATCAGTCAAAATAATATAAAAGTGGAGATGAAGCGAAAAGAAAAAACTACCTATTGCAAGTTCAAAATATGTTTCCCAATTCATTAACTTTTAAAGATATACCTAGAACCCATAGGTTAAGGTAGTTTATACAATTCCTGGAATGTTGAACGGTTTCAAAAAATGCATCTATAACTTATGAAAATTAAGACAAATTAAATAATTGGGTAATGTTTACCTTATGGTAGGTTACAATATTAAATTTAGAACATCCAACACCATCATAGGCAAATTAGAATATCAAAGAGTTTGAATACAGTTTGTTGCTTAAATACAGGCCACAAATCAAAATGGTTTTGTGTTGTAATGAAATTCGCAAAGCTATATACTTCAAACTATATTGTTTTGTGGCGCTTTTATATTAAAGCAGCGAGTTGTTTGATTTTGTTGACTGATAAGATCATGTTTTTGTTACCAACCAAAACTACACATACACATTTTGGTTCGATCTTGGATATTGTGTTATGCACCGGTTGGATCATGGTCAATTAGTTTACTCCGAGCTCATGACTACTATGTCAATAACAGTAAAACATTTAACACAATCATGAAAAATAATATATGCTCAAATCCCTAAAGATCATCAAGGCATCAGTTTCAGAATACAACTAGTAATAAGCTGACAATACTTCTTAATTCACCAATGAGACAACATTGCCATCGACAAGGAGTTGGTATTCAGCTGTCACACATTGTTTTTCTTCTATCCATTTCAATTCAATATCACATTCGTAGGACTTGTAGTTTTTACTTCAAAACTTGAACTATGGAGGACACTTGGTTCAAAAGATACCTCAATAACAAAGAAAACAACAACCTTCTAGGTTATGTTACAAACATAAAATTGCACTTCTTACCTTGACGAAAGGCTTGACTTTGGAGCGCTTGTGGATTTTGTTTTTGCCCATCCTCTTGTGCACTTTGCGAGGGTACCTGTCGATGCCGGCGACGAAAGCGTGGCCGTAGGGCTTATCCGACGTGCCCTCGTCGTAGTTCTTCACGACGATGGCCTTGCGGCCCGCGTACCGGCCGCTCAGGACCAGCACCACCTTACCAGGTTTCATAATCTTACCCATCTTGGATGGATCTGCAAAAACAAAACTAACCTCTAAAATCGTATTTTGATTCGCACTTATTAGCTTGGAATAGGCGGAATACGCGTATTTATGATCCGTATTAACTTTAATACTTTTGCCTCGTATGAGTGGATATGTTTTAATCGAAGAATCACCAAAATAATCACTTAAAACTGTGTGTACACCTTGGAGTTTATTTTATAGTTAGTGTGTATATTTTAGATTTATTACAAAAATCTTAGCGGGGATTCACGGAACGAAACACAAACTTTGTATTGGTGAAGAATAATCCTTTAAAAGGTTCTTTTTGTCACAGATTTAGATAGATATTTCTCCACAAAATTTACGAAACTCACATTCCCTTTACTCGTCGACAAGAAAAGACTGGGTTGCCATAAAAGAAAAGCAAATTGAATGACATTGACAGATACAAGTAAAGACGGTTACACATTGAATGAAACCCGCTAAATACATGGGTGCTTATTGCGACTATAAAAAACACTTTTATTCCTTTTGTAACCTAATGTACTGTAATATTTTCGTTCCAGGAGTGTTTTGTAAAATACGCGACGGTGAACTCTGAAAAATGAAGATTTATGTGCCGGCTTAATACTAATAAGATAATGTAATTAAATGGATCGCAACGTACCCCACGCTGTTCCAGGTATCGCTAAAAATACTTAACTTTTAACAGATTTCACATCCTCGGGGTTAAATTTTTATTACATATAATATTACATACATTTGTAGGACTATTTGTAGGAATATAACACAAACAAAATTATAAAATATCTTAAAATACTAACTATCAATAAAATAACCGCTGAAAATAACACTCCTGCCTACGTTCGGACGGATGTTTTTTTTCCGCGCAGGCCTTTTAGCAGTTATTATTTATCGCCTTAAAAAAACATAAGAGCTTTGCCTAACACAGTGTACTATTTACGTAAGCAAAAAACTTATAAATGTGATTCGCATCGCTTTTAGTAATCTATAGTAAATATGCATACATTTTAAAATCGCATTTGTCAATTAAATTAAAAAAAACCGTAAAAGAGATTAATAAAAGTGGAATTAAAATTTTAAATTCTTAATTAAATCGGCCAATAAATACGGATGATACAATCATTTTAAACTGCTAATTAGACAGCGATTCGACATAGAGATCCGATACGCTGAGTGACGTCATTTAACACGTCGCGTCGGCCATATAAGCTCCATTCTTATTATAACTATTCAAAAAATTAAGTTTTCTCAAGTGTTTGTTACTGTGTGTTGAATCAGCTTATATTAGAGCTGTGAAAAAAACTTATGTATATTCCCTATTGCGAACTGCGACGCGATCAATGCGATCACAATGCGATCATGCGATATGAAATACAACATACGGGTTTCCTTATTGCCATTCACACGAGCGACATTTTACGCCCATTGGTTTTTTTTTTGTGGTTTAGATGTGTTTTTGTGTTAATTGCGCGTGCGTGTTCGCACCCGTTTAGACCGGGATCGTTCCCAGATGCATTCCGGAACTTTCTCGTTATCGAAAATGAATAGGTAGGCGAGTTGGCGGTCAACCGCGTCGAACGATTGTGTCAGTCCATACATTTTGTCAGTATTTGATTTTTATTAGTATCATGGACCATGGATAAATAAATGCATTTTTCTTTATTAATCTTTTATGAGTTACGACTTTTGTATTGACTGAAGCGAAATAGTTATGAGTCCACACTTAAATTAATTGGTTAAATAAAAAAAAACCGTATGAAGTGAAAGTTGAACTCGCGTGGAGAGGGTTTCGTACGAATTACAAAAAATACTGTTACTTTAAACACCATACACTTATAGTTTTCTGTAGTCTATAGGTAAATAATTTTCTGTATTTTTTCAAAATTTAGTTCCAGTCAATAGTTTTGGGGATCCAGGTGGAATGATTTTTTTTCCTATTTTCTCAAATAACTTCGGAACTACCTATGTTAGGTTAGGTTCGTTAGGTATCTTAAGATGCCCGAAGGGCAAATCGCTCAGAAATAGGAGCCCTGCCATAGGCAGGCCTCCGTCGAAAGGCACTGGGGTGACAAACTGGGGTGACCACGAGTCTGCACCCATCTCAACATTATAAAAAATTTCATACGATAGTTTGCTTTTTTTTAATTTGTAATTTACCCCCCAAATGTGACCACTGTGATTAAAATTCATTGAATTATTTACCTACTTTAGACGTCAGTCTTTGGATCACCGACCTTCTGAGGTACGGAACCCTGAAAAGCACCAGCGAAAGAACTAGGACGATACAGACACTGCATTTTCTTCCTTGTCACTGAAACTTTAAAGCGCAAATCAGACTAATTTCCTTTCGAGAACAAGAAAAAATACTTAGTGTTACTAAGACTATAATTCATGACTTCATGAGCAACATTGTTAGCAACACGCAAACACAATACCAAATAAAACTACCCACATTGATTAAATTGAGTTTAATATCAATAAAATAAGAAAATTATTTACACAAATTTTATCAAAATACAAAAATAAAACACTGTCACATACATATTAGGTATTTAACGAGTTGGAGCTACTAATAAAATATTCACATTATTCTTTGAAAAAAATGTTGCAGCGCAGCTGTTTAGATGTGTTCATAACATATCTCTTCTATTATATTTCGGAAAAGACCTCGCCGTGTCACATAGGTGACCTAGTGTAGAAAGGACAGGAATATTCAGTTGACTTTAATATCTCGTTTTATGAATTTTATAATACAAATATCACCACATAATGGTAATTTTATGAGCTTATCACTTACTAGCCAAAAACTATTTGATTTTAACCATTAATAAAATATAACGAAACTATTTCCCTCTCAATTCCATTTTTAAACAAATTCGCATTCATTGCCAGTGCTGTTTTTCGAACTGCGCCAGGTTCCACATCAGTTTTATTTGGAGCTTGCATACTCTAAGAACGCACATATGCGTTGAGTGCACTTTGTGGAAGCCAGGAGAACGCTTATATGCGTCGGGGCTATTCCCAGTTGTCCACACCCCTTTCCTGTCCACAGTGTGGACAAATGGGAATAGCCCATGCGTCGCTGCGCTGGCAGTGAATGCGTTAAGGTATATAGACTTATTAGTTGAGCAATTATTTGCTCTTGCATTAAAAATCTTCTACGAATAGCTTCTAATTTTAAAATGCAACACTGACTCATTTTGGATTGTGTTCGTTTTGTATTCAATGAACGAAATGTGTTGTCTACGGTTAACAATTAGAAGCCCGTAAGGGTCCATGTATTCTAACCTGCAAACGACGCTTTATCTTACATTTCAACTGAATATCCCTGCCTTTATCAGACCCAAATAATGATTAAATTATTACTTTACCTTCTTACAACAAAACACCATGTATAATCCTTTACCATCATATCTGCACAATTTATCTAACCTACTGCTTGGACTTGCTTGAGGTACTTACTTTTTTCCTTTGGACATTAAAATCTTTTAATAGCAAATAAATAATTTTCAGTGCAAATTTATAAACAATTGAATTATCTAATTTAAGTACGCACCACCATAACAAAATAATGTGCCAAGTGGATTAATTGAGAGGTCATACAGATTGAGTCAGGTCGTCAACATTTTAGTTTTTTTATAAACAGGATGTAACTAAGTCTTAAAGCCTTGCAAAGAGTTAAACGTGGTGGCAGGTCGAACTATAATATTCTCAAGTAGCAACCATCATATAAGGCAACACTGTCGGGCAAAATTGGATCATGTTGCCAATTTCACTTCGAACAGCGCTCTTATTTTTTTTCCAACCCTAGCAATACCGTTTTTAGGGATGCTGGTCACATGCTTACGATCCAAAAGAAAAAAACTCCATTCGAAAACACTGTAATTTATACCTTAACCGTTTTTTATTTCGCATCGTATTTAAGTGATTAGCAGCACTAGAAACGGTTAAGCCAGTTTTTGTGTAATCAATCAAATAAAAGACGAACAATTGGGAAATCAATGAAAGACCCGTTAAAAAAAGGATTTTTACATGTAATCGTGTTTTTGCCAGGGTTCTTCCGCTCTTTCCCCAACTGTAGGTCATCGATGCCAAGAAGGGGGCTAACTGCATTTATTGCATTTAATACTATATTTAATGCTTCGTGTACTACACTGCAGGGTGGTTACCATGACAATGCTTAAGCAGTTCAGTATAGGTTGAGAGAAAGGGACAGAGCTGTATACTTGCTATAGCTCTGTCCCTTTCTCTCTCAACCTAAGGGTTGGTTGTTCAATTGACGTAACTAGATCAGAACTGCAAACCAACCGTGCAGCCTGCTTACAGTTGGCGTGCAGTCCTGTCGATCGCACACCGACTGCAAGCTAGCTGCACTGAACTGATTCGGTATATCATGGTAACCCTCAGATGGCCGCCTTTTTGGTACTACGGCAGATTGGACATGTTTACACGAAATAAGTACAAATGAAGGACTTAACGTCTTAAGGAATTGAGTTAGTTTCTATAAAGCGTGCTAACGCTTGTACTATCAATACAGTCAAACACCCAAAAATTGAATCCGAATTTGAAAATACCGATATGTTTTTACTCGGTTTTTCGGTTTACCGAGATCACATAAGACCTTTATTACAACAAACGAACGATCAAAACCACTTTAGTGAACATTTAAATCTCAAAAATTGGCTTAAAAAAAGTTGCCATAGTAATTCATAGTCCTAATTGTTATTTAACTCGTATCGTAACCCGTTATTTCCAAATTCCAAATTCAGAAGAAATGCGACCATCCAAATCAAAAAGGCGCTAATGGGGGCAGGCGTTAACGCTGTTCTAATTCTTGTAACTAAAAAAATAATGAGGTAACAGTATTAAGAACGGTGTAACCGCCTGCCGTCGTAAGGGCCCTTTTAATTTTGACAGTCACAAACTGAACCCACCTAATAGTTGGTACGACAATGACCCAAACTACAGTTTTCTTCATCCATTTTTGTTCTGCCCCTAAATCCCAAATAGGGACCTAGGCCAGAATATCAGATTTTACCAATAATTTACCACACGCTAAAACAAAAAAAAACACTAAAACGTGTGTTAAATTATAAGAGAACTATACTCTTTAAGATGGCAGTGCAACGCATAAACCGACATTTATTTTAACGAAATTTTATTAAGCATATAATTTATTTGTCACAATACTAAGTACCTACATACATTTAAACAACTCAATATGAGCTGATTGTATCCTATATATATAATGGATGAAGAAAACCCACTAAAATGAAACGTAACATAAATGAAAAACGGAATGTGTATTTATGAGACAACATTTGTAGATGACAAGATTCACAACTGTAGGCCGTTTGCAATCCACGCACTGATTTAACAAAATAAATATTACCATATACACTTTAATACACTTCTGATATGTCAAGGAAAACAATCGTTTACTGGCACCAAATAAATAAAAAGGAAGATATTTAAAGGTATCATTCACAACGCTGCGTAATATCGAAGAAGGCAGCTTACTGAATATTTTTCGTAAACGCACTATAGCTATACTACGTTCGGATAAGTATTTAACTAAATGTAAACAAACCAAACCACGTGGCTCTGTTTAACAGCCAATCAAAGTCGTTTAATCAAGCTTTGACGTATCAGTGTTCTGCTGCTATTGGCTGACCAACTATGCCACGTGGTTTTTATTGTTTACATTTAGTTAAAAGTATAGTGACTTGTTTCGTAGACACTCATTTTATAGAACGTATGACTTCGCAGAATTTTCGTTTCATAGAAAGCTAAATTTTTTTGTAACGGTGTTGATTTCAGTTTATTTTGAGACGGTTACAAGTCTAACCTAACCTACGTGAATCATATTTATGATAACTTGAATACAACAAGACGATGACAACAGTGATTTGTTCTATGGAATGAGTGTCGGTGAAACAAAGGGACACGAGTGGGCTCAAATTATGCTTTGTTTTATCCTTCATTGTTAAGTACATTTAAATTTTAAAGAGACCAAGAATACTTTAACTAAAATAGGTTGCTAGTGCGTTTATAAATAGACGTTAGCATTTAAAAATTATGTTTACGAATACAGTATAAAATGCTTCGACTACATCGCAGTTGGCCGCCTTTTTCGGTATTACGTCAGAATTAACATAATAAGTATAACAACACATCCTATACAAAATTGTCCTTAGTACTGTTTTACAACGCAGGATATTTACATACTTAAATCTTAATAAAATAAGAGACAGGTGGTAGTTTCTATACAAAATACAGGGTAACGGTACCGTTAAAAGATACGAATAAAAAACCGCCTTACACTTTTAGTACATGACCAAAAAACGCCTCAACATTATAACTTGAGTTAAAACAATTTATAGCCTCCGTGGTTCTAAAAACCATGGAGTCGCTATTTCCTAATTCTTAAGATACAACTTTAATTTTTAACAGTCAAAATTGACAGATTTCAAAATAAACTAACGACATTTTTAGTTTGGTTTATCGATACCTACTAATATTTGTTTTGTTTGCTTGTTACGCTTACACAGCGGAGATAATCTTCATACCAAAATTAGTTCAGCAGTTTGAGTGAATGAATATTGGTACGAAGGATATCGCTGTGAAAGCTAACGAACGTAAGAAGGTATGGATAAACCAAACTAAAATTTGTCGTCAGGTTTATTTTTAAATATAAAGGTATGTCAAAATGATTAAACAGCGGCTCCATGGTTTTTAGAATCACAGTGTGCTACCAAATGTCCTAACCGTGATTATAACCTTTTAAACGCCAGGGACGATGATTTCCGTAAGTGCCAATGTAATATGAGTTTACCAAATAAAATAGAGCCTCCGCAATTTAATACCTGACTGGTTGCCACAACAATTGAAAATTGAATTTTAATGTTATTTATCTTAAGATTAATTTTAGTGGGAGAATATTCCTCTGTTAAATTATCAAATACAGATGAACTAATGTTTTATTTATTAAATACGTTATACTATAATGGTACTGTCATTTCAAATAAAGTCTAAAGCAAATAGTCAGATAGTCACGTACTATAAATGTACCGTTTTTTTTTGTGTATACTTCTAACGGTACCGTTTATTGTAGTCCCTGCATTAAAATATATCAAGCAGTCGAAATTCAAACGACTTAATTTGCATACAAACAGTTATTAAAAATATAGCTAAGTTTTTGTAGGGTTTTGAGTCAAATTTTATTTGTTTCAATACATAAGCCCGCATCGTTTCCATTGCTTGATGCATTTTATTAATTACAAATACACCTCCTTGCAAAAAAAAACCGAAAACTTTCGATTATGTCAAGTAGTTTAAATATAATGTCAGCAAAAGAGATTTTATGCTACGAATTGGATAAAAGTAATGGTATTTTATATAAACAATATTGGGTACATTTTGTAGCATACATTTAAACTGATCAAAATATTCTTAAGTGCCCGGTTTCTTTGCAAGTGACTTTATATATTATTTATTATTTACACATAATCGAAATCAATATATAGATTAATGTAGATATACAAATTACCTATCTACAACGCACGCGTACACAATTTAGATACATTTTGTATGAAGAAAATATCTGTATATTAAACCTCTATTATTTTATTTATATTTATTGCGTTCTTAGGACGAGAAATTAGTGAGAGATAATTTTTAATTTTGTCGTTAAATTTTTATATAACTTGGCGGATAAAAACTTTTAATATTATACGCGGTGTTCCACGAATTAAATTTAACTTGACCATATTATTACTGATATATATACGATTTTTTTTAATTGTAATATCTTCCAAGTGCGAGTCGAATCCGCACTCGAAGGGTTTTTTACCATTCTTGTATGTAATATTATTTTTATTATTACCTGTTTTTTTATTGTTTGAAATACCAAATGGCTACTATAAGACAAATCATATAATATGATCAGCGAAAATTAATTCATGGAACGCCCAACGTATGAGAGCAACAGAAATAGGTATTTGTCAGTATATAAATTGTCTTGAGTATGGTTGAAATGGGTAAAATTTTCCATTAAAGTCAATTAATAAGTAGCAAGACCCATATTTAATTGCAGTGAGTGAGGTAATACGTTATTTTTATTTGGACTGTTCCTTTTTGTCCTAATTGGTAACTAAGTATTCACAAACCTGCGCCATAAAAAGGCCTTATACACTGCATTCACAGCTGTCAAATCAGGCCTTTTAGAACGGCGCGGGTGTAGTCACGTGTGACTCTTCAAAATACCCACTTAACAATGGTGGAGACGCTGGGATATCATTCTTCCCAGTTGTCTTGAGGATAACCAAGAGAGGGGACAATTAGGAACAGTCATATCTCTTAAATTGTATAATTACCATAGACAAAACGCAATATCGCCGAAATAATAGTGCTTGGTACGAAAATACGTTTGCGGACTAAGCTACCAGCGTCTACGGAATATTTGGCACATTAATTAACGGAGTCAATATTTTACTTCATCATAAATCATTCTCGGTGCTATTTCTAAGTCAACGGAGTAATCGCTAAGTCAGTACTAAGTCATTTGTATTTGTGTCGTGTTTTTGTACAGTCGCAGAAGTATAACATCGAGCCAGAGTCATGAAAGAGACCCAAACTCACGTCGCGTCTCAACCTAAAAAAAATTGAAGCACTAACAAATCAGTCAATTCCATAACCTCTTGTCTCCTTGGCGTATATTTAAACCTAGAGGAAAAAACATACAACACCTGAAAGAAAACATTTTCATAAATATATATTTTTACACAATAATTGAGACACACAATTGTGGATACAATTTCTATATAGTTCTATAATTGTCATCTCGGAATCACAACACTGGGGGACTATATACACGCTCTGTCAACAAAGTTAAATATAATTCAACGATACAAATTGCTCACAAATATACATACATATAAAACTCTAATTACATCTTACGAGCAATAACCCGAGTCTTACAGTTAAACGCTATTGACTATAGTAACATTACACAATCACACCTCGCCCGCCGCGACCGACTATGGCTTGGGTACAAATGCTGGCCGTCTCGCGCCGATCGCTCTCGACAACGACCGATCGATACCTGTCTAACAATTTACATGGTGATTCGCTAGCTTTGACATGGTCAAATTCTGTGATTATTGTGCGTTACAACATTAAAAAAACACGTTCTTTGGAATCACACGCGGCCGGCCGGGCCGGAACACTAGTCGAACTAAACGGAA